>JAPMOQ010023642.1:1443144-1716511 GCA_026543055.1 Argiope trifasciata
TCTCGTATATTTTAACTTGGTGATATACCATCATTTATTATTTTTCACAGCTTCCTTTATATTAAAAGAATTAAACTTTTTGTAAGTCATTTATCATGCAATAAATTATATGTTAATAATTTGAAATATTAAAACTTCCTCAGAATATAAAAATGAAAACTTTCAAACAATCAATCAACCATTTTGATGGTTCAAATTATATAATACAAAGGCTCGCTAATGCAAAATGGATAGATCAAGCAACACACAGAATTAAAGTGTATTTTAAGTAATTGTTGAATGATAAATGTGTAACTGATAAGATTAAAAAAATTGGGACCAAACATAATAAACATTATATTAATTATTAAAAGATAAATCACAAAAAGCTGTATTTTTACATATGAGGCATTCAAAAAAATTTTGCTTTTAAAACATAAATTTATTTTAAAATATATTTTAAACACCAAGAATAAAATAGCTATACAGTAAAATTTAATATTGAAAAAAGTAAAGCTACCTTGATACCACAAAAATAAATCTATGGAAAATAAATATTTCAAAACGACATGAATTTGACTTCAAAATGGATTGCAGTCGATTTAGGCATGGATGTGAAAATGTAATTCTCCTCAAATGAGGGTTCATTCTCTACCAGGAATTTCTTGTGTGTTTAAAATAATAAATTACATTTTTAAAAGAATTGTATGGAACTTTTTATGTATGAAAAATGTGTGTTTTATGTATGTACTTTTGTATGAAAAAAATCATTACTATTTATTTTTTAATTAAATTCATCAACATTAGCTTTCTAGCTTTTTTTTACATATAACATTTTAGGAATTTGTTTTTGAGACTCAGTAACCGTCGTTATTCGCCAATGAAAAAGAAAGCACTTTCCTCTTTTAAAAAATTAGCCTGCAGGTGTACTGACGCTATTGATCACTTTATATATTCTGATGAACTACTTAGAAGATTACCAGACATTCATCACAGTAAAACGAATGGTTCATTTTATCTTTTACTATGAAAAAAAGAGATTTTTTTTCTTTCTCAACTGACATCTTTACAATTTCGATTTGCTATACAAAAACAGTTTCCACACACAAGTCCAGTTGCATTTATGAATGCAAACACAAATTATTGAGAAAAAGCACTTCCTGTGTATTTTTTCCAATAAATATTTATTAGAATATCCATTTAACTCAAAGGAAATCCTAACAATTTGGAATTTGAGGAATACTGCATTTTAAAAAAGTATACTTCACAAATAACCAAAAAGAAAGCAAAAACATACATGTTGATTGTTAATTTCGAAAAACATATATTTATAAAATCAAGTTTACATACATACATATTATATTATATATATATATATATTCATAACACTTGTACGATTCAAAAATACTGTATAAAGTCCTGAACAGAAACAATTACCTGAGATGCAAGGGTAAAATTAGGAGGACCAGGTGAAATATTTTTCTTTTTTCCACCAGGATTTGCTCCCCCACTATTGGCTGCAGATGATTTTCGCTTGCGTCTTTTGCTAGGAGGACGCTGAGTTTCTAAAGTAATTAAAATGCAATGTCTAAGGTTTTTCTAAGTTAAATAAATGCAGCTATTTGCAATAATAAAATCACTGATAGTTTGTATTTTCCCCTCTCAGAACTTAATTATAATCTGGGAAGTATTGCTAAATCATTAGTCTTTTCTATGTTGTACTTAATGTATATGCATTAAAAATTTTATGTACTTGTAAAAATCAATATGCAGACTTATCTATAGATTTATGCTTATCAATACAAAAATTGAATGCAAGTATAAAATAACGTGTGTGTGCTTGTTAAATAATAATAATGCTCAGTTAGAAACAAAATTAGGGCTGTTTTGGAACAGAAATCATAATTCTGAACTATGATCAGATAACACAGATAATTATCGAGCTGACATCTCCTCCACACTTCCATGCCGAGTACTAGCGAGACTACATTTGGTTCTGACGGATTTCACAAGGACCAGATTCACTTAAATGTCATTCAAAAACAAGAAACTGCTTTCGAACTTGGAACCTTCTGTTTCCCGAACTGAGAAACTGCCTTCCAAATAACTGAGGCCTTCTAGAATTGCATATGGTTACAATTTTTAGAACGAGATCACCAACAACTAATTATCTATCACTGTTGAAGCAATGAATTCTGCCACCTACAGAACCATACAAAAAAATTCCTTCGTAGTACATGAAACAGAATAGAAGTAAAGTCACAGTACAAAAACAAAAATGAAAAAAAAAAAAAAATCATTTTATAGTACAAAAAGGAGAAAAAATCAGAAACAATGAATACAAAATTATTAAATGTGGAATGGGAAAGTAACAGTTTTTAATCATGTTAATCCAGACATCTTAGGATAAAATTAAACACAATAATGTCACCTTTTTTTTTATTTTGCTATAAAGAATGAAAAACTAATGTCAGAAAAACTACCCGAAATAATTTTTTTTAAAAGCAAAACATTCATATTCAGATACGAGATTTTTCTTGCATTTTAGCAAGTTTATTTACTTTTCCCAACTATAAAGATACATTTTGCAGCAAAATATATATAATATTGCATACATCCCCTTTCATATAAACTGCTTATGGCAACAATTAAACTTTTATACCTTGAATTTCAAAATATCAAAAGTGTTCCGTAATAATTTTCATAAGAAAACTGTTTTTTTGATAAAGAATGTCAAAAGAATTCACACTTTGAAGCTGGCAAAACTATGTTGGCATTATTCTTCATAAAATTTTAACTCAAAAAAGTTTAACCTTCCAATAAAAATTGTATTATTTAGAAATAAAATAACAACCAGAAGTACAAAATTATTCATCCTTTTTCAATAAATTTCGTAGCAAACATGGATATCTTATAGATGTCCTATTGTAAAAAAGGCATAAAAACCAATAAGGTATAGTCTCCTATGACAGTTGGGTTAAGAAAAATTAATGATTATTTCCTCTGAAAACCTGACGCTGAGTTCATTGCTTTATTCAAACAGCTGATTCAATTTGGAAAACATAAATAAAAAAAAAAAGGAGGGAGGACTATCATTCATTCATAGGCACTAAATAGAAAAAGTGTAAAATGCATTTTTCAAAAATGTTCTTAAAATGGGTTTTTGCATATTTTTAATATTTTTCATACTAAGAATTGCATACATTTAAAAAAACGTAACAAAGATACACATTGCAAAAACAATATTAAAATGCAAACTTTCAAACCAAAGAAATAACTACCTGGAGGTGCCACCATGCGCTGCCACTTTTGGAAAAGTGTTGTTTTAAGACAATCTCTTGGACTTAAAGCATATGCTTTGTGCCTTGACATAAGCTCTTGCATTGGCTCTAAGATTACACATAACTGGAAGAAAACCAAATTAGAAATGGAATTTTGCAATTATTTTTTAGAACATAATAAACTGCATTTAAGACATAAAATGCTATTCTCCGAACATAAATTTTTACTTACTCGTAAATAATTTAGTGTAGAATTAGTTAGGCCTTGTCTAGTGATATTTTTGGATAACTGCTCTAGAAGAACAGGATCTTGCTGTTGGGCCTGCAAAAATAAATATTTTAAGTTAACGACCAAAAATTTTGTTTACATACGTAAAATTTGGAAATATTTCATAAAATGCATTCAGAAGAGCACGTCGACGAATTTTACCAACCTATACCAAATAGCCACTAAAAATTATGGTGTTTAAAATAATTGAACTATGATATCAAAAATTGTAAATCATCCAGAAAATCCAAAATTTAATAATGCATGATAAATGCAATTAAATCATCAAAATCCTACCATTTCCTTAAAAAATATACAAGATGTTAATTTAGTTAGATTATCTTTGATCATAACTTAAAAAAAGAAATCTAGAAAATTAATCTTCAAATGAAATTTCTGGGCAAATTTAGAAGGGGAATCACAATTCAGAAAATTATTATAATATGTGACAATACACATTTCAACATTATAAAAGATATTGCATTAATAAACTAGAGATTAATAAAAGGAAAATTATTAAATTCCTTCCCCAATTATAATCTGCACTATATTTAAATGAGTTCTCAGATTCATCAAAATATGAACTTCTTTCAAAATTGGGAAACAATCATTTTATGCTCGAATTTACACACAATTACAGAAAATGTGAGTTTATCTATATATTAAAAGAAAAAAAAATAATAATCTATAAATTTATTAGCACAGTTGCCCATATGCACATAAGGGTATTTCAAAAAAACTCTAGGCACATAAATTACAAGGCAAGAGAGAAAAAATTTGATAAGATGAAAACATCATACAACAGAACATGTGCTTATACTCAGATTATTTGCTAAATAATTTTCATGTTACTTAGAAAAGAGCGAAAGGCTTACAAATACATGTCAAGGGTGAAAAGATTACCATCTTAAAACTAAAATATTTGGTCTCAAATATAAATACCAAACTTTGAAAAGACTCGGTTATTAATAGCAAGGGGAAAGATAAACGATATTTTAAGAGAAGTTTTAATCAAAACAAATTAAAGTACATTTCAAGGTTTTGTTTTTAAATTTTGACTTCAAAAGCAAAAATCAGTTCTTACCTCCATATGAAGGGACATCTAAGAAAGGATAAAAGAAAAATTGCTTCAATAGTCTGAATACATATTCATATACAAAAATATACAATATTTGAAAGAATTTAAGAAAATATGTAACACCTAATAATTTAAAAATGTGAAAAAAATAGATATATTTTTAGAAACTGAACAATACCTGCATAGCAATAAGGCTACGTGAAACTAATTCCCGGTGTTGACGTGTGGCAAAATGCCAAGATTTGATCCTCATAAGGTCGTCAAATGTAAATTCTAAAATTAATCTCCCTTCTGTACAGACCTAGAAAAAAAACAATGAATAAAAAAAACACAGAAATCACAAAAAGCAACTAAAACAGAAAAACAACAAAAAAGCAATTCAAAGAGTAAATAAATAAATAATTTAAAATTAATTTTTTTTATTATCATCCCACAAAAGAAAGTGGAATTTAACTCTTTCCATTATTAGTCAATGTATAACTGCTATTTAAATGCAATACTAGCGAATAACATCAAATTCTTTAACAATAAAATACACAGCCTCCATATTAGGCACTATAAAAGCATAATTAATACATATCAAAATAGTCTGCCAAATTTTAACTGAGCAAACTAAATGACATTTCAATGCTGTCAGATAATTGTGCTTATTCCAACAAGCTAATAACGGCTTTATTACAAACTGCTTTGCAAAAATTTTTTTTCCAAAATTAATATAAATGAATTTCTTATGAAAATGGAGAGAAGCTTTAATTTTTAAGATAATTGTCTAACTTATTTTAATACTAAAAAGACACAAAAATTTTCAATTCGAAGTATGTCCCAACGATTGTAATCATTCAAAGTAGCCGACAATAACGTATAGCAAAATATTAATCAACATATAAGGTGGTATTACTTTGGAAAAATCACCAACAAAATAAACTTAATAAAATTCTCCCCTTTAAAAAACTGATTTTAAGAAAGCATACAAAAAGTTTTTATACCAATAAATACTAAGCGAATTTATTCATTGGTTTATTTAATGAAATAACTGAAAAATTGTCTGTGTGTGTGTGTGAAGCAAGGTCTATTCTTCTACACATTTTCCTGAACCTGATGTCATAATACAACGCAGCAAAGAATTCATTCACATGAAGTGTTCTTTTATGCAATTATATTTCAATGAGGTAGAATTTAGAATTTAAGTCTCTGCCTCAAAGTAATGGCTCTGAGTATATTTGTTCCTTAAAAGTATTTCTCAATTATATGTATTGCTGAATAATTTAAACAAGGATTCCCACTCTTATTGAAGAAAATTTCAAGGACTGTGCAAGGACCTCTTTTAGAAAATGTAAGTACCATAAAATAACACACTAGACACGGAAGTGCAAATAATAAATTTATACAAAATATTTTTACTTTTAATTTTGAAAGACAAGATTACTTTCTTGTTTACTATTTCTAAATGCTTTATTGCTTCTATTGCTATTTTTTTAGAATTTACAATACAATATTCCTTTCAAATATAATCTTTTTAATAAGCTTCTTATCTTATAAACAGTTAAGGATAACAATGCATGAATCTTTATTACAAAAAGGAATCAGTGAATCTCGGCTTCTAAGGGAAAATATAAATTAAAAATAAAAATGTTTACCAGGTAAACGACTCAAAATTATAAGAATCAAAACATACCACAACTGCATTATCCTTTACTATTTGGTCTTTCATAGGATCATTGGGATACTGGCCACCAAGTCCCTGTTAATGCAGTTTCATTAATCTTAGAATTTTTTTTAATTACACACATGCAGGTATAAAAGCAAATTACTACCAAAGCATATATCAAATTATAAATATGAACTTATGATACATTTCAGAAAATATACAAAAATCTACAAAACAAAATTTAAAACATGCAGAGCTACATTAAAACAATTCTCTTGAATTTTGAAAAAAATTACAAAAACTACCCCTAATAAAAGGAAAAATTTCGGAAACTGGAAATAACTATTTCTGTAGCTATTGTCCTCAGTAGTAACCAGAAAATACTAGAATACCTAGCTAAACTATGTTCATAGAAGATGAATATTTTCTATAAAGCAAAACACAGAGAATTTTAAGAATGAATCTTCAATTTCTTACATTGTTTCTTCGAAAATAAAAATAAATTTCAGCTCTTCTACAAAACTATACAATCAAAGTGATTGAAATTGACTTTTTTTATTATATATTGAAATAGCAATTTTAGAAATATTTAAGAGTATTAACAGACTGAAAAATCAAAAAATTGCATTTATAACATTTATTTCAAAAACTTTCACAAAAACACTTAATAAACAAAAACTTATGAAATTATTTAATTAAAATAATTTAGACATTTTAGGAGCACTTTATTGTTGTATTTACTACACCAGCTTGCATTTATAATAGCAATATTTTTAAACTTCTTTTTTTTGTTTGTTTGTTAGTTTTTAACTGTAAAATGAAAATTATTCCACAGTTAAAATGCTAGTTAAGAAAGAGATCTTTAAAAAAAAATTACAGCCAAAAAATAGTCTTTTAATAGCATATAAATGTTAAATAACTTTTCACAGCTATATTAAAAGAAAACCACCACAGTCTGTTTAATAGAATAAATTAATGTTTGTAGATTATTCATGTGAAGAAATATGTTGTACAATCATGAGATATACACCAACTTTAAGGAAGGTGGGTCATAATTGCTCTTGCAATGATCCTGATCTTGATAAGTTAAGAAATTTTAAATGAGAGAAAAGATAATTTCTACTGCTCATTTGAAAAAATTTACGTGCACTAATTTTTTACTTTTAGCAGCAATAGATAACAAAATTTTTAATATTTATAAACCACACTCGTCTAGGTATTTATGATCATAAAGACCACTGAAATACAACCAAAAGAAAAAATAAAGAAAAACATGGAAGGTAGGATTTCATGAAGACCAACTATAATCAAAAAATTCAAATAGCATTGATAACTTCTTGTAAATAGGTAATAGCTTCATGAAATTTAAAATCGACACTGTTAAAAAATTCACACGCTTTCATTTCTCATTACAAAATGTGACAGAATATATATTACTGCTAAAATCAAAAATTCCCAACACTCCCAAAAGTACTATTAAAATGCAAATAGAAGTCAAATAATTTTTGAGCTTATAAGTATCTAAAAAAATTTTGCTTCCATATTAATTTATACGAATCATATACTAGGCAACTTAAGGAATTCATACCAGTTATTAGTTTAAAATGTTTTAAAAATCAAGAGCTTGGATTTATTCATGCAGTCTTCAATTGCTTACCAACTAAATTATATGACAGATAATCTTCAACAGACTTTCAAACACCTGATGCAGCTTATTTATTTCAATAAAATTTTTACATAAATGTATTTAGGAAAAAATAACTCTTTTAACTGAGTACCTGACTATTTTAAATCACCAATTAAATTTTATTGGAGCCAAGTTCACAAAATAGAAAAAGCTTCCGTACATTTCTCCTAATTTCTTTTTAAATCTTAAAAATAATTTTTGTCTTTCATTCATTAAATAAAAAAATTCATACACAAGATGAAATTATTCAAAAAAGATACAGGAGCAATAGCAAATGCGAATTTTAACTATAATAACATTAGTATTTAAAGCAGAAAAAAAAGGGGGGGGGGATATTCAAAAGAAAAAAAAATCATGGTTTATGTTTTCAAAAAATTTCAAATAAAATTTCTGCTTGTTTATAATCATATTACACTTTTTAGTGCTCTTCATAATAACCCTTGTTTTCATAACTGAAAAATTATAATTTTAGTTGCAGCACTTACTGCATTCTAAATAATGTCTATTAAACCCTTTCCAGGTTTGATCGACGTTTTGTTTTACAGAAAGTGAGTAAAAACAATGCCACCAGTAAGAAATATCATAATTTCACTTTCTCAAAATTACTTCTTTAACCATTCATATCAAGAATTTTTTAAATAATTGCAAAATACATTTTGATTTATCTAAAATCCTTTAAACTGATATTTAAAAGTTGTACCATTTTAACTACTGTAAAGTAGTGCAGTATCATTTATACTATACATGTGCATGGAATTTTAAGAAAGGCCACTTGTACAAAAATATGAGAAAACACGACAGAATTGTTTATATGCCATAAGATGAAATATAAAAAAATTCATATGGTATATATGACATAAAAGCATTCAATGCCAAGAGTCCTTGTGACTATCTCTAAGCAGCTTGAATATACAAGAACTCAAGAGAACAGACAGATTAAAAATAAAAAAAGGAGGGAAAATAAAGAAAAAAAAATATAAGAAGCTGTACTTTCATAGGTTGTTTATTAGATTAATATACCTAAACAATTCTGTACCTAATGATACTATTTTGAATACAGAATTTTTAAAAAAGACCGGAGATCTGATAGATTTTGCAAGATCAAAAAACCATTTTGGTAACTGTTAGATTTCTAGCTTATAACTCCACTTTAGAACAAGATGATTATGATTATCTTAAAAAATAATTTGTACAAAGAATAACACAGATATGAGCATACACACAGATAAATGAAAAATGCAATTTTATATCAACTTTAATCAATTTAATTAAGTTATTAAAATGCTTGAAATATAAGAAGTAAAACTAGACAAATGGAATTAGTTTATAGACAAAGCAAAAATTTTACAGTAAAAAAATTGTCAAATTAATTTCTAACTGAAAGAAGATCTATTATTTAAGGACATTGACCATTTAAAGCAATCAATTTAGATGAAAATTCGCAGAGATGGTTGCATAAATTTCTTATAATAACGATTATGACTATTTTAGATTCTTAAGCATTTTTATTTATGTGCTAAGAAATTTAAATTATTAAAAATACACAATATATTTTCTAAAAAAATTATTCTAAACTTTATTCTGCATATGTAAATTATTAAAAAATAATAATCGTTCCCATAAAAATATTAATTGAAATTGAAAACTAGAAGAAAATTCTTATAAAATACATTTTAGTTATTAATATTTAATATATATTTTAAATTACTAAATTTTATTAGTCATATTTAATAAATCAAATTATTAAAAAAATATCTCATTCTTTAAACAAAATTTTCCCGAAGTTAGCAGTGTAAATTTGCTTCACTCATAAAAAGTTGGAGGTTTGCTTTCTGCATAAAGAATACTGTATATTTTAGACAGCTAGCATGTTTTCTGCAAAAAGTTACACTTTGCCCGTTTACAATAAAGAAATTGATGACAAAGTCCTCGTCTTATAGCAACTTCAGAATGTACATTTTGATTTTTACGGAAATGATTTTAATTATTATAAGAAATCATTACTTCAAGGATATTGGACAGGGCTGTCATTCAAATCAAGGGGGAATAAAAAAGACTTCAATGTGTTTTCTCTGACTGCATATGCAGTACAAGAGTATGAATAGTACTTATTTGCTGGTTACAAGACCCTCCCCTCCAGAAATATCTTTGTTTTATAAGAGGAAAAAGCAAATAACAATTGAACAACGTCTGAAATAATAGTATATTAAATTAATGCTAATATTTATACAAAGGGCAAAAAGGAATTTCCTTTCATTATTGTTACCTAGAATTTTGTAAGATAAACTGGCAGGATAAGGTGGAGGATTGACCGTCTACCTCATGCCCTAATTTAAAATCATGCAAAAATACAAAATCGAAGGAAATAAAACACAAAATAATATATCGTAATACACACCTTCAATGATTACTTAACAAAGAGCATTGCAACTCATTATTTGCAGATTTATATATTTGAGTACCAACTTCAGCACATTTTTTCAGTCATCATTGTCACTCCCCTCTTCAATAAAAATTTGCAAAGGTATTTTGGGTTTGTTAGAATCATCCCTCCCCCTCCCTTAACCTTTTTATTGTTTTGTAACACTTTACATTACCTCATATGGCGTAATTTTATGAGTACTCTCTTGCAATTGGTACATATAAGATAATTCTATAAAAGTTAGACATCATATGTAGTTAAGAGTGCTAAGAAAGGATTTTCTTTCAGTCATAACCAGCATATCTTTGTTCAATTCTAATACTACTTTCGACAGTAAAGTGACAATGGAAGAATTATTTTTACAATTTCCCCCAAATCAACATTAGAACAGAAATAATGAAAAGGGATTTCTTCATTAAATGAATCAACATATTTTTAGTATTCACTTTTTATTTTCAGGAAAATTCCAAACTGAAACACCTTTCAAAAAAGACAATTTTTTACAAGCAGTCATTTTGTTTCCTGCAGTATAAAGGCAATTGGGGTAAATTAAATATAAAACTAAACTCATAAAGGAAGCAATAATTCACTGCACTAATGTCTAAAATTCTGAAAGAAAAAAAGACACTAGTGATAAAAAAAAAAACTAATTATATATACATAATTTTAAAAATAGCGCCTTTTTAGGAGACCACTGTGTCATAAAGGGTTTGCAAACTTGTAGAACAAGATATTTTTCAAGGTAAGAAAGCTGAACAAATAAAGCATTATATTTGATTCAATACGACCATAATACCTCAAAATTTAAAACAAAATATACAGTGCCTTATAATAAATAAACAAAAAAAATCCATACAAAAAGTATACAAGATGTATGGAATAAATTCACTAGATTGAATTTATAATAATCAATTGTCAATATTTGTAGTGTAAATGTATATATAAATACATATGATTATATTTGGATTAATCTAAAAGGTGAGTTGTATACAAATAAGTTAAGGGGATCTTCAAGGTTCTTTCAAAAATAATCCATAACATGTAATAACTACTGCCATAAATTATCAGATACCTACAAGAAACACAAAATATTTAGATATCAACAAAGCATAAAAACAATGCATGTTTTAATTCCACCTAAATTTCATATTATAATTCCATATGCAACTGACACAGTAAAATATTTTAATGCACAGCAATTAATTCCAATTTTATATATAACAGAATTCCTTTGGATAAGTATCACGTTACACATTTAGCAATTATTTTAAGATTATTCTTATCAAAAATTTTTACAAATACCATTCGCACAAATACATTGCTACAGATTTTAAAGATATTGCCAGGAAATTAATCACATCACAACAATATGAAAACTGAAAGTTCCACATGAGTTCAACAGAAGTGTTCATTTAAATTAATGGTACGATTTAAAACAATTATGCAAAGGTTAAAAACAAACTAGCATGTAGCCAAATAGTGTTTTTCACCTTATTTTTTTTATCAAGAACAAAATAATCAGCATTAAAAAACTTGTCATTTGTTAAAATTTTATAATCATTTGGAATTTTGATAAACAAATTGGAAAATAAGCACTCACTTTATTATACATCGGCTTCCCATGATATGTTATCATTGTACATTGATCACAATCTAATGTAATGCTGGTATTATGGAAAGATTCTTTAGGATGTTTCAGATTAAAGGATAGATCAGAAACTCCTCCCTCAAATATGCTGCGAAAGTAACGAGGAATTAAAGTACGTCCAATTGCTAGAAAAAAACAAAGCAATTAATACAGTTGGCACAAAAGTTCTGATAATAGAACTTATTGAAAGCAAGGGATCCAATAAGAAAATGAGGGGTAGTTTAATGAAAAGTTTTAGCTTCTATTTGTCACATTTTAATAAAACATGGGACTGATATTCATCCAACAGCCATGCAATTAAACTACAAATTAAAAACAATAGAATATAAACACATAGATAGTAAAACCACGATATATAAACATTAAAACCTTTAAATTATAAACTAACTGATTCTAAAACACTTAGTATAACGATATACGCTTTAATCCTGGCTCAATATCTAATTGTAAACAGAATAGGTCTATATTTCCAAATAAACAAAAAAAAAATGCTTCAAATAAAATAAAGAAGTTGTGGAAGAAGTTATGAAATTCAGATTTTTATATTTTTGATTCCATTTAGTTAAAAATGATGGATGTAGTGCCCTCAAGACAGTCACTAATTTAAAACAATAAATTTCAAAATTCACAACTTCATAAATTTTGGTCACAAAAAAGATATTTTTGCTTAAATAAATATGTCAAAATTATGGAAATAAACATGACTAACAGCATTGGAACATTTAAAATAAAACTGAGATTTTGTAATTTTTGTTAGTGTTACATTTATTGGCCATACAAGGGGAGGGCACAAGGTTGAAAATTGAGTTAAAGATGAGATATTGTATGATGGTACCATAAATCTAAATTTCACTCACTAAACTATTAAAGAGTAATAGTGAGTCAATTTCGAGAAAATGGCCCTCAAACTTTCTGCATAGCTGATATACTAACAATGTGTCCCCATTAATGAGGCGTCTATAATATAGTGGATAAGGTACTGTCATACCAGTCAAAAGAATCAGCTTTGATCCTGGACTAGTATTTTTTGCTTTTTTTCTTGCTAATTCATTTCAAATTAATTTAACAATTCGCAAACAATTTTAATCAATATGCTTTTCATTTTTTTATGCAAAAATAAATATCTATTCTTCTAATTCTGGGATTATAATTTATGCATTTTTTTACAAGTTCAGAATTACTTAAATTAAAAAAAATAAATTTACTTTCTCTAAATACATAAGTTATAGCTTATTTTTTAAAATAACAATGATTATTTTCATGTATATTGTTCTGAAACTATAACTTTTTAATTTTTGTTAAAATAATCATAATTTTATCTATACAAATATTTCAAAATAACTATTTTTATCTTAAAATCCTAAATTCAAATTTTTGGATTTTAAAGCATTATTTATCAAAAATCAAAGAAGCTATAATGATATCGGGAATTAAAGAAAGTAGCTGAAATAAATAAAATCATATTAGTAAACATTAAAAATGTTAATAATCAAGAAGAAATAGTAGAAAGCAGATTATGTTATGAAATGCACAAGCAGATGGTTCAAAACTTTTATTAACATACAATACAATGCACTTTGTGAGCTGCCCGATTATCTGAGGATAAACAAATGTTTTTTGAAGGTAAACGATTTCATTTTCTTCTCTCTCTTTTTTTGCATCGATTGCTTTAAGTTTTAACGTATTAAAAATGAATGATTTATGAATTTTGCAAGATGTCAAAATATATCTTGCATGAAATGTTTTTATGATAATTACCATTTTGTCTGTTGTATATAATTTTAAAAAATGATGAAATATTTTTATGATGTCAGTAATTTAACTAACATTCTTCATCATTTAAGTTATACATATAATTATTTTTCATACCTGAAACTAAAATTATAATGCAATTATTAAATGAATATTTATTTTTGTGGAAGATTTATTTAAAAAAAATCAATCTTGATTAATGAAAAAAGTGACATATTAATTAAAAGTCTGTAATTTTATTTATATATTTTTTTAATAAAAATGCATTCATATCTAATTTAATTAAAAATTATAATTTAGGTGTTAAGAGAAAATACATTCATTTTTCTATATAAAGATAAGTATAATATTAATTGAAACCATCATTAATTATGCAATTCTGAAAATGTAAAAAAATGAATTCATACTTATAATTATTTTTCTTCCTAAAATCAAAAATATATTAATTAAAATTTCTTGTAAATTGGTAAATTAATTTGAAATAAATAAAAAAAAATGCTTATTCATTACCAAACACGGGTCTTCTGAATGCTACCTCAGTGCCTATTCATCTGTACTATTGGTGCTTCGTTAACAGCGATACATTATTAATATGTAAGTTATGTTGAAAGTTTGAGGTCTTTTTCACAAAATATTCTATCTGCCCAATTATTGCACTTTAATGTTTTTATAAGTGAACATTCTAAATGCATACTACTACCAATTATACCAAATGTCAGTTGAAATTAATTTTCAACCTTATGTCTCCCCTTGGAAGTCTCATAAAAATTAATCTATTTTATTTAAAGCATTTTTCCAAATAGGAGTATATGCCCCTCAAACAATTAATAAATTAATTAATCTATTAGAATAGACATTCTGCAAAAACTCTAGTAGGAACATATCAGCCATAGCAGTTATGTGATACAGACACAGTATATACAATATGGGGTTGAAAGTATATGGACACTCCTGGAGTAATGTATTTTTGTTAATATTTCTAGGAAATCAGGATAAATTGTATTTGAACTTTGCAAAAAATATGCTCGAATTCACATTTTACCAATAAGATTCAGCCACAGAATATTTTGGGATGAACTGAATTCTAGTTTGCCTGTTTCACAGAAAGCAGATAATGATTTAAAACTTTCAGCAGTGATTTTTATTGCTATGAGGATGCTTACATACATCTTTATACAGATAGCAGGCATATTCAAAGAGATATAAAGAGATGGACAAAGAATGTGTTTAGGGATTGTTCAAATACCAAATATTTCCATAAAATGCTAGCTTATAAAATTCAGAATTTCCAACAGCATTTTATGAAACTTGGAGAACATATGGAAAAATATTATTAAAGCATTATATTATAGTTTAAGATGAAATTTATTAATATTCCAGGACTATGAGTAAATTTTAGTGATTTTAATAGCACATGCAGAAAATAATATAGCACACTTTTCTTTTCACAATTTTAAATATCGGACCATTAAAAAAATTACTAAACACACTTACATCAAATCTCAATAAAAATTAGAAGATATATTTAAAAAAGAAATGTGATGAATCTTAAGGTTTTAAAGCACCATGGATTTAAAACAAGCATTCCTACCCAATATTTAAATGCCTACTAAACCTCAAGCTCATAGGCATCATGATGGGAAGTAAATGATTTATACCCAATTTTTATATATAACAATTTATAAAGTTGGACAGACCCTGAATGGAAAGTAAATTTCTTGTGTGATAGCTCAGTGTATTTGGTAATGTAGAACATTTTATTTGTAACTATAAAACAATGTGAGCTAAAAAGCATCCTTAGGTGACAACCATTATAAGATTTAGAAATACTTCCACAAAGTTGATGTCAGAACAATACAATCTTCCAACTGAGTTCTAACAGCCTAATTATTTTTTTAATTGAAAAGAATAGTAATATCAAAAAATATTCAGACTATAATAAATTATTTTATCATTTCTTACAACTGAAGTCCAAAAATAAAAAGCTTTTTTGTAACATTCATTAATAAAAATATGCTTTTTCATTCACATGAAAAGGAACACACTTAAGTTTTTGAAAATTACCAAAAAATGTGATTAAATATTGTATAAAGAAATAAAATGATTTAACAATTCTTTATTTTAATCAATCATGGAAACAAATTCCAGAAGTCAAAATAGTCAAATCTGCAGTTAGATTTTAAAAAAAAAGGGGGAAGGATAAATTGCACATTTTTATTTATTTTTTACCTAGCACAAGAAAATATATTACACTTCCCAAAAATTCAACATGTATCAGGTGATAAATCTTATTCAAAGTATCATTTGAAAATGCAATAAAAGGAATTTTTTCATCACTAAGCTAAAAAAGATTAATTGAAGACTTAATGATTAGCAAGCAAAATTTCACAAGTTTAAGTTGCATGCTTATCTGTCAATCAGGACATTTCATAAAAGAAAACACAGGAAGAAAGAAAGAGAATAGAATCCCACATAGAAAGAAAGATTTTACTAAGAAACAAACAAAAAAAATGAGAAAGAATTTTTAAAAAAAGGGGGGAAAAATTAGAAACCATTAAAAATCAAAAACTTAGAGGAAAAGTTCCTAAAAACTTTTTAAAAAATTTCTTTTATACATGAAAATTAAAATCTGTTGAGACTGGCCTAAGAAATAATAATTTTCAAAAGGATGAGGGGGGGGGGGGAATACATTGCAAAAAAAAAATGCAAACATTTAATACATTTGGCTTAAAATCAAAATTTTACCACAACAGATATCAGAACTGAATAACACAATTATGCCCTATAAAGGAACTTAATTCAGTACACCGTACTAAAACCCCTTTGTAAGATCATTCAAGGGAACTTTGTTCAATAATGAGCAAATGTGTAACACAATAAAGAGGTTTAAATTATAGGAAAAAAAATAATTAAATGCCACAAGATTTTTATTTGTATTATTAGTATACTCTGACATTCATTTATCTCTTTTGAACACTAAATACATTGTGTTTTATTCTTATTTTTCATCGTTTTGAGCCAATCTGTGTATTCTTAAAATCGTAAAGGGCCAAATATACATTTACAAGTCCAAAATAAAATTTACATAATCTGAAATATTAAAAATTATAAAAATTAAAGAAGTTTGAGAAATTTTTAAGTCATAACAAACTAAACACAGTTCATATTTTACAGTGCCCTTTCAGAATAATCGTTCAAGTATTTCATTATACAGAGATAACCATCGTTCAAAGGGGGGGAAAAATCCTTAAATACGTATTGATACCCTTGGATCTATCTCTATAAACTCCTCCAATTTTTTTTTCTGGATTTCTTTTATCATACTAATAAAAGACAAAGCTTTAACACTATGCTTTCAATTACAAAATAAGATAATCTGGTTTGCACATCTCAAGAAAGTTAAGTCCTTTGACAGAATTTCTGGGGGGGGGGGGATTTTAAATTTAAGCAATTTCGATAATGCTATGCACCATGCATAAACTTGAACTTAGTTATAATGAATTCCATAAAAGATTATAAATATTCAAAATACACTTTCATGTTCATAAATAAAACTCATAAATTGCATGTAAGAGTTAATTATATAAAGTTTCAACTAAAAACGAGAAGAAAAGACAGATGCACTAATTCATGCAAAAAAAGTAATCATACTTACTATATCTTTTTGGTCCATCTTCTAAACAAAATGTCAGAGTTAAAGTTGCATCGTCTTCAAAAAATTCTGTAGCAAAAGCATCCCACCAAAGACTATCACTATCCTAAAATAAAATAAACCAATTTTAGATATAAATAATTTCACACTTCTAACTTATATGGTATGGTTTTTTTTAACTCAAAACCAAGAAATCAACAACATTATTAGCCTTAAAGGGGGGAAGGGGATTAAAATAAATTTTAGTAATAAAAATTAAATTGATAAATACTTCTTTTTTTAATGAAGCATCAAACAGAACTGCAACATTGAAAAAAAAAATCAAATTTAAACAGCAACCCTAGAATACCTTAAACCTGGAATAAGGAAACTTTTTTAGGAGAACCGAGTAAACTTTATGCAAACTAGGGTCAATATGCATATGCACCCATGTTCCCCATCCCCTAAACAGTTGGGCCAGATTTCAATCACAATGCACTTACAGATTAAGATAAGAGACAGAACACTGCCAATTTTTCAAAGTGAAAAACTTAATTAAACATTCAATTAATTAGAAATGAAACAACATTTTGACAGTTTTTATGCAATAATTTCAGAGTAAATTATCTTGCAAAAAATATTTTAATACCATCCCAAAATTTCAAACTTATTCTTTTCAATGACACCCAATACCTTTTTGTGCAATCTTTTTTTTGTACTGTTATTATTTTTAAATTAACTGAAGAGGATTTTGAAATATGGTAACAGAAAAACTATATTACTATACCATTATTTTTTTAATTATTTCATATCTTTTTTAAAAATTTTTAAATTAAGATTAAGTAATTGATTTTAAAAAATTGATATACTCTTTCTTTTCAAGAGATCACAAGTGACTAAAGCTGAAGGGCAATCAATCTTGTGTTATAGAATAATAAAAGAATGGTGTGAAATAATTTACCGAAAATTAATTCTTACAATAAAAAGAGTATTTATGAGCAATCAATAATTCTCAGTAACATCAGATTTCTCAACTAATTTTGTTAAGTTCAACAAGGACTAAAATACATTATAATAAAAAAGTTAAATATTAATGCAATACATTGTGGCTTGAATGCATTTTTAAATACTATATTTTGCTATAAATATCACATTTCTAAAGATTATAAATCTATATTACTATTTTAAAATCTGATGTGTATTAGAAAGAACCTCTAAGAAGATTGCTTCTAGGAGCCTTGGTTTGCCCTAAACACTAAACCTACATTTGAAAAAGTCTAAATCTCTATTCCACATAAATAATGAGAGCAGTTTTCATATTAAGAAATACAGCAACTAAGTACTACGAAACAGCAACATTATAAACACAGCAGCTTTTATACTAAGAAATACAGTAATTTTCATTTTCCTAGACATATTATGCAAATTGACTAAAGATAACATAAGGTATGTGTTAAAACGAAATGAAACGGATAAATTTCTTTCAATTTGCATAAAATGCCAAGAAAAATAGTAACCTCTTAAATAATTTGCTTATTAATTTAATTTTTAATAATTCATCATTATTTTATAAATATTCTCTTATTTCACCCCAATTGATTTTACTAACAGATTTCAATTTACATCAAAGAATTTTCTTCATAAACATAACTATTTCTTGCAACTAAGTTCAAACATTTGAACCTATAAGAAACTTATAATTTTTCTCCGTCTAAATTATTCCCTTATATAGACAAGTCAAATACTTTTCAGAAGTGTCAGACAAAATTATTTACATATCATAATCTTTATTAGCCAATAAGCATACATTTCCAAACAAAACAGTTTGTTTATATATTATGTATGTCTACACACATAAAATTCTTAGTATACTTAGTGAGTTCTTAATGATAATACACTATTTTAGTAATTATCAGTGATTTATCAATTCACTGATAAAGTTAATTGATTTCATTATATTCAAGTGGCACCATCTGGTAGTGAATTTAAGAAAAAAAAATTTATTTAAATTGTCCTTGATAACAATACATTATAAATTAACTATGAAAAAGTAAAGAATAATTCAAATAATTTTCTACATTTTAACACATTAATTAATGTGTTTTTGATAATTATACAGTCATTTCTTTTATAATTCTCTATTTATTTATACAGATTAACATTGTTGCACCTGAACATTAAATGATTATGCATTGTACAGTTAAAATAAATTTCCATGTGGGAAATTATTTTCTATTGATTATTCAGCAAAACTATTGTGGCATATATAAAATAAAAAGGAGCATAACCATTTGCTCTTTATTAATATTATTATAAATAAATATTTCAGAAGAAATTCTGTTCCTTAATCTGTTTCTAACAGAAAAAACAAATCAAAAACAGTTTTTTGCCTGTATGACAAAGAAAAGTGTTTTTTATCAACTGAAAACATTGTAGTTACAATTAATCTACTGCTATTTATACTGGTTCACAAAATTAAAAAGTGAATTTAAGCTCTGGTATCACAACAGAAATCATCAAAGTGTAAAAACAATTTACTCTAATGCATGAATACAAATGTCAAAATATTTTTAAATGAGAATATAATTAATGCAAATTCTTTAATAAATTGACTATCATGAAATTGCATTGTCTAGTCTATGATTCATCCAAGATACTATAGATGCAATGCAGGAATATATTCTTCTGGCAACTCAAAGACACATTACAATGTTCTGAGTGAAATGACATTGCTCATAGCTTAAGAATTCAACTAAGGTTCTTTGAAACTATATTTAATTCTAAGTCAAGGCATTTTAGAACAAGAGCAATGAACCAAAACAAGACTGCACAAAATATAGAGATTAACGAAATTTTGTAAACACTGCATTCTTCAAAATCAACATCGAAATTACATTTTTTTAAAAATGATTAAAGCCACTTCCATTCAAATTCAACTGGAATCAAAGCTGGCTAAAGTAAATATTTTTTTTAATTCTTCATTTTCTTGTTTTCAAATTCTAGGATAATGAAATTTCTGCTATGGAATAGCTTTTTAAATTTCATTTCTAACATCTCTGAAATTGTGCAGCTCAAGTCTTTTATTCAAATCAAAATACTGAAAAAGATTGCACACTTGCAACAAAATAAATGAGGGATGAGAAAAACTAGTCTTTCAAGATTCCCTACCACACTCTCTTCCTCTATGAAGAGATGGAGATCCATTATTATTAAAGAAGAAAATCATCCAAGACTCAGTTTTCCCACAAGAGTTGAGGTATTAAAGGAAAAATTGTCTGATTTTATTAATGAATTAAATTAGCAAGCATAAAATAAAAATCAGTGACTTATTTTATACACAATAAAAAAGTTGAAGATATTGCAATTCTACAGTACTAATACATTAAATGAGGGCTACATATTAATGAAGTAGGCATGATGAATAATAAAAAAGATATGAAATCTACAATTGCAAATTTATATTTATCATGCAAGAATGTCATTATTCGTCTTAATTAAAGTCATTAACCAGTTTAAACAGGTTTGAAACGATGATGAGACCTCTATCACCCCTCTCTCTCTATATATATGCTATTTCCACATGATAAACTATTTACCGAAAAATTCTTAAACATGTTGATTTATATGGAATTTTTTATGAAAATAATATTTTTGCAAACACAAACTGCTATTTTCAAATTTCTGATATCATAAAATGGTTTCATAATGGACAAATCTTAGAACAAAAGTTAACTCCTTCAATGTTTTCTTCTTAAGAATGAATGAAGGTATATTTCCCAAAGGGAGAAATAAAAAATACTTTTATCAAAACTATTATTAAACACAAATGAAGTTTTTGAGCATATTAAAAAAAAATTAAATTATTTAATTGCCGCTGAAAAAAAAATACCTTCCATAAAAATAATATGGAATGTAATATTGATGGATATTTTGGATGAACACCATAGAACTATGATGTCATAGTTTTATGTTAACCTTTTTTTTTTTTTTTTCCTGTTTTCAAAGAAGCATGCATAATAATATTACAATACAGGTAAAAGTAGTTAAAAAAATATATGCGATTAAAAGATGATGAACATTCCCATTTATACTTTATTCCAAACCTATGCAAATTTTAGCTTTAATTATTTGTTGCCTTCAGTATTCAAAAGTTACCAAGAAAAATAGGATCATGCTATCACATGATAATAAATTTAATTTTATAGATACATACATAATAGAGTGAGTTCAATGCTATAATTAAGATTCCATAAAAATTTTCAAATTATTAGCAGTCATTACAAAATCATTTTGATTTAAAATACTAAATTAAGATTACAAATCATCTAATAGATAATTGTAAAAGTATCTACATATAGAGAAATAATAATCATTCAAATTCCAATGAACAATTTCAGTTGGTTTCTCTTGATAATTATTTAATAAGAGTTGCAGGCAAATGTGAAAAATTTTGATTTTAACTTCATTCATATGTAGTTATTCTTTTATTTTTCCTAATGTCTTCACTATACACACATCTCGAAGTAAAAAACTATATTTATGGATCAGGTAAATTTTTTTAAATAGAATGAAGTTATAAATAACAGAATTGGAAGATTATCTGATATTAAATAACTAAAAAATAAAACACAAAATAATTTTTCCTTGATGCTATAACTACATGATACTATAAATCAGTGATTTAATGATCACTGATTAATAATCAATTTGCTTACAATAAGTAGTATTTGAATATAGTTTTAGGCAAGATCTCTAAACATGTTAAAGTAACCATGAAAGACAAATTTTACCTCTTTCTTTCATTTTTTTACTAATATTTTAACAAGGCAGTTATTGACATTTTCAAATAAATATTTATAGCATTTGTTCATTATAAAAAATAAGAAGAGAAGAAATAAAGTTTTTAAGAAATATTTATGGTAATTCACCATAGTTTTTCCTGAGATTTAAAATTTATTTCTGGAATGTATTTTAAAATATATTGACAGTAAAAAGTACAAAATTAGTTGGAGGCTTTATCAGTAACTGACATCCTCCGACTCTTAGTTTATTTTTGGAGAATAATAAAAATGTGTATGATAGAATAATCTGTCAAAAAAAATATGCTCATGAGTATTGTTGAAAAAGCCTAGAAAAAATGTAACTTTACAGAAATCTCAATTCTCATCTTATGAAAAAATGATTAATAAACAATAAAAAATAAAAATACTAAATAAAGCATCTAATATAGAATAAATATTCTATTATATCAAAGAATTGTATTGACCTGCTTAATAAATCTAGTTGGATTTTTACCACCCTAAAATATGTTTAATACATCATGATTCTAAAATACATGATATAATGTTAAAAAATATATATATATAATGTTAAACACTTTTCAGTATGGAGGAAAATAGCGAAAAACTATTCTTTTAACTACCCAGCTTATAGATATCTTGATTAAGGATGCTGTTAACAGTTTGAGAAAATTTTAACATAACATGACTTCAATAAATCAAACTTTTCATGCTGAAATTTGAAACTAAATACCAGCATGAAATAATTTCTTAAATCAAAGCTTTGATGCGTGTTTTCTAAATTAAAGATTTAATGAGTTTTTTTATAGTTAATTTTTTAATGAAATTTAAGTTAATTATTTCATTATTTCGAAAATATTTAAGCTTTTACAAGTAAAATCCTACCCCTTTCTGCTTGGTTCAATGCCTCATGAATCCCTACATATGATTATCTAAATTCAACAAACCTAATTTTTGTATTTCACAAAATTACTGAAACAGCACTTTGTTATCCAAAACATTTTAATAATGGGATGGGGAATCAATTTCTAATAAAAAAATATTTGATATCTAGCTTTTGTTTTGTTTTTCTTAACCTGGAGCTACAGACTCCATCCACATTTGAATGTTTCAATAACTATAATCGAAAAACATTGCAACATTTAAATACTGGATAAGTTACCATGCAATTGGTAACTTATCCTAATCATATAATTGGTAACTTATAATTGATTTCCAGATATTCTACATCCTGTATGCAGTTAATATCTTGACTTTTAAACCTAGGATAAAATTTAAAAAATCTGGACACTCTCATTAAAACAAAATTAATTTGCTATGTATTTAATTCATGCAGTAAAAATGCAATGAAAGTAGAGCATTTAAAATAACTTACTTTAGAGGATTATTCAACTAAGAAAGATATTTCATCAAAACTATTAAGATTGTAAATAAATGTTTAACTAATTAAACTTACAATATAGCTAGTAAAAAGATTCTGTAGAAAAATTCCTATATCATGAGTTACTTCAACGGCTGAGAAATCTTTCACAGTTTTAATGATTTAGGAATACAAGCAAAAAACTAGTTTGTTTAGAAAAAAACTCTACGAAATATTATGCATGAAAAATATTACTTACTTCTTATAAAGGAAGCATACCAAATGAAATTTAAAAGACTTACATAAAAATAAAAGGAATCTATTTTCAAAAAAAAAAAAAGTATAGGAGAAAAGAGAATAACTTGATTTCCTTTCTCTGGAAATAGTCAAAAATTCAAATAATACATTAACTTAAGAACTAATCCCCTCTCCCCCTCCTCTTAAGCAATATCAAACAAACGAGATGAATAATTTTGTTGTAAAAATCAAATCAAAGTTTGCATAAGTTCGAATACTAACTGTTTCATTCATTTGAAGTGATTGACTAGATGTTTGCCATTAAAAAAAGTATAACATGAATGAAACACTCTCTTAAAAGTTTATTGAACCAACATATTAAATATATGCATATTTTTATTCACAACAATAAAATCATAATTCTTACTTCATAATAAACTTTTCATAGGTATTTAATGCAGATTTATCTATATATCTATATCTATCTATCTATATATATTAATTCAAGGAAACAGTGAGTTGGCTTGTTATGGCAGAAAAAATGTAATGAATACTTGCATTTCTGTGTATTGCAATTTCATTAAAAACAAAACTTTTAAATATGCTTAAATAACTGCTTCTCTTCCCCACCCCCAGCTGCAAAAGCTTTCAGAAGAAGGGGAAAAAATACAGATACACAATATATAAGCTTTTAATTTTACAACTACTTTAAATGCAAATTTTCAGTGATCAATATTCCAAAACTTATTGCTTTGTGATCCAGCAAACGTAAAAATCTACTTTTCTTGTTAAACTGGCATTAGTATTAAAGTGTATTTAATTATCCTGTGCCCATTTTATTTACTATTCTAATAATTATCAAAGAATTTCCTATATGCAATTAGTTTAGTCCAATGCATGGATAATTAGCCAATTATTTATTATTTCCAGCCATTATCCTTTTGATAAAATTGATAGTAAGAAATCATAGAAACAATAAGTAATTGGAATTTTCATTCTGTTAGCAAAACTGATGAATCTGGAAGTTGTCCTGTTTTATTACACATTTTTTAAAATGATGAATTTACCCACATGGCTTCTTTTAAAGAACCAGTGCTAACATTAAAATAAGATAGAAAGATCTAATAGTTTGTCATTCATTTATATATGTAGATATGGAAGCATATTTAAAATTTTGGAAATCTCTCAAATTAAAATCACGTTCATGGTCATCTTCAGATAAGGTAAGTGAAGCCGGGAAAGGTTTGGGGTTTTATAGTGCAAGTCCAACAGAAGGGCAAGCTACACAAAACGAAGGTATATCTTTCGAAAACTTTTAGTATTTTTAATGAAGAACAGAAATAGAAGCAAACACTTTACAATGTTAACTTTAATTAAAAGAATGTACAAGCAAACCTTTATGCAAAATGCTTCATAACATCCATTTTATATTTTACAAATAAATAAAATAATTTATAAGGTACTTCCATCAACAAAGATGCAGCTTGCAAGTATGTATAAATCTTATCATGTAAGGAAGGTTCAGAACTTAACACTGTTATCATTCACTGCATTTCCAATATATTTTACAAAAATCAGTAAACAGTTTTAGATTTTCTAGATAAATAAATTTATGAACAAACACAAAATAATTGCAATAAAACAAAAAGAACAGTTAAAAAATGATGACACTAACAATTAAACACCCCTCTTTATTTCAGAAATTTTGAAACGCATTTTAAGAGTTGAATATCGGGGTTTTTTTCAATAAAATAAAAGGCATAGTTTTAGTATATAGAAAAATCAGCTTTTGATTTAAACTAATATTAACCTTAAATACACTAATGTACCTTATTCACAAAAAGATAAATTAGAACTGATGATCTCCATACTGACAATAACACTGATGAATAGCTAAACAGTTAAATTGAACTCAATCACAGATTAAAACTTAGTATTTATAATTAAATTATACTTTGCATACAAATGATTAAAAAGTATCAAATAAAAGTTGCAATAAACACATACAATAAACAATACAAATAATTTTATATATACAGCTTTTATATCAATATACTTACAAAAACTAAAAGAATAGCATTGTCCATTTTTCACTCACCCAAATTACTGCTTAGTTAATAATGCACACTTAAATACACACATAACGTTACAAGCATATGTTAATATCTAAATGCACTACTTAATGACATCTGCATGCATAAGAGGAAAATAGAAACTCACATCTGTCCGTTGTTGCAACCGCTTGTTCATTTCATAAATTCGATAATCAGGCTGTCCAAAGTAAGGGGTTTGTCTCCTGAAATAGGATGAAAAAGGAGAAGAGTAAAAAGGGTCCATAGCAGGGCCACCAGGTATAGGTTGGCTAAACATTTGCTTCATCTGACAATATTCATTCTCTATTCAATAAATAATATAAATCAGACTCGATATGAGCCTTGAACTAGAAAGACTTCAGCACATGAAAAAATCTATTGCATGAATTAATCGATTGCGGAACATATTTGCAGCTCCAGTAAATTATAATATTTATGAATCGTGCATCGTAAACCACATACAGATTAGATCTTATTTGTTTCCCCAAAGTCTCCAATAGATGCTACAGAAAAGCTATAGACTACATAAGAATTAATGAAATGAAGGATGTTCAAAACGTCTAGTTCGACTTCAGAAACAGATTTTATAACGGTCAGTAGGCTTTTGAACAGGCAGATTATGCATACAAAAAATTTAAAAATGCATTTCAGAGACGCCGAGCAATTAACGTTCACAAAACCGTTGAAACAGGGAAAAAACTCTTTTAAAGTTGGAAGTACACTCCGCAACTTATAAAAGTTTATTTATCGCGCATTCACTTTTAATTTCTAAACATAAACAATTGTACATTAAGTAAATTCAACCAGCTGTCCTCGAGCACACGAAGTGAACATCAAAAAATCGATTGCTCCATCATCTTCAGCAGTATCGGCGCGCCCCCTACTAATATTGAATCTGAGAGTCTCATAAACAAACTTTAAGTTAGCCGTGAAAAAATAAAAACAAAAAAAAAACCCCGCAAAAGTTTACTAATGACTGGAAAAAATTAAATAAACTAAAAGAATTACGTTTCTTAAAAAAATGAAATAAATATGGAGGGAAATCTTAAGAATACAGCTTAAACTGATCAATAAGGCTAAAAATCGTCACATATTAATGAATTCAAAAATTAAAAATACATTTATAAAAAAAATGTGATAGTATGAAAAGTCGTAACATCATGAAAAATTATCATAATTATAGCATTGACATGTTTTAAGAAAAGAAGAAAGCTTCGTTGATTTCTGATGATAATTTATATTAAATTACAGGAAATGGAAGATAAAAACATTTTGAGAGCTTGTTTGCACATTGTAAATAATGTATTAGTGAAATAATTTCTTGGTGCGAATAAGTTTTAAATAAGTTATTCATTTGAGGGAAAAGTAATATTCTTTTTTATTATATCAATTTCATAATACTATTCGTATTGCCATCTACTAGGCTACGCAACAAATCTAGGCTAATTTTTTATATTACTAAGAACTCTTCAAAGATAATTCACAAAGTCAATTAATTGGATTTAAATGTTATCTTTTATCAAAATAATATAGGATTTCTTGTTTATGGCACTATGGCAGTAAAATGTTTCAACTTACCAAACTTTTGCATAACTCTAGTGCGACGACAGTTTCTCTTTCGTTAGTTAACAAACGAATAACAGCTGACAATTAAAAGATGATTAATTCAAAGGCCTTTTTTTAAAAAAAATTAAGACAAGTGGATTTATAATTTTGATTGCAAATTGTAGATATTTAGTCAAATTTATAGAGCAAGTTATTTTGCACATCATATATCAGTCGATGCTTCATTTTGAAGCGCATACTCTTACTCCCTTATCTGCCCGATTCCCATTTAGGGAATGTGGATTGTTAAGTACTCTACTCGGCACAATATAAATTTGATACGCCTGGCAGTTTAATTTCATTCTAAATATCAGTCAATATAGTTTATAGTAGAAAATGTGTATTTTGTTTCCTCCAAATTATAATGAAATAGGTTAGTTACAATAATCCACAACCACACAAAACTTGACATCTGATTCATTTGTTTATTTCGGTTGTTGCCATTCACATAAAAGTATATCATCTTTTCAGTTACAAAAATCATTTCACTACGAGCTGAGTTGTTTCCTTTAATATTATAAACTCTTCGGAACACTTAAATTATTTTAGTTTAAACATGTATATTTTAGTTGCATCTCATGGTAGTGCTCAGAATATTCGTTAAAAGCGCGATAAACAGTGCATATTTTGCACTTCGTTTATTTGCAACAAGTAAACAAATTTGAAATTCGGTTGTAAGTCGAACGGAACAAAACTGTCACGATAGAAGCATTATATTTTTGGTTTGATGTTTACATTGTGATGAAATATCGTACATAAATACATAATTTAGAGGTTATAGTAACTATGTGTTATTTGCTCAATCTGACTTGCTCAATGTTTTTAGTAAGATGATTTTACTGATATTGCTATAATAATGCCCTTTTTTGAAATAAATCAATATTTTCAAACAAAACATAACTGTAGTACAATTATATTATTATTACTTAACTTTTTCTCATATATATATATATATATATATATATATATATATATATATATTATGAACATTAACTTATTAAGCAATATATATTATCTCATATATATATATTGCTTATCAAGCCAAAAATTTCAACAAAAAATTACGCAGTAATGAGTTAAGAGAAGGAGTTGGTATCAACGATAACTAACAAACAACGAGGCTATTACAAAGGAAGTGAATTAAAATTTGGAAAAAAAAATCGCTTTGTCTTGGAATTTTGCGTACTGTTAAGAGCATATTACTTCAGAAACAATCTTACTTTTCATGTACATTTGGGGCCAGTCAATGTACAGAAATGACGAAATACAAAAAAATCGTTAAAATGTCAGAGTGATGCAAGCTAAAACATATGAAAGCAAAGAAGTTATACTCGCAACTGAAGTCTGTGCTTTCTTTTCACTTACTTTGAAATGTTGAAACAACAGAAACATTAAAGATTTCCGAATTCATGATATATTTAATAGTTTTTGGAAAGCCTACAGAACACAAAAAGATTAAGGTTGCTCAAGGTTAAGTTGACGTGAATATTTTTGAGAAAAATAGTTATAAACTAGGGAAGGAAAATAATTGTAAAGAATAAGTTCGATCTGAAACTGAATCCTAGTCAACGAGATGTGCCAATTTGAGAATGCAACGGATGTAACAACTGTTTCTGCTAGCACACTGACTGAGACTGAAATGGTTTGTTTGATGTCATAGCATTCTACATTAAGATTAACAGCATAATGTTCACGATTAGTGTGATTTTACTTTTTGTGCGCAAGATGGGACTGTGGCTTTTAATGATATCCACAAAAATGACTTTGTGACTTGAAGAATCTTGGTCTTCAGTGTTTTTCTTTCATGAAAAATATCTCAATGTTAAGTTCTATTTATACAGCAACATTTAGTTCGTTTGAAGAATTTGTTCAACAGTTAACTGCTAAATTCTTGAAATGTATTCATGAATTATGAATGTTAATTTAATATAATGCGATTCAGGAAAAAGTAAAATTTATTATTTCAAATTTCTTCGATATGTGGCTATTGACATGATGTGTTTGAGAATTTTACTAAATATAAGAGAGAAAGACATTAACTGCTAATGGTTATATGTTAAGCCTAGCAATATGAGAGCCATAATTATCTTTTACAGGTGGAAATATTCTCTCCGTAAAGCTGAATGTTTGTAGATACTTGATATTTTGATTTCATAAGCATTTATGTAAAGGAACAAGTATAATGAGTTTGGAGAGTATTAATGAAAGAATAAAAATTTGACATTTTTTCTGATTAAAAGCGTTATTTTTTTTAATTATAAAAAGGAAATATTGTCGTCATATTAAAATAAAATATTTGAATTCAATTTTAATAGAACAACTGAATTTATGATGAAAAAGTCCAGATAGAAAAGGTAAACTTTCATATAACAGTAGTAAATGATCCTTTAATGTACTTCAGACAATAAGGAGCAACAAAATTGAGGAAATAAATACCATTGAAGAATATTCAGGTGAGATGATTTTGGTCCCCTTTATCAATTGTATATCAATCTTTTAAAGAAGCAAATTCATTTTCATCCCACTTTCTGTCTTTTTTACATTTTCTACAATGATTTGTTAACGATATTTCCTCATCAATTTTTTAAAAATACGAATGGTTAAAAGTTGAAAAAAAAGTTCTGTTAAGCAATAAAAAATCTGGAAATTTATTCAACGACCAAATGCTTGACCTGGATTTTCAAAAACCGATTAACTATCCAGTTTTTGTAGCATTTCAAGATTATTTTAATGATGCTGAAAAGCACTGATTTTGTTGAAAACTATTTAGTACGGAGCAGCGTATAATGTTAGAAAATTTACTATAATCTCGCATATTTTAAATAAAGTTATTCTTATAAAAACTTTAAAAATATGAAATAAACATTGCGAAAATATTTATAAACTTTGCTTTCATATCAATTGGGTATTACTACCCAAAGAGTGATTTTAAAATGTATAATTATGAAACTTCTATCTCGTTTAACGTTTGTAACTTTCGATATAAAAAGTTCTAAAAATTTTTTATATTTATTTTTAAAACTTTATTTACTACCCAGTGGAGTTCATTCTTATACATACTTTAAAGCATATCACTCAGATTACTTCAACTAGTCAATATAGTAAGTTTATTTTGGACAAATATATATGTTTTGAAGTATTATATTTCAGGAAGCTATTTTATTCATTAATGTTTTGAAGCATCGAAACTAATTTTATTGGTAGGCGTTTCTATAATCAGCAAAAATGAAAAACTTATTTTTACTGCTTATTGTATATATTTTTTACTTATTAAAAATAAGCCCACACAAAAAATGCAGATTTGGCGTGTTTAATAGGTATATTCGAATTTTTTCTAACGTTTAAAGTATTTATCAAATGCATTTAAGGACTAATAAAACATACCCAATAATATAAAGAATTGATATTATTTTTGTTACCACCTTAACAAATTTTTTTCAAATTATTTTTTAAATACGAAATGATAAGAAAGAAGTATTTAAAGATTAACAAAATATATAATACATAAGGTAAATCTGAAGCAAATTCTGGTGGATTAAAATCTAAATTTTGTGCCCAAAATCTATTTCAAGTGATTGGAGTTTTATTAAAAAACGTGTTTTGTTTTTGGAATTTAAAGGTTCACATATTTTGGGAAATGGGACTTTTATTACAAATTGTGATTAACCCTAATAGCATACAAATATTGTACAATATTGTATGATATTGATCAATATTCGCTATATTGTTTAATATTGTGGAATATTGTTTAATATCATATAATATCGCACAATATTGTACATTATAGTGCAACAGACTGTGTTACCTGGGAAATAATATTTGCAAAATAAAATTCTATGAGATTAAGAAGCCAATATATGATTATGAAAATTTTCCTGGCTATCTGAAAAGAGTAAATACTGTTAAAAATCTCCTAGATTTTTTTATTCAAATGATCTACTTCATTCATGACAAATTTAGTTTTCCAAACTTATTATTTTTTTGTGTGGATTAATGTTTTTATCAAGTTGTGTTCTATAAGTTCTGGTGATCCCCTTCCCCTTTTTACATTAAAATTTTCGACTAATTTATTTTTTAAATGTAAGAAGAGAGTAACAGTCATAAAAATACAATTTATCAATGGTTTTTTTTTTCGAAAAAATTAATTAATTCTTTTTACTATAAAAATTAGTTTCAAAATCGTATATAAATTAAAAATTATCCGGATATATTTAAATAAAAAAATATCTGGATATATTTTTATTTATATTAATTTTTAAAACCTCAAGTTAGTAGAAGCTGTGCTTCTTTATTTATTCCTTTACCAGATGAAAATGTAAAAAAATTGAAGTTTAAATAGCGAAGCTGTAGCGTTTTCTAAAAAGACTGAAAAGAAAACCGATTCTGCATTCAAAGATATATCTTCATGTTTCGTTGGGGAAGAAAAATCGATTGTTAAGTAAATCAGTACTGAATTTTAAACAAAATTATAGGCTTTCCTTTTAACAGTTCCAAACTACGATTTATTATAAAATCTGAAAACGGATAGCAGTGATTCCAAAATATATCAAATACTTATTTTATAGATAAAAAACAAAATTGTAATATTGAATTTGTGCAAGAATACTAGAAATTCAGGGTGATTATATTATTTGTTGAATATTTAAATTGGAAATCATGAGATAATTGCTGAATAAAAAGAAAGAAAATAACACATTTGATAAAGAGTCAGGTGTCTTGATTTTGCATATTTCCTTTTATCTGAATGAAAAATAGCCACGACTGATTAATATTTCAATAAGAATAACTTTATAAATAACAATAACTTCTGGTGGATGTCATGAATTACTTATACATTTGATTATTGAAAACTTAACAAAGCTTAACTATATTAAACTTGGTTGATATTAAAAATGACTGCTCTGAACAGAATGTAGAATGGAAATGACCTACGAAGAATGTTTGTAAAGGCGGGGGAAGGAAGTGTCATGACTTTAATTTATCAAGGATTATTGGTAAAGATGTCAATCGACGGCCCGGTATGGATATATACTATAAACAGATGTTGTGGTAAAGAATTGTGGTTATGATTGAGTGCAAAATATTTGTAAACATAATTCCCTGTTAAATATTTAATTAAAATGATCACTTAACAAACCCGAATAACTTTCACATGCGTCGGTCCAAAAGGATTGATTTGCGTGTGTATTTTGCAATTGATGACTTATAACAAACTTTCACCATCTGTGAACTTTTGCAATACCGTTTATGTGAAGACGTCAAATGATTTCCAATGTTTTTTTAAGGCAAGTTTATATGTTCATAATGAGCAAAATCTCATCATTTTGTAAAGTGGGATTGTTATCAATTTTCTTTTGGAGTATGAGTCTTTCTAAGTGGAAGTGGCTCTTGAAATTTACTTTGTTGAGTAACATTGCAAAATATTTAATAAAAAGCGGAATTAAAGTTCAGTATCTGAATTCAGAATTTTTCCTAAATAATAACCTGATTCTATGATGAATAGCATTTATGATGATCAACACAGACAAATAAGTTTCATTAAAATTATTACTGACTCGTTGTCTTGGAATTGGTTTTTTAATTATTTAACAAAAAGGCTCATCTATTATTATTAGATGAATTTTGATAAAAATAATTTAATTACTGAAATTGGAAACTTGTGATTTTTCTACTATTTTTGTGAGCAATTACTCGTAGAAATAAATAAAAATACGGCAAGATCAAATTATAATCGAAAAAAGGCTTTTTAGAAGTAAATATAAGGAGAAAGGATATGAAATCTAAATTTTTCCAGTTTAGTATGAATTATAAAATTTTGAAATCTCGGGAAGGAAGTTTGATAACTTTTTAGGGACAAATTAAGAAATAACTAACTTTACACATTTTGAAGGAGTTAAAGACATTTGGATGCTGATATTCACATTAAAAAACCATCCTAACAAAGCCACTATAATTTAATTTTATTGATGATTTTAATTAATTATGTAGCCATTTTAAAGCAAATGAGCAAATTACTTAAAAAAATGTTTCCATTATAGTAGATTTCTGATGAGAGTTTCATCTACGAAACAGGATCGAAATAAAATGAGGAAAGAACTAAAATTTATGAGTAAAATTGGTTTATTTCAATTCTAACAGAATCGGAAATTTCAACGAAACAAAGTGACTTCTTACAAATACATTGCCTTCAAAATATTCTGATTTTAATCGAAATGTCAATATATATTATAAATCGGAATTTTTTACTTTTTTTTGGAAACTTTGCAAATAAATTCTAACAATTCAATTACTTTACTAGAGACCGAATACCATTTTAAATCGAATTTTACACTATCATTGAAATCCTCACGACGATGTGGATTTAAATTATGGTATTCGTACAAACAAGAAAAGCATATGAATTGAACTGGTCAGAAATCAAGAAATGATAAAATATTCATTTTTCCTCATATAGGAAGTATATAGAAACAAACTATTGTAATAATAAATACAAGATTTTGACGAATTTTCCTGTTTCAGAGTTTCATGAATTCGAAAATATCTTTTTTGGAATGACATTTGTCTGTATCTAAGTAAACACAGCTACTCAGTCATAACTAGCTATGTACATGAAATTTTGTATGTATATTTTACATCAAAATTGCAAATATGCATCAAATGTTGGACCAAATCCATACTATACTATCTGTTGCTGTACCAGTGTTCATGTGAATACGTCTTAAATGAAAATATAGAAAGGTTAAATTTGACTTATAGTCTTTTTATTACAACTGTAAATCTGTATTAAACTTATAACCATATCCATCATTTGGTTAACTCGTTATTTCTGCACATACATATTTATATGCATTCGTATGTGAACGTATATAATGCAAAAACACAGCAAGCTACAGGAATGAATGGTATGCTTTATTAACAACACGGGAGACTCATATCAGATTTTGACCAAATTTTAAAATGCGTAAATGTTTTCGTCTGCCTTTGTGTATATGAGCATCATCACTCAAAAAGATTTAAAAAAAAAACCCAAGGTGAATAAAGGAAATTCGGCATGTACTTTTCACATCTCAATTGTAAGTCTTTGTCAATTTTTGGGTCAGACCCGTCTATGGGAAGATATGCATTTGTAACGTGGAAGTATTCGAGAAATGTTTTTGGGAGGGAGGGGAAGGTATACTTCTGATTTTTACTTTCTAGCAGATTTATGCTGAAGGAATGTATATAAAAAATTTGTCTACAAAACAATTGAAATCTTCTATCCCACTACCTCCAAAAAATATTGTGAAATGAAAATCAGTACTCACTTTTCTTCTAACGGAATTTTATTAACTATATCAGAGTGATTCAGACCATGTATCAACATTTCGTACCCACCTCTCTTTCATGGCATTAATCCGCTTTGAAAGTCTTCGAGACTATCGAGAAGAAAACCACTTACCAGAATTTTCAATTCTGCCATCATTTTTAACGGTTACGCAGAAAAGAGAATTAAGTATAATTAATAAAAAACTAACAAGTAAATTAAAAATATAATAGGTTTCTTTTACCTTTCAGAATATTATTTCAATGTGACTCTAAAAATGGCAAAATTCCATTTCTGTTAATAATTCTGAAAAAACATACCGTCTGACCCTTTACAAAGAATAATAATAATAAAAACAGACGCACATAAGTTTTTTTAAAATTTAAGATATGACAAATTAGAATTTTTATTACATTTGTGAGAAATCTATCAACCATTCGAAATTTTGAATTACAAGCATTTTAAACATAATGAATCAATTAAAACACTTTTTATCTATAATTCTTGTGACAGAAAGTCGTCATCATTCTTCACTACTTGTTCTATTACTTTCAATTTTCTACGATCGCTTTGCTGCATATCTTTTCCATTTTTCGCATTTTTTTTTTTCAATTGAAATACAATTTCCGTCTCAATTGAAATGCAATTACAAATTGGAAAGAGCCACATAGATTATGATGAAAAATCCCACTGTTTATAGCTTTGTTTTGAATATTCAAAATAATTCATTTTAACGCAGCCTATGAAGATGTATGCTTTTGAATTCCGAATATCGCCAACAAATCCAGTCACGTAGAAGTTCGTACTCTTGAAGCTTCAGCGACCTTGAAGTTTTACATCTGAATTTTCATCGCTAATTAATAAAAATAAATCATGAAAACCCTCCTTTAATAATAATAAATTCATTCAGTTATCAAACAGCTACATTGAATAAAAATGAAAGCTTTTATCCAACAATTCTGTGCTTTGTATTAAAGAACGTATGCCCAAATATGTCATTTTTAAATTTAATCTCTTGCTATTTCAAAATAATGATACCGATAAAAATAAGAATGAATACCTTTCTCACATGGATGAAAGGAAAAATGAAGGGGAGAGGGGGAAATCAAAAATATTTTTGGAACCTTTTTAATAAAAAACTAAAAAGACATAAAAAACAAGTAAAAAAGAGAGTAAAAATAGCTAAATGAAGGATAAAGCAATGCCATGGTGACTGAGGAGTAAGGGTTATAGATGCCCCGTGTGCCAATCATAAGGGACATCAGGAAGACAAAACATTAAAACGTTTATGTATTTTTAAAGTGTAATATCATCTAGAAATGCCATACCCCTGGGGCCATTTATACTTGTTAAATAAATAAAGACGACAAGAGGGAAAACAAATTTTACTGTGCTTCAGGCACCAATTACCCTCTCTACGTCATTAGGTCAAAAGTGCAGTGTTAATTTTTCCTATTCTTTCTTATTATGCATCTAACTAAATTTTCAAATGTTGCTATTTTTTCTGAAAATGTTCTTCTGTGGGGGGGAAACATTATGGCCTTCATGAAAAAATCTATGCACATTGAAGAAATTGAAATCTTGCTCATACGTCGTCATCCATTCGAAATCTGTACTGGCAGTATGTCGTTGCGTAGTTCGCTATGATTTGAAAAAAGAAATGGAAGCATTTAGGTTTTGGTTTCTCGAAAAATCTGGCTAAAATTTAACTCTCAACATCATTTCAGTCCTTCGTGAAATATTACTATATCAAAATAATAATTGATAACTAATTTGATTTTTAGAGATGTATTATGTGGTGAAATTGTTTGTACATTTTCTGTGTGATTTCTAAAGTTATTAATGCGCAGCAGCTCTAATCAGATTTTGTAAAATATATAAAAATGAGCATTTAAAAAATGATGGATTTGTAGTGAATGCATTTCTAACACTCATAGAAAAGGAAAATTTATATTTGCAATCAATGGCGCATTTATTAAGTTTTGTCTATAACTGTAATCTTCACTGATTATCAATAAGACGGTCATTACGATGTTTATTCATTTAGAGACTAATTAATCATTCAACAAAGATCCAATCATTTATACCAAATTAATTTCCATTTAATTATCGATTCACAAAGAATTAGATAAACTCTATTTTGATTTAGTATCTTAGAACATGTGCTAAAGGGATTTCCCTTATCAGAAATTTCCATTTTAATTTAAAATCTATCGAATCTACAGATATTTAAAAAATATAATTTTGCATAATTTTTTAAGAATCTTTAAAAAATATGCAGAATTGGAAATTATTTCTGTTTTTGGATCTAATTTGAAAGTAGATTGTGATATTATTGATTTTATATTAGGGAATTTATTAGAAATCGAGTGAGTAGCAGCATACTACTGAGGAGGTGGGGGGAAACCGAGGAAGGGGAGAAGAAGGAGGAAGTATATTGAATGAAGAGGATAAAATATAAGATATTGCTGATTTTAGTTACATACGCCTATGTCTTATGGACGATTTTACTTCACAAAGAGCTGATTAGCAACGAATAAGAGAAGTGTTTATTCTTCGCCCATGCAATGAACGAAGAACTTTCCCGAAGTTCTTTGTAAGGAGTATTTTCCTTTTAGTTTCTCTTTTCCAATGTTAATTTCCCGTTTCTTTTAAAACGCTCTAATGTATAGGGTAGTTGTAATTAAAGCTCCATTTTGTAATGGTCATAAAAGGAAAAATACTGGACCAAATGTTATCAAACTTGGTAATAATTTAAAGGAAGTCATGGTAATTTCTTTTCTGCCAAGAAAAAATTTCAACATCTCACCAGCAGGGTTGAAATGACGCTGTATCAATATTATTAAGCAAAATAGCAAATGAAGACACCGGTTTAAAATGTGCTTAATCGTTTCTGAAACGTGTTACAAAGCATGATTAATGTGTGTTATCTCAAAAGCACTGTTTATGTGATAATCTAAACAATTTGGAGGAATTGAAAAATGCTGACACCGACATGTGTGTAACATTCCATCTGATATGCTAAGAGCTACTTTTGAGAGTGCAGTTATGTGATTTCACTTGATTTTAAAAAATTTGGGTGACCACATTGAACATGCTTTATAAAGCGTGTCAGAAACAACAGTTTTAACTGATGTCTTCATGTCCTGTTTTACTTAACAATATTGCATACAACGTCATTGCTCGCTTGGGGCGAAGAGGTTTTTGGAAAGAAATTTTTATGGCCTCCTTTCAACTATTAATAAGTTTAATAACATTTGGTCCTGTAGTTTCCCTTTTATAACCATTTCAAAGTGGAGCTTTAGTTATAACTAACCTGTATATTAAGTCGAAATTTGGGTAATATTTCAGTATACTGTTTAACAAAAAATCTTCTTCTCCATCAGCTTTCATTTCACCTATATTTTAGTGAAATCAAAACCTATTTACACATGAGTAAAAGACTGGGGAGTTTCCACATTTGAAAACAGACAGTATTTGTCTTTTTGTTTATTACTGACTTCTTTCGAATCCCCTATTGTAATTTCAAAACACTTAAATTAAATTTCTTGTTGCAAATTCAAAGTACTTTTCATAAAATCAAAATCAATTTGATTCATGAAATTTTTAATGTAGCCTAAAAGTATTGGGATTTGTATTTTTATTATTCATAGAAATTCAATTAACAGAGATAAATCTGAAAAATATTTTTTTTTACAAGTGCAATAAAATGCAGATTTTTTTAAATTTTAATTATTTTCCAATTTTTAATTTTCAGTTTACAATTTGTTATTATTAATATTATAGAATTCTTCAAATCAATTTTTATACCAATTCAGTACTAAAAGGAGCCACTTATTTCAAATAAAAATTTAATTACTTTGTTTTATTAATTGAGAATTAAATTTTGAAAATATTAAAATTAAAGTACAGTTTTCTAAAACTTGCAGAAAAATACAAAATTCGAACGCACCTGGAAGTGAGAGAAAATCAATTACAATATTCCATCTTTACAAACGTGAAGGAGATCAAATCAAAGAGAAGAGTGTGTTATTAATAAAGTATGAATTTCATCAAAAACTAATTTCGAAACCTGAGCACAGCAATAACTGTTTTGTTGATTATAAGCAAGTGTTTTCTAATTTATGTGATGAAGCTCACTATAATAATTTATTCTTTAGTATCATTTGAAATCCAATACTTAACTTTCTCAAAATAATTATACAGTTTGTGAAGAGCAGTGCTAATGTTATTGAAACTACACATCAATTTTGTAATGTGATAACTTATTATTACAATTATTATGCAATTAGGAAAAGGATTATTTCAATTTTTCGTTATAGTTTTAAAGTTTTGAAAAGGAGAGTTATTATAAAAAATTTTCGCTATAGTTTTAAGATTGTCTGGGATCTTTTAGGTACTTACGAAGAAAAAATGCGGAATTAAATGAAATTTGAAAAAAAAAAGTTTTATTAAACACAATTGTAGAGTAGTTATTCAAATACAGATGTAAGTGATATTAATAAAATGAGTTTCATTATATATTATTTTTAACTTTCAAAAAATTAAGGCTAAAAATAAATCTTTTTACTTCTTTCATTAATCAATATGTAATTTTTGTTGATTAATATTAAAATAAGAAATTATTTGAAATATTTTATAAAGAACTTTCAATACATGTGTTCCTTATCAAAGCAAAGGAAATATATAATTGTAAACTAAATTATGCAAATATATGGAATGTTTTTCAGCAAATGAATAGAGAAATGTAGCTCATATTTATAATATAATAAAATATTTATTTGGCGATATATTAGGGATTATCCTTTGAGAGAATGACAACTGTTAAATGAGTAACATCTCTAATTCAGAGCTTCACAACTATTTCCTTTTTGTGATTTATTTTGAAGGGAAAAAGTTTTGAATCTCAATTTTTATTGAGAAAATTGGCTCTTAATACAAAAGCTGGAAAATAAGAGATGTTGAAGCAAAATAGTTACTAAACAAATTTAAATAAATTTAGTTCATAATCATATTCTTTTTTTTTTTGCACACAAATATAAAAGTATAAAAAAATATGCAGTGATAAGGGAATTATGGTTTAGCAATATATATACCACTAGTGAAAATAACTTAATTAATGGTATATAAAATTAATCTAAATAAAATTACGAAATTTCCTCATAAAATTTTGATATTTTTCATTTGTATTCTCGTTTAAGAGTTTGAGTGAGAGAAAATATACGAGCTAATCCCAATTTTACAATTTGAATTCTCAACAACCATTTAATGAGGTCGCGGAGAAGAATTCTGAAGAGAAAAATTTACAAAATGTGTTTTATTAAGTAAAAAGTTTAGTGGTAAATAAAAATAAAGTTTCTAATATTGTTATAAAATTATAACTCGCATTTTTAAATAGGTAATTGAAAAATTAAATTTCTCACCATTTTAGGCTTTTACCTCCTAACGGTTGCAGCAAACGCCTAATTACCAACCTGCCACTTTGACCGGTAACCACAGAAAGGTTCATATCGATTCTTGGCTATATATATGAAGTGTTATATATAGCCAAGAACCTACTCAAAACAATATTTATTGAAAGGAAATCGTCACTACTGAGGTCTTCCTTAAATAGTGTTCAAACTATACATAAGCTTTTTCCCGTTTCCAGCCAATTTTCTGATAAGCTGAACTATTTGTTTATAATTTCGCCTATCTTATCAGAAAAAAGTTGATCATTCCACATTGTTTCCAAAGGGCATTATTCAGGTTTCTGTTTCTTTGCATGTCACAATGTTACTGTATAAATCCTTTTATGACGTATGCGAATTTTTGGATTGGTTTGGATAATTTTGAATTATGTTGACAAAATATTTGAAATATGCATATTTAATTTTCGTAAGACTAATTTCGTTGAGGTGGTTTCAAAACCACATCAGTTGAAAAATAGAAAATTTTTTGAAGAAAATAATCATTGTTTAAGATATTCATTAGGATACTAATTTGGTGAAATGGTACAAGGGTTTTAAAGTAATATTTTTCCACTTTTTTACATTAAAATCCAAGTAAATAACATTTTTATAAAGAATTAAGACTTAAGAGACTTTAACATCAATTTGACGATTTCTGAATGCAAAAAGTTCGACTGAATAATATATGTCGTATTGAATATCAATGAAATATTTATCAAAAGCGTAAAAAGCTATATATTTTGAAATTTACTTTCTTTGTTAGAACCTTTAACGATAAATACTCTCTTAGTTAAAAGTTCCTCTTCATATTTTTAGTTCGAAAATTTTTAGCTTATTTTGCACTACCGTTAATCCGTCTTAAAATATAGACTCTGCCGTGCAGCTTTTATATTTTTTGCTGTGTACTAAATGCTGTACAGTAAAAATCCTTTCATGTTTGTGTTTCAAAAGAGTTTTCTTTTTTTTTTTTTTTTCCTACAGTCATTTCTTTTATGTTTTTCTCGTGTTTGTATCTTACGGATCAAGTCACTTTAAAGGAAGCCTTTTATTTACATTGTTTACCATGCAAATTATCGTTCAAGGTGTAGTAAGGAATTATCAAACTGCAGAATAAAAAGCATCAGGCTCTAATTTTTTTCGGTAACTAAAAATAAATATTAAATGAAAGGAAAATATTTGCAGTTTCTGTCTATTTTTTAAACATTGCAGCTCTGATGCATGTAATGCTCTGTTAACTGAACATTTGGGTGTATATAAGTGGTTTAAAGTATTCTTAGATATGAATAATTTTTTTAAAATCTCATTTTCTCTTTTTTACATTAAAATCCGTTTTTTTTTTCGAAATTAATTTCCTTTACCTTGATTGCATTTGTAGAAAGAATTAGAACTTTAAGTGCGAGATTTAAATGATCTCGATATGCTCAATAAGTGATCATGTATATGTTAAAAAAAGTAACAGTGAATGCATGTTGTTTATCATTTCGCAATCTCTCGAATATCTACAGTTAAATAATTTCCAGATGAAACCAATAATAATTTGCGTTTTATCACATATAACGATATATATATGCTAAAAAAATCCACTGTCTGTCGTCTATATTTTATTATGCATGTAAATTCGATAACTAAAAAACGCAGTGACTTAAATAATGAAATATGGTATGTGATCTTGTGTTTACAATTGTAATTCTGTATCAAATTTTGGTTTTAATCGGACAGGAAAAGGCAAACAAAATATGTATACGACTTTCTAAACTTGTATATTTGTCGAATGTCAGCTTAATAGACAAAAATTGGTCTGTTTACACTAAAGATGTATCTTTCATAACTATTGTTAGACAATATATTTAGGATTTTCTTTTACTGTTATAGTACTGATGAAATTACTTTTTACTTTTCAGTTTAGCAATAAAAATGTATTTTTGGAATTATTTTTTAAATTTCCACTGAAGTTAGAAATGAGTGTAAAGTTGAAATATATTAAAATAAATGGAATTTTTCTAAAAGAATTTATGAAGTTGTATACAGCTAGTGCGATAGTACCACAAAACCATATGGTCAAATGACTCTATAAATATCTACAAGGAAACTGGCATAATTGCGAAGCTACGGGGTGTATATTTACTTCTAATTAAAATAACATTGAATATACATCTTGGTTTATAAAAGTAATTGATGCATGGATTTCTGTGTATTCAACTTAGTTCTTCAAACCTGCATTTCTACTGTAACCAGTTTCTTTAGCTGCTGTCTTATTTCTGGTATATATAATATGTTAATTATTTCTACATGTTCATGCACATTTTTATCATCAGTTGTATACAGATATATTTAATATATATAGATATCTGTGTAGTAATTCTTCAGCTTCTTGCTATATAATAAAATTATTTCTCAAAATATATCTGATATACTTTCTAAAGCACATACAACTTCACTGAGCATAGTAACATGATAAAGCAACCGCAGATTAATCTTCAATGTATATGCTACTGTGAAACCTCTATATATGTATTCCGAGCAGAATTTAGCACTGAGCTACATTTGTCGATGCTTCGCTTAAAGGAACAATAAATAAAAATTGTTTTATTTGGTGAAGCCCATTTTATAGCCGTGAGATATGTAGAAATACACATGACTTCATTTACCTGCGATGTGGTTGGTCTCTCGTATCTTCTATTTACTGTCAAATTGACATTGGTTATGGATTCTTTTTACTATAGTTTTTCTCTACAGAAAAAAAAAGCGATGTAGCTTGAAATATTTAGTGAACAATTAGATTTTTTTTGTGGTGATAAAATGGTTGAAAATAGCAAAAGCCTTATAAAATTCTAGAAATTTAAAAAGAAAAAATTTGATAATAAATCAATCTAGTTACAACATAACAGCTGTAAGACAAGACTGAAGAAATTTTAAGAAGCTACTTACCAACCAATCCGGCAAATTACTTTTTGTAATTAAAACAAAAAAATTTCAGATAACTTAAAAACATTTTTTATTTATATTTTACAAATATATTTAGTCCCAAAGGAAAAGCGCATTATCTTAAGAAAGAATAATTAGATGAATGCAATTTTTCCCCCCTATTGTAGAAACTAATTTTATTTCGTATGTTTTAGTAACTTACGTAAAACAGATTAATTTATAAGAATATTTATAGCACCTACAATTATCAGATACATTTATGGGTGATATAATATTTAGATAATTAAATTTCTATTAATATAAAGGATTTTTTTTGCACACTCTACAAATACATTCAGAAATTTGTATTAATGTATGAAAATGATATGAGTATGTATTACCATTAGATGAATATATCCTTATCATTATTTAAATCTGATTTTATTTCAGGCATCCTCAAATGTGCTTATTTAAAACAGACGAATTTATCAGAACATAATAAAAAAAGTAGCAATTTTTGGAAGGGCTATTTTTTCCTTTAAAACAGCATATGAATGTTGCAGAAATAGTTGTTGAAACTTTTGTATTAAATAAGTTGTAAAATCCAAATTTTAAGTAAACTGATATCACTGTATAAATAAAATTGTTCTACTTAAAAGCAGGTATAACGAGAAAGTTTGAGTACTGTTAGTGGTGGTAAGACTGCTTACAGTCCCAACTAATGGCTAATTGCGGAACCGATGTTCCTGTCTCGAGAACGGTACGGGAGGGGGGGGGGGGAAGGAACAAAAATGCACAGGCATTATTATATTCTTAAACACGTCGTTAGAATGGACTCCTCGTTAAAATTTTTTAGCCAAGGTGAAATATTGACATGAAAGTTTTAAAAATAGATTAAAATTATCATTCTCTCTCATAGCTGACTTATTTATTTAATTCTTGATTCTGCGGAATTAATATCGAATTCTCACAAATAGTCAGGAAATCTAATTCAAAAACTCAAACTTCTGATTTATTATTTAATGTGTTCAATTGCACAGATGAGAAAAATATAATAACTTAGTTATCTTGTGAATAAATTTCATAAAAATTATTAGTGACTACTTTTATCAGTATATTTCCAAAACATGAGGCAAAATATGTATCAGAAAAGTATTAATTCTACAGTTATAGATTTATTTAACTTTCTAATTAGATAATACAGCTTACTTGGAGCATTTGTTGCTTTTTGAAAACGTACAAGATTTTTAAAAACACTTGATATTTAACCATTTTTGTCATTTAAATTAAATGTTATTCTGATTAAATAACAGATTTAAATATCAATAATTCTATAAATCGATGAACTATCAGACATGCCATTGTGTGCAAAAGCGATTCATGTTACAAATTTTTGTTGTAAATACAATTTTTGACTGAGATTGTCGCATTAAACATAAAGAAATGAATTATTAAAAAAGTATAAAACAATTTACCGCCATTGCAAAGACTTTCCGAGTATTGCTTAACAATATAGCAATTCTGCAACTGAATGAGCGAATAAGGCTCACCATTGTGCAAGAAAGGAATATTATTGAATAATAGTTCGTCATCAATATAATATCTAACTGAGATTTCTACATGGCATGAAAAAAATTAAGAAACGAATTTTTAAGAAAATAAAGCAACTCACCACCATTGCGAACATTTTCCAGGCATGGTTTAATTTACTTCGACTAACTCTGAAATAGTCATAGGTTCTGAGACGATTCACATTGAATGTGGAATAGCTAAGGCTTTGATATTTATTCAGAGATAACAAAATAATTATCATATTCGAGTGTATAATGATCAATCAGTCAAACATTTTAACTGATTGTTTAACTAAACCGTTTACTATGTTAAAAGGGCGACACACCCTAAATCGTTTAACACTTGATAACGTTAAACCATTTAACTGATAAAATGCCTTAAGATTAAGCAAGTTATACAAATAAATTAAAGCATAATTAGAGTCTATATTTCTTTCTGAATTATGATGAACTTTTAATTGGTGTTTAGAAAAAAAAAAGAAAAAAGAAACAATTTATTCCATAAGATAGCATTTTATCATTTTCTGCGCAAGGTCAAAAAGTTTGAAGTTTGTCAAGTTCGTCTTTGAGAAAGATTTTCCGAGTCCTTGTATGCTGATTGGGTAAGCAACTCGTCCTAAAATTATTCTGAAAATTAGAGACAGAATTTTTTTGTTTTAACTTAGGATTTCAAATTACAAAAATTAGCAGTAGAAAATGTATTATAATATGATTTAATTCTCAAGTATTACATTGATGAAATTTAAGTAATTAGATACATATTTTTTTTTTTTACTTTATTATATTTATTTCTTCTACTACGGAATCAATACGGAAAATTAAATGGGTTGATTTATCGTGAGCTCTAACAGGTTAGGTTATTTTTATTAATTATGATTTTGCTATACATTCAAATATAAAAAAATTCCCTAGTTGAAAATTTTACCAAATCAACGTTTGTTAATAGATTTTTGTTTCTTGAAATGATAATAACTGAAATTTGCTTTAGATGATCGAAAATCAATCTAAACATTTGCCAGATAATACTAAGAAAAATATTCTGCCTTTAAGCTATTTGTCCAAGGGCATAAGAAAACACGAAAAATATGGATGAATTATTCCGACCTAACTCTGGTCCAACAGGTATATCAGAATAATTCTTCATGAAAACACCACAAGGATCAGAGAAAAAATAATCTCACTCACCAAGCGTCCTCGTAGGGAGGTATGATCCATCATTGGATGTGGTCTACACAGCCACACCATCAATGCTTGACCTTCCAGGGAAGTAAGAATCCACTGGCCTTTTATTCACTTACTCGTGGTGAACTCCAGAGGAAAAGGAAATATAAGATCATAATCGAGTTATCCCCGCTCCTCCAATTCATACGGAAGGAATGAATGACCAGGCAGCCACGATAGTATAGCTCGGCATTGAGATGAACGCAAAATTACTCCCATTACGGTGAAGCTTATATATTCGTAAACTACGAAGCGGTACGGGGCCAGTTTAGCTCAACCCTATTTCAATACCTACCAAGCAAGCAAAAACCTACTTACTTATACGGCAACATCTCATTCCCATATCTGAGATGCCCCAGTGGTATAGAAAATAAAATGAAAGGAAAACTTCAGTCAGAGTTAGGAGGTTTAGAACGTCTTTTCATTCTCTCACTTTTAAGCAGTTACTGAAGTTGAAAATTTTTTAATACAAAAGCTGTATGTTTTGACGAGATAATAATTTGTCTAATTTGAATTATCTTTTTTTTATCTTCATTCGTAAGGGAGATGAAGGAGATATTAAAATTTCAGCCCTTCAACATTTCCATTCAATATCAGTTGGATGACTTATGTTAGATCTCAGCGAACATTCTCATCCTCCTTAAAAGGTATCATACGCTGATTCAAATACAATAAATGCCATTTTAATTAGTATAACATATTATAGAAAATATTTAAAAGTATGGTCAGATCCTATGATCCGAAAAGATCTAGGAACCATTGTTGGAGCAACTATGCAGAGTTTTTTTTTCTGAAGACTCTCATGAGAATCATTTACAATAAGAATAGACTCTATAAAAATAAGCAGGTATGTTAGAAAAACGGATTAATATGAATGGAATAAAAATCTAAATAGTCTGTCAAATGACATTCAACGAACAGAAAATATTAGAAATTTAATATTTTCAAAGGTTTATACAAGTATACGAAATATGAAAACTCGAGCCCTTCAGAAAGTGAGCGTAAAATCGTTAACTATTATATCTTTACATACATCAAACAAATCAATTATAATTATATCAAAAGATTGTTTATTAAATATTATGTTCTTAAATTATACATTTGATATGTTAGATAACGCATTCTCAAAATAAAATAAGTGTTCGTATGTATGCATGAGTGTGTGAGTTATATATGTCAGAGTAAAAAAAAATGCTAAGGATATTTGTCGGGTGTTTGGAGTTTAAGAATGCTTTTGTTGACTTTTCATAATTTTCATAAGCAAAAAATATTTTTTGACAATCTCGAATTATGCCTATTGAATTGCCTGTTGATTATAATACGCATCATAAACAGAGTAATTAAAAAATAAAATATAACTAACTTTTAGAAATGAACTAATAGAACTAGTTTATCGGCGTAATCTTTCTCCGTTTTAAACTTGCGAGGCTGGAAATAAAACATTAAGTCACTAGAGGGCGCTCGAGGATTAAAGCCGTGAGATACGGCGAAATCATGACGAAACGTCTTTAGAATTTCGTGAAGTTGAAAATCTCGGGAATATGTTCGAAAAAGAATACCAATATATATATTGAATATAATATATTGGTAACTGTAATGTATATCTCACAACGGTGGCAAAAAGCTTGGTATTTATGTCTGGGAATTCAACAACAACAATAATACGTTTATTTAAGGTTTTTTAAACTCTGCGTTGTCAGCTGATGGTATTGCATTAAAAATATTCAGTTATAAATATTAAACAGGCTATGAAGATTATTGCGAATAAAAATTGCTAAAATAACCATGATTTAAAAAACTTTACTGAAATTTTCTCAGTAATAATAATAAACCGGACCAAATTTTATTTATCATAAAATAAGTTTTCATACTTGTTTCTAATTTGAGAGTCGCAGTTGTATTTTTGGAATGAAAACAACCGAGATTTTTTTATTAAAATTCCAAATAATAGTGGCATGTGGCAAAAGTGTACGAAGCCTAGTGTGTTTAAAGAAACTTAAAAAATAAAAAAAAGGAGAGTTCAACATTTTAGGGGCGAAAACGGGACTGCGAATAAAAAATAAAAATAATAAAAACACACACATTTGTTTAAGCTAAGTTTTTTACTTTCATTTTATAAGGAAACACTCATTTTAATTACAATCTGTCTTATAACGAAGGAGAGAACAGAAAAAATATTTCTTTAGAAAATTTGTATCTTCTATAAACTCATACATAATAGAAAGATTCAATCATTTGATTACTGACATAAAGTGTACAATAAATATTGATTTTATTTTCGGATCCAAATTAAACAATAGTATCAGCAGTCATTGGTAGATTAAATGTAATATCACATCCAGTTCATTTCTAGCATAATGAATCAATAATTATCTCTTAAACTATCAAGAAGTTTTTGGAAAAATAAAGCATAACAATATTTTTACGATGGGTTTTCAATTTATTTTAAGTGACTTTTTATAAATTATTTGTTTCCCTGCTCCAATTTTTTATCGTAAACTCAAAACTTCTTATATTTATAAAATCAATGAGATATTTTCTCCAAATAGTTTTCTTTACATTTTTAGAACTGTTTTTTGTTCTAATCATGTTAATAACATAATTTTTGTCATGATTACATTTATATTCTTATTTTTGCACACATTTTTTGAGGTATAATTTTTATAGAAATGCAGAAAAAACCCCAGCTTGATAAAAACTATTGTATCAAAAATATTAATGCTATGCTTTGGATTAATATTTAAGAGAAGGATGGTGCAAAATTCATTCTTTTCTCATATATTTATTCCTATCACATTAAAAAAATTAAATTCTGAATTCGGGTAATAACAAAATAATTAATGGAGATATAGGTTGAGTAAAATATGATATCACAGGATGTATTTTGAATCTCTCTTTCTCTCTCTCTCTCTCTCTCTCTCACACACACACACACACACACACACACACACACACACACACACACACACACACACACACACACACACACACACACACACACACACACACACACACACACACACACACACACACTTTCCCAAAGTTGAATTTATACTTTATGATTTTATTCTTTATTATTAATTTGAAACATCTTATAAATTTGTTTAATGTATGATTACTAAATAAAGGGTGATACACAGAACGAACATGGTATTTTTTCCCTTTAAAATTTATAAAGGTGAAGATCCGTAATTAAAAAGGGAAAAAAATGTTGGAGCAAAAAAAAAAATGAATAAAATTTTGTGATAAATATAAACGTAGATAAGTTTTGCCTACATTGCAAACAGATGTAAACAAAAACTTTTTTTCTAAAGCCCGACGTAGTACTATGAAGTTAGAAACGTATGTCAGCGTTGGTTACCATTTTACCAAAATCTAAATAATCCTATATAAAGGAATTTTTCATACAATTCTGTATGCACATGAGTGCTCCAGGAAATTTATTTTTACCTTAGAAATCAAAATGTTATTTGGCCTTTTAATAAGATAATAATTTCTTTTAATAAGATTTTGGTAGTAGGCTGACCTTAATGACATATCTTAAAAAAAAATCTAAACAATAAAAAGAAATTTATAAAAAAAATGCTATTTCCCAAAATATGGCTGCATTTGAGTATTTGAGCAACTACGACTATTATTGTGTTAATATTCGAGGAAATGGATTTAAATGAGAGAAACAAGTCCACTTTTCCTTCTTCGGGAATCACAACACATGTTGTTACTTCGTCAAAAAATTTACGAAAAAAATGCATATATCATAGTCACACAATTAATGCAAATGCGCATATAAGGTAACTGTCATACTGTCTTACCTATTTAGTGCTATTATACTTTTTCCTCCAGTAAGATGCACATTAGCTTCTGAAATTAAATTGATGAGGTTCATTTAGCACGTACCCCATGAAAAGAAATTCTCGTCATTTTTGGAATATATACATTTTTACTTTTGTTTTTTATTATTCACAATTATTGCTCATGTATTTGTTGCATTTTAAGCATGTAATTTCATCGTTATAGAAATATGTCAAACTCATGTTGTATAATTATTGTTAATATTTTTTACTATTCATTACATTTTTTATTTATATGATGATTTACATTTATACGATATTTGATACATGTGCCAAATTTTTGATGATTACAGATGCATTTATCATTCTTAAAACTAATGGCGCATTTTGAATACAGGAAGACACAAAATTAAAATTGTCAAGACAATACTTTTATCGACTAGCGAAAATTCGCAGTAGATTCAGCTATGTCAAATAAATTTTAAGCCCCTCAGGGTCTCAAAGCAAGATACGAACGCCTCAAGTATGTTTGTATAATACTCCACTGTTTGTGACATTTATTACTAGTAATGCAGCTAATGAAACGTGTGCGTTCTTCATGCATGCAGTAATGAGTTTTAAGAACGTTGTGAAATTAAAATCATGAAATATAGTTTATTCAAGCAATGGAAAATAAAATAGAAGAATATTATTATTTTCGATGAAATATAAAAGTACGAAGAATTTATTTCTTACAAACTTGTTATAATAGCCTTTTTATTTACTCAATAAATACTCAGCATGAATTTTGTATACATAAATTTCGTTTTATTAATGATTTTTTCATACCCTATATCAGTGCTTCTTACTTACTACTATTATTATTATTATTGCTGTTACTTTTATTATCTACCACATTTAATCTCCAAATATATTTCGCTTCGTGTGTAAAATGCAGAGGTTTTTCTGCATTATTATCGTTAACATTTGTTTCTCACACGCTTGTAAAATTTTGATTGCATAATTTGTCCTCTTTGCAAATATATGTCCTAAACTCGCATTTTATATGTGTATGCATTTCTTTATTTGTTTAAAGTGAAGAAATTGACAGAATTACTAGGTATTGAAGAGATCGTCACCTCATTTTCAAAATGGACCAGTAATTTACTCTTTTCTGGCCCTGTGATACCATTTCATACTATCAGAGGAACCTGGTTTTTTATACATTTCAGCTTTTAATATGATCTGGAAAGTTTTAAGAAATATGAAATTAATAGTATTCCAACGGAGCAAGATTTTCCGACATTAAAAAAACTAATTATTGAATGATTAAGAGAATTCTAAAATTTGTTATTACTAAAATAATAGTGTAGAAGAGATGAAAAAAATACCCAGGCATTTTTTTCTTCATTTTAATCTCTGAAAATTTCTAAAAAAAGTGAAATACCCTTCTCTTAATCCGAAGATAAATATATAATTAATTTTTCCATTCTTTTTCTGTATAGGTCATTATCTAGGGAAAAATAATTCCTGAACCTTATTACGAAACTACTTTAATGCCATATAAATTAATACACGGCCACACAATCGATTCGATCCGTATTTACCTCTCATCCCTTTTTAAAATGCACCTCTAATAAGCACTTTAAAATGGTGGATAACATGTTCTTCGCTTTAAAGCTCTCGAAAGCTTTTTTTTTTTTTTTCATCCGCTAGTTTCGTTGAAAACAAAACGCAATGGTTTGTCTATACTGCATAAACATATATCTATATCGCATTCTCTGTTAGATATCTCATGACCCGCTCTTGTCGAAAATGCAGAAGGGGAGGGGATGGAAGAGGAAAGAGGGGTGTTCCAGCTGTTTTGTAGGTGAGCAAGAAGCGATCGTTCGTGATGCATTATTAATAAGAAAGCGGCTCGAAAGAGGGAAGGGAAGGGGGACGAAAATGGAGATATTTGAAACAAGTGGGAAAGAACTTCCTCCGCCCTATTTTCACGGAATATTTTGTAGAAAATAAGGGAGAACCTACGTAAGAGCTCTCATGTACAGGGAGTGCGGAAACAGGCGTTATCATTACTGAGATATGTTAATCGCTTAAGTGAAAATAATTTGGCATAAGTTTAATATTAGATAAAATAATCTGTTTTCATAATTCAGAGAAAATATGGAAGGCCGTTTTATAGAAATAGAATATAAGGTATTAAGAAATTTAGGACAGATAATATCTGTAACTTCTTGTTCCACCAATCAAATTTTTTAAATTTATAGTTTTCAACTGACAGAGCTATGAATATGGTCTTATCATATCGAAATTAAATATTTTAATTCCTTTGTTACTACGCATTTTCTTTTGAAAGCTTTTTTTTCTTTCAGCAATGCATTTTCTGAGCTGTATCTATTGAATTTGCGGTTAATTTTCTATAAAATGTACATGAACGAACTAAATGGAATAACATCTCCCAACTATCTTTTTTTAAAAAAGAGAAGCTTTTTTTTTATAAAAATGGGAGCTTTCATATGCGATTAATTAAATAGATTTGTGAAGTTAATAACATTTTAGAACATTTTTTTAAACTTAATCTTTGTAATTTGTAGATTGACGCCGATATTGCAGTAAACCCATAAGTTTCATGATGAAGTCGAATATACTGACCATTGTTTGACGTTTGTTTTATTCTTTTAAAAGTATTAGTTCTGAAAATAAGAATTTCAGGCGACATTAATTCTAAACATATTTACTACTTGGCTAAATTATCTATCCTGAATTCCCCGAAAATAAGAGATTTTCACAATGAATTGGTATGTAAGCAGTTTGTTAAATTAGTTAAACAATTTTAGCAAATTATAAATAATATTTGGTGATTTTTCACCCCATATTTTTTTAAAAAAACTGTTAGATATTTTTGGATTCTCATATGCAAAATTCTGTACTAGCTTACTTTAAATAGCTAGATTTTTGCAGATTTTTACATGTATAGTTCCGGGCATGCAGAGTTCAGGAAATTGGAATGAAGTTCGCAGTTATCAAGGGCAGTTCAGTGTGCAATGAATAATTGAGTTATTCTTATTTTTTTACAATAATATAAAATTTTGTGGCGACTCTACTTATCCTTAATTGCATGATATTTTATGTTTTGCTTAAAAATCGTTTTTACTTTATACTCTGCCTATTACGGGAATGGATCTTAATTTTAATTATGAATGTATAGTATATTAATAACACATATCAACTATTAGTATATATTATTTTAAAATGTTTGATTAAAATATAATAAAGAAAAGGATTAAAACGAAAATTTTAACTGACAAAAAATAGACTTTTGGTTACAGTATGCAATTAAAGGTTATTGAAGTTTAATCTCATTCAATCAGTATAATACTTTTAAAAAAAACCCGCAAAACTCTATTTAGTTAAAAATATTGAGAAGACATAATCATAACTTGAATTAATTTATGTATTACCACGTTAGCCACAATAATTAAAAAGAAAATTTTCAAAATCTAAAAGACGCTAAATTAAGTAAAAAAGTTTAACTAGTAATTATCCAAACGATTGTCCTCCGAGAAATTCTTTTATAAAAGAATCTTTGTTAAAATATTAATTCTAATATATTAATGCAATAATAAATGAAAATGAAAATTTAAATAATCCAGAAATAATTTAAATACGACGTTCTTACAGTTTTGATGATCGTTATGACAATTATTTTATATTTTTAAAAATATAAAATTATTTTAAATTTAATCTGAATTTAGAATTAAATTACAAAAATTTCGCTTTATGCTCTGATAAAGAATAAAAGGATATTAGATTCTTAATATAATTTCAAATTATGAATTCAAAATTCAAGCTGAAAAAAATTATAAAAAATTAAAAGGAAGAATGGTATTCGTGAATGGCTTACAAGACCGAAACCGGATGTTTAAATGCATTGTTTTTGATATGATGAAATTTTTTTTGAGAAATTAAATCTAACAATGCGATTTTTTTCAGGGAATAGAGAGTATATCATGTTTTCGACCCAATCACTGGATGTGGACCATTTATTCCAGTGATATAAAGTCATGCGATGGTCCCATTTCTTCCATCTAGATATTAATTTTGCAAGTAATATTTTATCACCAGTTACTTTTTCTGTCTTCGTTGAATTATAGTTCTATCTTTGAAAAACAGACACATATCTTAGAGTTAAAAAATTTTTGAACATAAAATGAAAAAAAAAAATTAAAGTTATGGAATTACATTCAAAACTAAGATTTAACATTTAAAAAAATTTAAAATATGTATTACGTGAATAGAAGAGAAACGAAGTCAAACCTGTAAACGATTTTCCTATAGATAAATTATTATAAATTTCATCTTCTCACTCACCAAAATTTAATGAGTTTCATATTTCTTCTCAAACTAAGGAAAATTTTAGCCTTTTAACCTTCACTTTTATGTAAATAACTTTTCTTTCACTGATTGGGTTACAGATGAGACGCTTTAGATAGTATTAATTCATTTGTAGATGAATGAATTATTTAGAATTTGTAAGTGTTGTAGACGGAGATATGCAGAGTAATTTCTGGCATTGATAGAAATATTTCATTTAAAAGAGTTTTCAGTTAAATATCAAATGAAATGATAAAAAATATTAATTTAAAAATTAAATAATTCATTGTAATTAAAAATTTTTTAATAGATTTATGATATAATAGACTTATAAAATAATATTTTTAGAATGTAAAACTGGGTGTAATTAAAACATATCTTCTTATGACAAGTTTTCCTCTAATCAATAAATTATCCTTCATTTATGCGCCTATAGGTTAAATTGAGGTCTGTCGATTTTATTGAAAATTTGAATGTTACATTTCTCATTGGCGCTTATTTTGTGCTCCGTTTTACTATAATGGAGTGAAATATAAATAATATTCATTGCCTCGATTAATTAATTCATCATTCATCTTGACTTTTTTTATGCACTGTTGCACTGTGAAGAAATAAGATTTAATATTTCTTTGATCCTAAATATTTAACAGGATGGCGTCTCATTAAAAATTTAAAAATAAATAAATTAATGTTCTTCCACTCTTAAAATTGGAAGTATATCTACTTGATTAAATCAAATAAAAAAAGTCAACAAAGAAACAAAATTGAAAATTATTTTTCTGTAAAGCGAAAATAAATCTACATCTTTGCAAAAATGTGCCACTGTCTGAACATTGGCGTGAAAAAATTAAGCGTATACGTTTAAAAAAATTAATTCTACTTTAAATATTTAGCGCTGCTCGATTTACGATTAAAAATAAAAAATAAAGTCAAAATAAATAAAGAATTAACATACATCAGGATAAACAAATCCTCATTATAGCCGGAATTATTGGCAGCCGCTATTAAGGCAAAGTTTCCCTGATGGCAAACATCTGGTGAATCAAATCTAGCACCATATCGATCCGCTGGAAACATTTTTCACATCGAGACTAAAAGGCTTGTTTGGGGTCCTCCCCCCCTCTTTCCCTAAAATTAAAGTGCACTCTTCCGTTGCTATGACGATATCGAGCGACTCCCTATCTGAAGGTCTGTTATTTTCTCTCTCTCAGTTCATGCTTTTGTTATGTTTAAATTCTGCCATATTCTAAAGCTCATCTGAATCCAAAAGAAGTTCCTTTTAATCAGTAATAAAATAATTCAAAGAGCGCTAAAAATGATACTTAACCTTAAACCTTCTCAAAACTATTTAAGGTATCCGCCTACGTTGAAAACACGGGTATTCGACCACATTGGTAATTTTTTAAAAAAGGGTTATTTCTTGTAATTCAGACGTTTCTCTTTCCAAAACAGTTTGTTTTTTCTTAGAAAAGGAAGGTCTAACATATTATCCAGTGGAATTTTAAGTAAAATTTATTTTTCTGCTAAAATTTGTCTTGAACTTCAATTTTAATTTTCATAAAAATTTTCCACCATTAACACGATATCTCAAAAACTTATAGAGGTATTAACATAAAAATTTCAGCGTGTGTTTTAAATAATATGGGCAATGAAATGAACCAAAAGTTTGATTGTTGGTGAAATACTTTTTCTGTTATAAGTGTTTTTAGAAAAATTAAGTTGCGAATTTATGGAAAAAATGCATATATATGTATATTTTTACCCGTAATTTCTTTGCATCTCAAAATATTTCTTAGATTTTGGTTCATTTCATTCATCATTATATTCTGTAACGTGTGTATAAAGAAAAATAGGATTGTTGCATTACAATTTTGTGTAGAATGTTAACCGTTTTGGTTAAATTTCATTAAAATTTACCACAAATTTTCCTATTTCTAAAAAAATATTATATTCTCGACTAATATTTTTGTATTTATGGTGTTAATAATTCATAATACATCTAAAAACCAAAAATAGTTTTTAAAAAATCTTATTTCTCAAAATTTTTACTTCGAACGTAGTCGGTTACCTTAATAACTTTTATAAGAAAGCAATTTTTTCCCATTAAACTTTGTTAATTAATACTTTTCACACATTTTCGAACTTTTGAATTAAATCATTTTCCTCCACAAATATTCTGTTCATCTTTTCAATAAATAATTGAAAAGAATGCAAATAAAAAAGAACGAAACAGATGTGGTTTTCGCCGCGATAAAAACTAAGAATTGATTGAAGAGTACAAAAAAATTCTAATTGACTCTCTCTCCCACGTGGCACTTTTTGCCTCAGGTGAAGTAATTATCTTTAATTAACACATTAACTGTGTTAATGGAGCAATTAAAAACAAGGCACACTTTGATTGTGCTGCCATCTATCGATCAATAAAACTACTCAAGAGTCTATTTTCTGTTTACTTCTAGTGGACTTGTGCATCAGCCTATTTTACAATGTAACCAAATAAAAATGTTTTAGTATTTTCTTTTTTTAACTCTTCCACTTTCAAAATAAAAAAAAAGTTGATATTTTTTTATGAATGCTTTGGTATTTGAAAACAGTTTCATGTAATAAATACAATATCGCATTTCAGAAATATTTTTTATTACAACATAAAATAGAACGCAATTTTATTTTCGGTTAAGTTTAAACCAATGTTGAGTGATTCGATCGAATGATGCTGGTCAATGCTAACAGATAAATTATATGAAATTGTAGATTTATAAATAAAAAATAAAATAAAGAGACAATAAATAAAAAATATTTGTTCCATAAAAATTTTTTAAATTTCCTAAGCATAACTAAGAAATTTATGACAACTTATTTGATAATAAACTAATCCCTTTTTGAGATTTAAGGCAAAAAGAAAATTTAAATATTAATTAATTAACTAAAAAATTAAAAAAAAATTTGCTGAATAAGTTTACAAAATCAACAAGCTTGAACTAAAATTGTGATTTATCGCTGTTCACAATTATGATTTATCTCTAAAATTATGAAGGGGAAATCTGTTCTTCGAGTTCTGAAATTACTAAAAATCACAACTACTTTGAAATTTTGCTTATCATTTTACAAGAATTGTTGACTCTGCTTCAAATAAAAATCACGCTTATTAAAGATTATACAGTTCCTCCATGCATTGTACCAGTGCAAATTAAATCTGTTTTCCATTATATGCAATACTATATGGCTCGGTATCGTCCTTTTCATTTGGCTGTGATATAAATTTACAAGATTCATTTTCATTAATATACCTTTAAAATGTCACATCAATTTAACAAATTAAGTTAAACAATTTTGCCTATTATCTACCTATGCACAAATAGATGAACACTGATTTAAATTCGTTGTTATTTAATGATTAAGTAGATTTTTAAATCAGGCTTTTATATTATATTATTTATAAAGTATATATGTATTGGTGAAATACTGCAAGAAATTCTTTGGTTTTGAGATCTTAAAAGAATATGTGGCATTTATATCTGATTTAAATGTTACAACTAACCATTTAGAGAACATTTATAAAAAAGCGTTTATATTAATAGCTTTGAATTGAAACATTTTACAGTAAATGAGTGCATTAACAAGCTTTAAACATTTTGGAAAATAACAATATGCATAATTACATGCGTGTTAGGGTAAGGATTGATTTTAGTGCTTAGGAAGCAGAAAAATGTAATTATTGATTAATTTTAGTTACTAAACATTAACCTTAGACTTTTTAGTATTATATTCTGTATTTAATAATTATTTAACAATATTGTCAAAATGATTCATTATTGAAAATGGTGGTCAGATTTTACTCATGGCTGAGAGAGATTAAAGGATTTTTATTTTATTAATATTAAACACAATTATAACAATAAAAACAACAGTTTAAGTTAACATTATGAGGTTATAGACTTATTATACAATTTCATTTGTTTTCAAACATAAAATATTTCAGTAGACCTTTTGACAAACATACGGAACAAATTCTAAATCTCTCTTGAGAATTAATTTTGAGTTATAATACGTTTTTAATATAATGCATTTTAAAGATAAGTTTGTAATTCAATTAGAATGAATATTCTGCTTTGATGCTGCAGTTGGACAGTTTTAAGAAATTCCTCATAATTTATAAACTCTGTTGAAACGAAGAAGATGAACTTGACATACCAGTGAGAGAAGGTTATAAATCTTTAAAAGGAAACTTTTTTTTTTTCATTCGAATCGAATAATATTCGGCTGAAATTTAATATCTTATCTTTTTGTACAGTTTACGATTTAAGAATTGTCACTCATTAATTATATTTACTCCGTATTCTGATGCTTCCCGAGTGTTATTCAATTTCGGGTTCAAGGAGGCTATTTCATTGAGGGATATGAAGGCATTTGTTATTCTAGCCCATGTTCAGATGACGAAGACAACACTAGAATATCCCGATTTTTATCCCCACAGAGCCTCAAGTGATCAGATTTCGATTTGCGACAATCTAAAAAAGCAGCGATTGATCGATTATGAAGCCAGGATCTACTGCTAGGTCACCGATATCTTTGGGATTCATAAAGAGTGACTGACAGAATTATCAAAAATTTTCGGTGTAAATTGTTTTAAAACTCCATTGAAACCCAATAGCTTTTACCTTGTGCATTATCAATGTCATTAGCTTAGTCAAACTTAAATTATCAAACATTCCTGATTACAGGATTTTTAAAAAAATTATTTTTTACTACTATTGGGTTATTAGTATTATTATCTAGATAAATTTTCATATTTATCTAAATTTAGATCAAATTAATCGAATATCTCCGTTTTTTAGTTAATAAGTAATTCATATTAAAAAAGATTAACAATAGCTATCATTTGAAAATGTTATCTTCTGAGAATAATCCTAATCATCTTCAATTATTCGTGTTACCCTATATTGGTTTATGAGGATCAGCCTAATGGGATAGTAATAATAATTAAATAAAACTTGTATTTTTTATATTTTTTTTTAATCTTTTATTAACTAGTACCTTTGAAAAAGTATTTCTTAGCTTCCATATTTTTATTTTATTTATTTATATAATATATATTCAGATTCTGTCTTCCTTCCAACCAACTAACAATCTATGACCTAACTCACTATGGCCGGCATACCTTACAGTGTGAGACATAAACGGTTACCGGGGAACTTCCTCCCTTCCCCCAACCAACAGATTCTAAAGCTTCCAGGATTAAATTTTGGTTTTAACTTAAAACACAGTTTTTTAAAAACGTTTTCATGAGGAATAAAAATAGCGCTCAGGCTCACGATGAAATCATGAAATTCTTCGAATATACACTGAAGTGACAAAAGTCATGGGATGACTGTTAATATCGTTTCGGTCCTCCTTTTGCCCGGCGAAGTGCAACAACTCGACGTGTCATGGAGTCCACAAGTCGTTGGAAGTCCTCTGCAGGAATATTGAGCCATGCTGTCTGTATAGACGTCCATAATTGTGAAAGTGTGGATGGTGCAGGAGTTTGGGCACGAACGGACCTTTCGATGATGTCCCATAAATGCTCGATGGGATTCACATCGGGTGATCTAGGTGGCCAGATCATGCGCTGGAATTGTCCGGAATGTTCTTCAAACCAATCGCGAACAGTTCTGGCCCGGTGACATGGCTCATTGTCATCCATAAAAATCCCATCGTTGTGTGGGTACGTGGTCCATGATAGGCTGCAAGTGATCTGCAAGCAGCTGAACATAACCATTTCCAGTCAATGATCGGTTCAGTTGCACCAGAGGACCGAGTCCATGCCATGTAAAAACAGCCCACACCATTATGCAGCCACCACCAGCTTGAACAGTGCCTTGCTGACAGTTTGGGTCCATGGCTTCGTGGGGTCTGCGCCACACTCGAACTCTACCATGAGCTCGTAACAACTGAAATCGGGACTCATCTGACCACGCCACGGTTTTCCACTGGCCTAGGGACCAGTCGATATGCTCACGAGCCCAGGAGAGTCGCTGCAGGCGATGTCGTGCTGTCAGTAAAGGCACTCGAGTCGGTCTTCTGCTGTCATAGCCCAAGAAAGACAAATTTCGCCGCACAGTCCTATTGGACACGTCCCTCGTACGTCCCACATTGATTCCTGCAGTTATTTGACGAAGTGTTGCGTGTCTATTAACATTGACCATTCTACACAGACGTCGGCGGTCTCGGTCGTTAAGTGCAGGTGGTCTCCCACTACGCTGTCCATGCTGGGATGTGATGCCTGAAATTTCATACTCTCGGCACACTCTTGATACTGTGGATCTTGGAATGTTGAATTCACTAACGATATCCGCAATGGAATGACCCATGCGTCTGGCCCCAACTAACATTCCACGTTTAAAGTCTGTTAATTCTTGTCGTGCCGCCATAAATCACGAAAAACCTGTCCACATGAATAACTTGAACACAAATGAAAGCTCTGGAAAACGAACTGCGAATTTATACTTTTTCGCTGCGATACTACTGCCATCTGTATATTTGCATATTGCTATCCCATGACTTTTGTCACTTCAGTGTAGTATTTTAAATGCGGAATGTCCTTTTCATCAGATGTCTTTAAATGTAGATTTTATGATATTTTATTCTTATCTGCATTAATAATAAAAATATCGACTACTGTCACTAGGTAATGATTATTGCATCTAGGTAGTGACCCCTTTACTTTTCATCATCTTAATCGAGCTCTTCTATATAGCTATCAATAAAGTGGGATTATGTTTTATTTGCGTTAATCATAGTTATTTTTAGTATTTAAAATGAATTGAAAACATCTCTTGGGAAAAATACACTCTTGTTATGTTCTCAATTAATATTGAAAATGAGAAGTACTGAACTTCTTGCATCGTTCGAGTTTAACAGATTGAACTGATATAGATAGATTTTCAGATTCCTGCTTCATGAAAATTATTATTTCTCATAAAAAATAATAAATAGAGTGACTACTGAGAAATATTACTTGCGTAATTTTTGTTTTAAAGATGTATAATAAAATTAATTTTTTTATGATAGGTTGAAGAACTGAAATAAATTAATATTCTTTCGATGAATTATTTATTTAAAAATGAAGCAATATGGCTTAATAACTCAGTTTTTAAAATAATTATCAAAAGCATATTAAGTCCTTATAATGAATTTATTAGGAACAAACAACCCAAATGTAGACATCTTAGAAAACTATTAAAGTATTTTCATTATGTTCTGCATTTATTATTTTTAAAACCAGATGAATACTTTTTATCATAGTAATTTCCACTTAGATTATCACTAAGTTATCAATTTATGATGCAGACAACTAATTCTACTAATTCTAACGATTTTGGATACAAGTTAGATTTCATCCACTGTTTTATTTATTTCTCTGATTATCATTTACTTTTAATGAGGAGATACTTTTTCTTGGAAATATTTGATTGCCCAGCTCCTACTTTCTTTTTCACGTTTTGGATCGTTTACTGATAATGGTGTCGTGCGAAATCACTCCTATGGTAATTACCCACCTCATGCTAAAAGTAATTTTTCATTTATTGGCTCTCATTTCACAGTTACTAAATTTAACCGTTAACGATAAAAAATTGCCAGAGAAGAAAATTAAGAGCACTATGCTAGCGGTGGTAGTTTATTGTTTTCAATTTTAAACTAATTGCTTCACTAATATAATAATAATTATTATTATTTCAGATTGCATTAAATGCGATTAAAATTGTAATTTCAACCTCAAATTAAAAAACAAATTAAACTCCCACAGGTTTTTCATTTCCAAGCAGTAAAACTTTCTCTAGCGGTAATGGCAATTATTGAAATTGGTAAATATTTCAGTTTAGGATAAATGACATTAAAATAATTATTTAGTCGTTTAAGATAAATATGTCTTTTATTTTCTAAACTCCAGTAAATCTTGCATGATTGAATTTAATTGATTAATTCTTCCTTTCAAAAATACATAAGGGGTCTTTTAGACAGACTCCTTGATTTACAATCGTAATTTTCTGCAAACACGTATACTACTACATCAATGTGAGAAATGTTTGACATCAAAGATGTCATTTTTAGCTTGCATCATTGAATCATGTTCGCGTGTCCATCTCTACAATCCTAGAATCTATGTTCAAACAGTTATAGACAATATAAACAAACAAAAAAAAATCCTTTATCAGTTAATATTGTTGGTAGTCTGCAAAAACAATCAAGATAAAAGAAAAGCGTGTTAATATGGTTTTGACGACAGCTAATTCTAACGATTATCCACAAACACCAGTTTCTCGTTTTATTTCGACTTGGTTAATCTTATTCGCAAAAGGTATTATATATTATTTGCGCGATGTCGTTTTATATCAAAAATTGCCAGACAATATCCTGGATATACCATAATAAGACTTTTAAAATTTTTGTGTTAAGAGGAACTTTTAGCAGAACTTTAAGATATGTGTTTCTACGAATCTTATTCTGTTCTACGAGTTAAAAGAAGTTAAAAATTTTAATTTTAATTTTAGAGTGTCACTTAATTAAATATTGATCGACAGCGAATATAGCAAAATTCTTGTCAAATATCCAAAAAAGAAAAAACCCTTTATAACCATAGTGGATATGTCGAAAATATATTCTGAAGAATATATAATCTAATCAAGTAATCCGTCCAAGTATATCAGCCATGTTGAATTATATTAGAATTACTACCAAAACTATTCAGTTCGGTTTGGCTATATAACTTTTTTTACATTACCGTCCTGATTTGTCATTAATTATAGACAACTAAACCATTGCAACCTTCATTAAATCTTGTGTGATCTTTGCTAATAAGTGTTTGGATTCGAAAAATAATGACTGTTATCCAAAAAATATTAAAGAACAAAAATTAACTATTTAATAGTAATGTAATATAAAAATCTTTGCAATGAAACACCAAGCAGGAATAATTCAAACACTTTAAATATTAATGGGGGTGGGGGTTGGATAGGAAAGAAAAAGAAATCATTTACAGAAATGGATAATTTTTTATTCATCTAATTCAATCAACAAAGTCATGAAATTTTAAAGTAGACGATTCCCTCAAGTTTATAAAATGATGATGCACTTCAACAACAACAAAAAAACTATTTCGCTGTGATTTTCATTAAAAACAAGTTGTCGGTTTTAAATAAATGAAATTCTAAATAAAAAATGACACCAAAAACGATAAAAGAATTTTAAAGAATCTATCCATCTTTAAGAAACGTGGGAAAATTTTCAACTAAGAGTATCTAAATTCTACTACAACAAGAATTAATAAAAATTTGAAGGAGATGAATTTTATCTATCGATTAAAATGCAATTATTTATGATACGTGGCTGAGAGATTTAAAAATCAAAATTTGGTTTGCCGTATCTTAAATTTCTAAATGATTTGTGATTTGTTAGTGATTGTATTAATTTAGTTTTTGTCTAGAAAGAAAAACTGTGACTTCAAAATATAGAATTTTTGTTCAAATAAGTACTTATTTGCTTTGAAATTATTCAAAGCAACCAAATACCACTTGGAAAGAGTATACCACCGTATACCAAATACCACACGAAATCTTACAACTTCAGTTATTTACATTTTTCTTCGAATGCGAAAACATTCTGGCAATGATATATATAAGATTTTAAAAAATATCTAATTATGATAAGGATTTTATTTTTACCCGTAGAATAAATCTTTTCACTGAGTTAACTGATTGTATCGTTTGAAGATTATAACACTTAAACACTCATTAGGAAAGAAATCACTATTGATAAGTTATTTGTACTGAAAAAATAGAGTCGAAGTGCTTGAAATAAATTTGCAACATCGAAATTCCGTAGCATTAAATTAGGTGAAAAGTTCTAGATCGCTAATTTTTTATCATTTAATTCTTTTTAGATTTTATAAATTTTTACCGCGCACAATATTAATATTATTTATACAGAAATACGAGGTATTATTTATACAGACGAAGCTAAAATAAAACATCTATAAAATGTTTAAGTAAAAAAATCCACCAGTTTATGGAGCAAATTTATTCATGAATAAGGATTTAACGCTTATCTTTAGGGGACGTTGGACTCTATTTGACAATTTTGAGAATTATTTACTTAGGGTTAGGAAATTTTTTATGCATATGTATCAAAATATAAATACGCCAAATTTCCAAGAAAAACATTTTAAAATATCGTACTATTAAATAATACTATTTTCGATATATGTTATCTATAAAAATTTAAAGACATATAATTTTTAAAAGTTTCAAAATATTCCAAGTTACTTTTATGTACAATTCAATTGCTGAAGCTCTTATATTTCTTGAGGCATATTAATATTAACGATCAATTTACTTATTTAAAATGACAAAATCCGATTCAAATATTTCGCATATTTCCGATTCAAATATTTTTATAAAACTCGCAGCTGAGGATATGGTATAATTTCCTATTGGATAAAATTGGTTGTAAGTTCAAAACAGAAATAGATTCTTTCTATTTTGATTGAAATAAAAACTAATGACTTTTAATGCACGCAAATTTAGAAGAAATTCAAATAGATTTAAAATGTAGAAAATGTAAGAACTGAAGCAATAATTTTTTAAATAATAAGCATTAAAAAATGACAGTAAACATCTTGATTTCTTTCTACACTGAATATCAAAATAACGGGTTTTATAGTGGTTCTTAAATATTTCGAAAATTTTAATGCGGGCTTCTTCTTGAGTCCCTTTTAAGTTTCAAATAGAGAAAAAAACTGGAAATTAAGTTTATAAATAATAATTTTTAAGTTAAAATGGGGCTTAAATATAAAATAAATAGATTTGAACATCTTTTGGTGGAATATCTTAACATGGCAAAACCTTTTCCCCTTATTTTATTATATAATCATTGAAAGTTATATTGTACAAATGAAATTGAATAGCGATGCGAATGATTGATAGATTTGAATGAAGTTGCAAGGTATTACAATTTTTAAGAGATGCCCTATAAAAGAAACAAAAGTAAAAACGACCCGAAGCTAAAATATTAATGTACACAGTTTTGATCGTTTATTACTTGGACAAAAAACGAAGAGCGAAAAAAGAGAACACCATTAAAAAAGCCCGATATGGAGTTTTTTCATGGTGGTAAATCTAAGACGATTTTGCAACTATTTTAGGAAGTGGAATCCATTTTTAAAAAGGGTAGTTACAATATCTGAATTCAGATTGTCGCGAAAATGTTCAAATAAGAAGACTATTCAGAAAATTCTTAATTTTCCATCCTTTTCCTAACGGTATATGTATCCAGAATAAATGTCAAAGAAAATGAAAGGCAAAGAAAAAGAACTTAAATATTAATTATTACTTAAAAGACAGGACTTTTTAATTGATGCATAATAATGATGCTTAGCACCATGATTAAAATTGATATGAAATTCGATACTTTAATTTGCTTCACTTATCTCTTAAGTGAGAAACAATTTTTTAATTACAGTGATCAGATTATGAAGAAAGGCCATCTAGCATCAGCAATCTCAACTTTTGAAGTAGTAGTTTTTGATTTTAAATCTAATTGTTATTATTTTGAATTTGACCCGAAACTGTTTTCCTCCAAATTCTAAATCTTTCCAGCAATTTCTGCCTCATATAAATGAGATCTGGTTGTCGATTTTACATAAAAAATGATTTAGTTATTTCACAATGTATTCATTTAATGTTTTGCTATATTTACTACACGCAAGCATTAAAACAAAACACCAACATTATGTCATTTCTTATATTAAGAAATACTGTCATTGTCAGCAATTTAATAAATGATCAGATATTTTGCATTAAATAAAAATTATTCTTTTATGTTAACTCTCTTCATGTTTCGTTTGTTTAAAAAAAGATATAAAATTTTCTTTTTATAGATATGCAAGATAACAAAATCTATGATTATCGTTTGGTACATGATGAAAATCCAATGTATTTCCTATCACATTCTAGATTTTACAGTGATGCAAATCGAGACGATTTTAAATCCGAATAAAATGTAGCTGCGACTAAGATACAAGAAAACTCCATTTTCGGATGTTCTAATTTAACAAACAATACATTTTCGACTTCCGTGTATCCAATGCAATTACCAGCGACTTCGGCTTCAGTCTAATGAGGGTAAGGGAAAACTTGGGCAGCTGCTAAAGTTCCCAGCTGCGTCACCACCGGTACAATGAAATGTTGGCCGTGGGTTCCTTTACTCGAAATGAGCTTCTTACAGTTATATTTATTTTATCCCATTATTAATATCTAATTGAATCGATACTTAAAAGGCCGGATTTTAAAATAGGAAACTAATTTATCAACCTTTCGTTCTTTCGATTTTCTGCCGTTGTTAAGAATTGCGGTATAGAAATTCAAGGATGATGCAGATTAATTTCTAACAGAATTAAATTACTTTCAGCTTCTGGTTGAGAAAACTTGCGGATGTTTTTGTTATTGAAATGTTTCATTTAAATGAGTATTTGTAGAAATTATTTCTCACTTTAGGCATGAAATGGTAGATACATGTATCCATGTCGCTTAATTGCATGGAAACAGAGGTAAATGACAAAATATTTTAACAATTTAACTATGAAGAATAACATTTGAAATAAATACTTTTGGAAACGAATTCACTCGATAACTATTATTTACAGAAAAAGATGTTTTTTTTCTACTACTATTCAGAATATTAAAATAGTTTTATTTTTAAGCTCAATAAAAATGAAATGAATTTAATTAAAGTTGTCACATGATTCAATTCAACACCTCCAATCAATTTTGGAATCGAATAGATTTCTTGCAGGAGGAAAAAGAATCTGGTACAGCAGGATAGAGTGAAAACAACTTGGTGGAAGATAGAAGGTATGGTAAAATTAATCATGCGAGTTTGAAGTCATGTAAATTGAACTAATTGCATTCTTGTTTAAGTATTTTATTTCTCTATAAATACAAAACTCAGCTGGAGTATTTTTTATAATTTAAGTCCCATATGCTACCAAATAAAAAGCGCTAGTATCAAGCTACACAGTCAATTTAAAGTTTATTTATCTAAAACAGAGTTTCATATTAAAGGATTCATTCAATTTCTTGTTGGTTAGTTGATGTTTCATCGTGCAAGAACCGTATTTGAATATGCTGCTTCATTTCGATGATGCTTTTATAACTTATTACCCTTCTAACAGGTTTCATATTATTTAACTCTTTGTATGCTTAATATCTTTGAACCATTTCTTTATAATATTCTTTCTTTTTCTGTTTAACGAAGACATATTTCAGGCTGAATTTTATACGTATAAATTTTCAAAAGTTTTGAAAGACATTTGATGAAAATTTGAATATTTATCGCGTTAAAAGTAGATTAATTTAAATATTAAATCATTCAATATTAATGCAATTAATATTTAATTTTGATATTTTTACTTTCTTGATTAATTTGAGCTACTTCATTGAGTTAGAAGATATCGGAATATTCAATTTAATACATGATTATAAAAGATTAAGGTTATCAATCTATTAAAATTGAGATCATGTAGGCTAAAGATTGAAAAAAAAACAACCTTTGGTTTAATTTGTTTAAACGTTCCCTTTTAAAGAAATATTATTGCAATGCAAACATATTATTTTGAAACAACGCCAGATTACGAGGAAGTCTTCAAGAGGAAGGTGATTAACCTGAACGAATTTAATTCCCAGTAGCACCTTGTATATGACGGACCTTTTGTAGAACCAGTTCTCTTAAGGCCTTATCACAAGGCAAAATATCTTCGGCACTTTTTGTCAGCAAACGACAGCGAAAGTGACGTCACTTCAAAGTTTCACATGATTGGTAGAATTTCGCTTGCGGATGATATTTCCGATGACATTTTCGAACTAGTTAGAAAAAGTTGTCGATTATGAAACTTGCTTGACCGGTTTTTGAGGGTAGAAACGAAAAGTGCTGGCGAAATTTCACCGTGTGATAAGGCCTTATCCCCAACCTGACAATCCGAAACTTGTGGCTCTTGCATCGCATCCCTGTTTAGAATCAGCACTGAGCTCGTATTAGCATTGCTTTTAAAACGTTTGAAATTACATGAAAAATGCTCACACATTTAAAAATAATTTTGCACTTTTTATATGACATTTTAAACAAAAAGATTTGTTTTTAATCATTCCAAGCTCAAGAAGATATATGTTCGTTGGATAATATTTTGAATTATTGGTGTACGGTAATGATTATTAAGATAGAACTAATCAATGATAATCTATTAATAAATATTTCTATTCCAAAATATAAATATTTTTTGAAACATAATCTTTTAAAAATACGTTGAAGAGAAGTGAAGTTAGATTTTTTTCAAAACTCTATGTGCTTTTCTGTTTTTACTATTTCTATTGCTGTAGTACTCTAAATGAAATTAAATTATTTTTAAATGGATTGCAACTTGCAGCCTTATTATTTTTAAACTAAGTACTATATAGCTATATTTAAAAAAGTCATAAAAATGTAACTATAAGAAATCACTTCCTTTAAAGGTTCGATATAAATAGAAAACCAAATAATGATTCTTTTGAAATGACTTTTCTCAAGAGTTGGCTCTTTTTAATTTGGATTTTAATCTTTAATACTTTTTATTATACCGTGTTAAAATTCCTCAAAAAAGTATCTATAGACTTATTTTTCGCTATCTCTAAATGCAAGATAAATTATTTTATTTAGTAAAGAGTCTTTTTTAGATATATATAAGTTATAGTTGTGCAAGATATTTTCATATCTTACACAAAGTTTCTTCGCATCTTGATATTTTCATATCTTCAAATTTTCCATTGCATGATTTAGTATTTCACCTTTTAAACTATTTCTTTCATTGAGAAACTTTGGAATATGAAATCTAATTTAATTTAATTCTAAACAAACGGAAATATGCAAGAAAGTTGTTCAGGATTGTGTTAATATACAAAAATATCGAAAATGAGACAAATTTACAACAGTTTCTCTTACTTTTACATTTCATACGTTAAATTAGATAATTTAACTCTTGGATTTTCAGTTTTTCTAAAAATTTATACCGAAAGTGATAAAGTAACAAAACATTAAAGAAAAATCTTTATTTTAATTTTTTATGCCAAAATAATTTATAGATATATATTCTTTTGCTTTATTATTAATATATTAAGCAAGATTTATGTAAACCGTTTGACTATGCGTTTTGTTACATTGTTCTCTATATGTTATTTATTTTAAAATATTGAATATCAAGGAAAGCTTACAGTTGATATAAAATAAATGAAATATTTCATCAGAATTATTTTTAAAGATATTAAAAACAAGACAAGTAGACGGTTCTTAAGAAAAATTTCGTAAATAAAGTAATCGGATATTCATGATAAAGTTTCGCCAAACGAAAATTAATATCGCTTGCGAAAACTTTATTTATTTACTTTCAGTTGCCTTTCAGCAGGAAGTATAGCAAATAAGAAAATTGATATGCATAATTATTATTTTTAAATTTGATATATTAAAATTTAATGGTAGCATTTTCCCCTTTCACAGATATATTATTTTGCCTTATTTTTTACATATTTTTATCTAATCACATTTTGACAAATGCATCCATTCGTATTTAGTTGAACTAAAAAATTTTAAAAATTCATATATATTACTTCGTAAAGAAAGGATTCCTCAGATATTTCTGCAATCTTAATGGGTTCCTATCCATTCTATATGATATATCATGAAGAAAAAAAGCCTATACGTTTAAATGTTAACGAATCGAATGAGTTTATTGAATTGATTGTTTAATTTCCCTCTATTTTATCATATTTTGAAAAGCAAGTATTTATTAACATTATTTATCTGAAAGCATATTCAAAGATTTACTTAGTTTGTGCTTTTAATTTACAGATATTTTTTCAGAGTGAATACACATGCTGAAATGTGATGATTACTCGAAAAGAAGTAAAGTGGTGGACTTCGGCGCGTTTTAGAATTTTGCTCTATATCAATTGTTACTGTTTAAATTGTTCCTTTTCCCTTGGAATCAATATTTTATAAGCTTTTGTTTCATTACATTTGAGATAAAACTTTAATAGCAAATTGTACCTCTAAAGCATCACAAAAAAAATGGAAAAGATATGCATTTCTTTTTCCTTATTAAGTAGCAATTTGATGCAAAGAATGAATTATACTAATGGATCTAAATATATATAAAACATGACATTATAAGCTTGAATTTCAGTTGCTTATAATCCAACAACCGTTTCATTGAAATGGAAAGATTTTAAAGCAGTAAGAAAACAATGAAAATGTTTCAGCAATTTTCATAAATGCATATAAAGACGAAAAAATAATCAAAGAATTCTTTCGATATAATGGAAAATATCCTTAAGTATCACTTTTAAAATTTGCAAAGATGCAGCTAATCCGCTAAAATAGTATAAACAATAAAAAGGTTTTTCTTTAGGTATAAATATCGAATATATATTTGACTTTTAGCATTTTCCCACAAAATATATTTATTCTGAATAAATGCATCTACTTCTTTTTTTAATATTTTTATAAGCTTATAGAAGAAAGTAAAAACTTACTAAATGATCCATAAATGTATTTCAGATAATGAAAGGGGAAAAATTTTCAAACTATTCGAAAGTATTTATCATGAAAAAAATATTTATTCAATTAATAATGAAATATATGATTTCTTTAAAAAAAGCGAAAACGAAGATTGAAAACCTTTATATATATATTTATAATTCTACTTTATAGGGCGCTTTGTAGAAATTATTCTTTCAGAGGAAAATTAATTTGCTATTGGAAGTCATCTATTAAATTTGCAAATAGATGAGAAAGGGAGAAAAGAAAACTGAAATTCTTTTCAGAAATTTCGGAATGAGGGAATCACCATCTTTGAAAAGTAAATTTACGATTTGAATATAAAATGAAAAAGAAAATGAATATAAATTTATGCTAAATACATTGATAAAGTTTTATTATGGAATTCGGAACTATGTTTTTTTATAAAAAAAATAGTGTGCGATGAAAGAAACAGTAAATTATGTGAATTTTCTTTTTATTTTACAACTTCCCCAATTTATAAACTGTAATATAGGATACATAATAGCAGGTTATTATAGCGAAAATAATGCAGTTACTCTCGAAATTAGAATACAAGATTTTAAAAAAATATATCAATCAGGAACTAAAATTGGTTTCTAGGGTGTCTGAAAAGGAATTTTAAAATATAAAATTATTTTAAAGTGTATTTCGAAATGATATAAATGAAAATATTTTAAAGTGCAATAGTAAATGTACTGAAAAGTAGAATAATTTTCATATAAAAAAATAGGGGCATTAAAATAAAATCATAAGCGCAAAGTCATGAAATACTGTTTGAAACATTCTAATGAAATTGGAAATTTGATTTCATTTGTAACATTTTAATTTCTAATGAAGTCTAAGAAAGTTTTATGACATTCATTTCTTTAATTAATAATATTACTAATAGTATAGTTTAATATCTTTATAGTGTATCTTTTGGCACACTCTTACGATTAAAATTTTGTTTTTATGTATAAAAATAGTTTATACGTCAAAAAGTTTTAGCTTTTAAAAAAATATTTTAATTTTTTAAAAAACATTTTTTACTTTTATTCGTATTTTTTACTTTTTATTATACTAATAAAAACTTACTATATTTTTATAAAAAAAGAAATATAAAATCATTAAAAAATTTATTAGTAGATGAATTCATTGATATAGTATGAAAATTTCATTAAAATTAAAAAAAATATTTTCTGAACTTATTAAAATGTTGTATTTTCATCAGAAACCCTTAATTATACAAAATTTCAGATTATAAGAAATAAAGCAACTAATGGAAAATCGATAACAAAATTACATTTTTACATACATGAAAAAAATCAAATTAAATAAATAGTGAATAAAAATAAGTTTACAATACCGGAACTGCAATCACCATGAAAAAACAACTTAAAAAATTAAATGATTTTAGATCTTTAAATCTCTATTCTCCTTTCCTTTTTTGGAAAAATATTGGGTATTTTATTTCTAAGATTTTTTTCATCATTATATGGGTTTTTTGAAAAAACTAACGTAAAGACAACAAAAATATTGCTCTACAATAATCAAAGGAAGTAAATTTCGAGATTTCTAAAGTCTTCTTTATTTCTCTTTTGATGTTCATTATCAGCTAAGTGAGAATCATTAGAGTTTTATTATCTGTCCTATACTACATATTTCGTGATTCCAAATCCGTTTCCATCAAATATGTGAAAAGTAAAAATGATAATTATGATTCAAAATACTATAAAAAGAATATTAGAAAATCAAGGATAAAAATAATTAGATGTGTCTCTGTCTTGTTCTGAATTGCTACATTTTATACAATCTAGTTTAATTTTATTCACCACTTCATATTGGATGTTAAAAAACTAATACAACGGCTATTTTACTTTTAATTCACATTTAAAGAAAGGAAACTGTTCTTCATTCAGGGCATTAGATTTTTATAACGGACAAGAAATTTCAAAGCATTTAGAAATTAAATTTTAGAATTGCTGCTTTAAAGAAATTTAAAAATGAATTCAAACCATGAATTAAATTTTTAATTCACGATATGATACTGCAGATATAAACAAATATATAAGCAATAAAGATTTTTGCAAAGCTTTGAATTTACATTTCGCCAGGAGAATTAATGCATTTTTAATCATCAGAAATAAAAATTTATTTCTCTCAATGTTTTAGACAGTAATTAATAATGAATTAAATATTGAAACACACATTTATTTTTAAGTAACGTCCACTAAGTTTACTTTTTTTAAAAGTAGTATTAAAAGTAATTGAAGTTTGCCTATTTTTAAATTGGAAAAAATGAAATGCTATGTAGCTCATATTTATTAAAAGTACAATAAAAAGTATAAAGAGCACAAATTAGTGTTTTAAATCCAAACGGAAAAATAAAGTAGAAGTTTTTCAAACATTTAACTAATTTTTTGAATATTTACTCATTAAAAATTCTCTCACCGAAGTATGTTATTGATCAAACATAAGATGGAAGAAAATGTTCTAGACTGACACTAAATTGAGTCAATTTGTGAATGAGAAAGCCTACTATGAACAATAAACGACTTGCTCGATCTTCGTTTTTTTGGTGATGTGCGACTGCATCTCGTTTTTACGGCTTAGATTCTATAATTCAATAAAGCCAAAGTTTTGTAAGTAAGCGAAAAAAAAAATACACAAATTAGCTTTACCCTTTTAAATGGTATAATCAAGAATGTAGTTTCACACTTCTAAACTTTCAGTCTGATATAACAGCATTGAGTTAAAAAATCCTGTAGCAAATCTAGCTGAAAGTATGTTTAATCAAACAGAACTTGTTAAAAGTATTTTCAGTATCTTTCTTCGTAAGTCTGAATCAATTTGAAGTACGTTTTAAATCATGAAAAAGTTTATATTTCTTATTCGCTACTATAAGAAGCCTATTATGCAGTGGTAAGTTATTGGACCAATTTTTCCTCACATTATTTTATTGCTATTAAGCCATTGTTAAAATGCTATTTTTATTTATAAACATAATACAAGAGAATAAAATACTGTTCAATATATAGTTTAATATATCAAATATTCAAATCAGTGATAGATTCATACGGCTATGGAGCTCTGCAAAAAATCCCCGCCATATCTAAAGAATAAACAACAGGCATCTGGATAAAAACGGAAGAGCGTTATATTATGATTAACACATAGAATATGTTTTTCTGGGCTCAAAAAACGATAACCAACGAATACTATTTATGAAATATTACCCAAGTTAAATGTTAAATTTTTTCATGTTAGATGATTTTGAAAACATTGGATTGTAACTCTAAAACATACAATACGTTTCAAAACAGTATTCTCCACCTAATACCATCAAAATATATCTCAAATTTCATAAGTTGCTCTCAGTGAGGCAATGGTTTTATGATGACTAATTCATAGAAATAAAAATTATGAAAATAGATATCCCATTCCATGCTTCAATCAATTGTTTTAAAATAGCCTTCGTGCATATATAGGTAATAAATTCAATTTATCCGCATTCTTAATCGTCTGAATTCAAAATAAAAAGACTTCAGTTTTTGGGTTGAATGGGGTTTTGGCATCCACGCTCTCAAGATCTAATTTCTGTAACTTTGATAGTCCCATATGTATCTGTAAGATCATATCAAACATACGTGACTAAAATAAATACTTGTTTAACTGATTTTAGGGAAAAATTACGATTTCAGCCATTATAAGCGCCAAGACGTTCCTTTTCCTGCTTTTGGAGCTGCAATAGCGAATATGTCACTTCATAGTCATGGATTTAACGAAGATTTTCTAGAAGCTGTTAAAGATCCAACCTATTCTAGAACCATAAAAACGAAGAATAAGGATATAATTCCAGATTAATTCATCGCCCCCTCATTTTCCAGAAGATATATTTCATGCGTTTAAACTGACAATGTTTAATTAAATGAAAAGGTTAAAGGACGTGCACTTTCACTTCGTACGATAAATTCATGCATGATTGGGAACTTAAATTCCGCGTTTTTGTTACTAATATGTTTATCTTATTAAGAATTATTATTCACCTGCAGTTTTAAACTGCAGGTAAGTAAATGAAGGAAGCAAAGTGAACTTACCCATGCTCCAGTGGCCTTCCGTCGGGCATGTGTGGCATGTGTCCTGGCATTGACCCTGGATGGGCCATAATACCGGGTAGATGATGGTTGATTGGCATGTGGGGTACTGCAGGAGGTGGAGGATGGTGGTGTGGGGGTGGGTTAGGTGAGGGGTGGTGCGGCGGTTTCCACCCGGCGTCCTCCAGGGCCGAGGAGCCTCCCTGTAGTCACGCGCGAGAACCGCGGCCTCTCATAGCACAAGTCGACTTGGCCCGACCGCGGGGCTTACGGGTCTGGAAAGAAACATAAAGAAAAATTGTCACATTGGAAGTAAAAAAACAATTGTATACAAATGCAAAATCTAATATGGCCTGAGATGTATACTTTTAAAATATTAAAATAAATAAATAATGTGTGCTTTTTAAATTATTCACCTATATGAAATCTCAAGTCATCTCCCTTCTTAAAATTAATTATTTTCTAATCACTTGAATTCAAATGTTATTTTAAATTTCAAATTGACCACGTTTAAGCTTCTGAGACTCTAAATGCTCAGAAATCGGAATGATTCCTGAGCTAAATTTAAGGAGATTTCCCTTTTGAAACTACATATATGTGTTCTCCACTCCCTCTTTCCCCGTCTTTCTGTCTTCTTGTTCAGAGTATGTCTCTTATTGGTCATAGATGTAGAAAAGTAATCTTAATCATTGGTGAAAATTTAGCTTTTTAAAAAAATAATCCTGAAGAGAAATGAAGATTTGAATTCCAATTTCAAATCTTCATTTCTCTTCAGGATTAATTTTTAAAAAAGCTAAATTTTCACCAATGATTAAGATTACTTTTCTACATCTATGACCAATATATATATATATATATATATATATATATATATATCTGTAAACATAATAATACAAATTTATTGGAGCAAAATGTATTTTTTAAATAATTTGTTTCTCAATTATGGAAAAGGTACGATAATGATGTAAGGAATCTTTTTTCATACATATGAGCAATGAAAAAAAAACTATTAAATTTTTTATTGCTCACTTATTGATATTAATTTCCGAAGTTGCTGAATGATTATTCCTGATAGGAGAAAACTTAGCTCTAAAATTTTTATTAATATTATTATGACTGATCAAAAAGCAATAACTTAGTTTAATTGATTTAAATTTCAAATACATGCATAAAGCGGATACAAGATATGATCATTCAACGATGCTGTTACAAGAAAGAAAAAAACCGTTTCAGCCAATCGTTACGATCATAGGACACTAGAAATAATTCCAGGTTTCCAGGTTTTCTACCCTTTAAAACATCTATAGCTGCCTTTTTTGATTTAGAAAAGAGGAAAGGTGTCCTTATACTAACAATAATTAAGGGAATTTTAAGACATCATTATGATAGTTTAATTATATTAGCACTCTTTGATACAACAACTGGGTCAATTTCGAACGGTCATCGTAATTTTGAATTATGATCGGATGATGCGAATGATGTTTGCAATTAAAATATTAATAATAATGTATTAAAATAATAAACATATTATTATTAAAATAATACTCATGAGCTGATGCTAAAGTATTTCTACTGAATCTACAAGGCAATTCTACAAATTATCACTCTTCGTCGAAGTGAGAGCATTTCTCCCACGAAAATAAAATTGATAATAAATACCAGTAGTGGGATTTTACAGTGGAATATGGTCTAAAATGCGTGATCCTATCACTCTGGAAGCGCAATTCTTTTACCAGGTTATTGTAACTTATGGATTATTTTATAACAAAAATACGAAACAATTAATCTAAATCATTATTTCGTAGGTTGTTTTTCAATTATTAAGTTAACTTTTTCAACTTATTTTTTACAACGTATATAGTTTATATATTCTTCTATCGTCATGATATTTTGAAGAATATCCATTACATTGATCTCTGATTCTAAGGAAGGGACAAGAATCATACTCAAATTCAGAGGACTTACAAGGAATAGATGGTGTAAAAAAGGTTAAGCAGCTTTGAGAAGAGCGAAAGCGCTCTTAAAATAAAATATTTTGATATTTTAATTATTGAATGTTTCTATAAAACTTCCAAAAACTCAGAACCATATTTCACCTTTGAGTGGGGAAATAAATATTAATTCTGAGTCTTGAAGTATTTATGACGAGGATGCCATCTGAATCACGGTCCTCTCTCCATCTTCCACACCTCATCACGTAGAGATAAAGGGAGAAAAAACATTTGCATTCCATACTTAAGTTTTTGCCATGCATCCAGTTTTGTTTTAATTAATTTTTTTTGCATTAACCCTTAAAATAAAATTTGACTAAGGAAATAAAAAAATATATAGAGTGATTGTATTAAAAAAAGGCTTTAAGATAATTTTTTGCGCCGATTTTTCATTTTCGTGGATAGTAACTATTTCTACATTTAATCTTTTTCTCGCGCCACTTAGATTCTGTACAATTTGTCAAAAGTACATTAAAGGAATAGATCTTACATAAATAGAAAGATAATCCCTTTTCATTTCCTGTAATTTTTATTTGTTTTTATTGAATGCATTATAAACTTAAGCACCTGTCTTTTATATAAAATATGAAACGAGTATACAGAGTATAGTCACACATAAATATAGAGTATATATATGTGTCTATAAACTGCATTCATTTATTAAATGTGTATCATTTATATAGTGTACTGACCCTTTTATTTCAACAATCAATGGTAATTATTCTCATTTTCTTTATACGATAAATAAAATCATTTATAAACGAATTATTTTCTTTCTTTTCACACGAAACAGACAACTTCCTAATTTGATTGTAAATAATAAAATTAAAAAATTTTCTAACAAATATAACTTTGTTTGCTACAAGAAATATATTGCATGAAATGAGATAACCGAAAATTATTTAAATGTCAAAGGAGAGTAATTCCTCACCCATAAATAATTATCTAAACACACACTACTTAAAAAAATTAAATAAAGCATATTCAAGTTTACCTTTTATTAAAAAACTTTTTAATTAAAAATAATTCAAAGAGAAAAATATTTAAATAAAGGTCTTTTTTTCTTTTCTTTGAAAACAAACAGTTTTTTAAATCTGAAAAACTCAAGGCTAAATTTTTATTTTATCACTAGATAAATACAATTTTTGCCGTTCATCTCAAAATTACAAAAGAACAAAGAGCGAACAAGGAGACTATTCGAGAGCGGCTTATGGACTAAGCGGTACTTAAATAGCATTAGTTGCTTAGTTCCGGGAATAGACCCTCCCTTCTTCTGGGAGTAGATCCTCCCTTAGCTTACGCACCCTAAAGAGGAAATCAGTTTCTAAATTAACAATCTTTCGAAGTACCCGTCAAATAACGTTTAACGCCTTCACCGATCGGATTACAATCCACTTTTCGTACCCATTTTTAAACGAGCCACACTCGCTTTCGACACTCAGAAATACAAAGCAAGTGTTTACTTTAACTGGGTTGAGCAAATAATTGCTTCTGAATTAGTACATAGAAGGCGATTTTTTGGAATGATATTTAAGTTATTAAATACCACGTCGGGGGTTAGAGATCATGTATTTAACTTCATTTTCGGAAGAAAGGGCAAACCTTTAATAAAAATAATACTTTAAACAATAATAAGTAAATTTGACAAATATTAATTTGAACACAATTTTATTGGATAAAAATGTAGTCGAATGAATATAGCTGATCTAGCAGCATGCGATAATATGTGAAGTTCACGTACTTAAATTACTCAGTAATGGTTTGTTACAGGCACTTGCTTAAATGATAGAGCCATGACTGTTGCTACAACTACGTACTCAAATAATAAAACCATATTTATTGCGCAGCTACATCATTCATTCTGTTCGATTGTCTTTCATATCTTTCAAGTAATGTTTGTGGCACTACACTTATAATATTTCTTATTTAAAAAAAAAGATATTTTTTTATTATTTTTTTTTTCTTATTTTTAAGAAAAGATAATGACTCAAAGAATTATTCATTTGATATTGTTATATTATTCAAAGAATTCATCAAATAAAGATATACAATTGAATGGCTTTGGATCATAAGAAAATAGTGGATATAATAAAGTTCTTACCCAAAAAGCCACCATATTCATAAAGAAAGTGAGAGAAGTGTGGTAATTATAAACGAAATGCGCATTTTCTTTTATGCGCATTTCGTAACAATTTAAGACTAGAGTGCCAACTATTAAATAGTCTTTTAGTTTCTGGACAACCTAATGTAGACAAAATGGTGCCATATTAGTTTGTACAACTCCCAACACACATGGATAGTCCTTATTTATCATTGCTTTAAGAATAAAATGACTCAGAGTATCAGATATTGATACTTATTTTTACAAATATTTTAAAATTCTCTATAAAATGACGAAATAGTTGAAGAATATCTATATCTCAAAATTAATCTTGATTTAACATGCACTATCTAATTAAAAAGATGAGAAAGTTGTTTGAGATTCAGACATATAAGCTATAGCATGACTCCTGAGTTGGAGACCAATCTTCGTTGGTTCATTTGTTGAGAGGATGAGCGGATTTTCAAGAATTAATATGGTTGTTACTAACACTCTTGTTTTGAGCTCCAGTATTCTTTACCTCCATTTCCGATATATTTTCAATCATGAGTTATGAAGATGCGAAACGCAGCCAGTTCAGGCAAACCTTTATACGAGTTTATCAAGATAGATTCCTCAAATATGGCTATACCATACCCACAAAATCGGCTATAGATGTAGGTAAAAGGTTTTAAACACACAGAGAAATAAATAATAGAAAAATTATGAACACACAGTAGAAATGTAGCAAAATAGAAAAAAAATATTAAAAAAATAAATCGAAGACAACAATTTGAAAATGCCGATGGTAAGCTTGCACGTAAAAATACTAACTGGTTCGTATAGAGTCAGGTTATAAATTTCGATAAAAAGGGTTACAAAAATGATGTAAATAAGTGGAACATAATTAAAATTTTATGAAATAAGTCGATATGAGGTGGAAATTTTGGAATCAAATACGATTTTCGGTGATGGACATGCAGTTAAATAAATTATATTAAGATCGAGCAGCAGAATAAAATGCAGCAAATGTTAATGCAGAGACTGCATAAAATTGTAAAAAGGGATGACTCATGCAAAGAAATTATAATTTTTCACCTTAAAATTTTTCATATTTACAGATGATTATTGCAATTAATTAACTTCTATTAATTATACGCTCAAATTTGGTTTAAATTATTTAGCCAGAAATCCTTAATAATTAGTGTTGGATGTAAAATACTTTAAAGAAAAGATAGATGTAGAATATACAATACGATACAGAATGCAAAGAATATACAATTTCTTCCAATTATGTTTTATCCCTGATGTATAAAATTTATCTTTTCATACATAAGCAAGTAAAGCTGGTTGAAAATGTCTTTTCAAAAACCTTGGATTCGAGTTTCACTACATATTTCAATTTTCAAAATTTCAAAAGAGGAACTGAATATTGTGCAACCGCGATTTGAATATTTAAATATCTGAATATTTTACAAAGAGTATTTCTTGTTTCTTTCCACTTCTGGTATAAATATACTGCTTCATGCTCTTACAGAAGTGAAAAATGCTTAAAAATGTTCGATATTGATTGAGAAATATTCAGTATTTTTTGTCCTCTAGCAAAATCTGGAAATGTTGCTAATGTTGCTTTTAAGTGAATCTTATTAAAAATTTCTGTTAAAAATACTCATTAAGAGGACTACACTAAAATTTTTACGCTTAAACATTTTCATTAAATTTTTTTATCGCCGATCATTAATTTTTTGTAAGAATTAATATAGAATTCGAGTTTCCATTATTCTGTACTATTCCATGGTCAATATAAATTGATTAATATAAATTTGATTATGATACTATTTAAGCGAATTACACTTATTAAATCTCTGAGCTGGAATAATGGATAATATTGGGTATAAATAGCTATCAGTTTTCTGAAAACATATTTGAAGTACTGTGCCGTCAGGTTGCAAAGCAGCCTGACGTAGGATAGTCAGCCGTTCCTTTTAACTCTTTTTATTTGCTATAATTAATGTCACTGTTTGGAATACGGAAAAAGTTGTTCTTAAAATATCGCAGAATATATTGGCAGAAGTCAAATTCTGACTGAAAATCAAACCATCAGTAATCCAGCCCCCTCAATTTTCTAATATATTTACGTAATGAAAAAATGATTGGTTTAATTGTATAATACAGAAAAACGATATGTAGACAAGATTACGCAACAAATTTCATATATGTAATAGCGGCGTTTTTGTGTTTTCACACTCATCAAACAAGAAAAAATTAAGTCTAAAACACAGTTTTATATACTGTAACAATTACAATTAAAAATCCGTGTCAAATTTCATCCATCCATCTAGTGGTGTAAAGATACCATTCCAAATATCATTTGTATTGTTTGTTCCATTTTTGATATAATCTATTCGCAGATAAACAGATTGTTATAATTCCAAAAATGGATTTTTTAAACCAGGAAGGTCAGAAACTAGTCGATAAAAAAAATCGAATTCAAAATTTTGACTAACTATTGTAATATTTTTATTTCTGCATTCTAATACACAGAAAATATAGTAGTAGAAGTAATTATGCTGTATAACATCCAAATAGTACGGTAGATTTTTATCGTTCGCGTTTGACTTCAAATCGGATCAAATTGATTTAGATCAATTAAAATTCATGAATTGAAGAACGCATTCTGTAATGTTCACTATTATTGAGTGGACTGAGTGGATAAATTTCTACTATTTGTAGGGCTTCAACTGCAAAACGCTTGAGTCGTTTGATAGTATTATTGTGGGGACGATATACATAGTTTTGTTAATGAATGTGGCTATTAATTTTCTGCAATTTTTTATATATTTTTTTTGTGCGTGCACGCCTGTATGGTAGGAAAAGCATTACCAAAGACTTAAGTTGTGGCATTAGTCTGCTGCTGCTTCAACAAATCTCTAGATTTGAGAATGTTTCGTTATAAGACGTTCGTAAATGGATAAGTGCTGATAAATAATTGAAGTGATGAATCATGGAAAGTTCATTTTGTAGACAATGGCATGAATAGTTTGTAGAAAAGTCGCATGAAGTCAATGTTATTTAGATAAATTTAATTCTAGTGAAGCACTTTTAATGCATTGTACATCAAGAGGAGGTATCAAGTATGGGTGTGGTGTATTTTATGAGATGGTATTAAATAATAGCTAAAAAATATAGATTTACCGGAATGAGGGTTATTATCAAATTTTAGAAAGAGAGCTTCATAAATTCCTTTTAATTCTGTCTTACTAAAATTGGCCTCATTATGTTGATGCACCACGAATGCGTGACTGAGATACTAGATACATATATAAGAAGATTCTCTTTTCTCTGGTGAGTATTAAAATCCTATGGACTCGAGCCATCTCCACTCCATTGATAATATGTTCCTCCTAAGTAAGGAGTTTGGCAGTGACCGGCGAAGGCCACTAGGACTCCACTCTCAGCTTCCTCCAACGCTGACACGATGGCGGGTATTTAGTTTACTCTGAATGCAAAGGAAGAGCGAAGATAGCTCTTTTGTGATTATTTAGGCTATAGTAACTAGTTAATTTGTTATTGAATCACTTTTTGTCATACAATGCATCATTACATGATAGTTATTATCTAAATCAGTGGTTTGAATAAAGTTTTCTTTTTTTTTTCTCCATTATCCGATATCGAAATTTTCTATTTATTTTTGATAATCGAGAATCTATTGCATTTTAATATTTACCCAATTACGATAAAAGCATAAATTACTAAAACTTAAAGTTTTTTTTCCTTTATTTAAAAATACATATTTAGCTAGTCTCGAGGAAAAGAAACTGCTCCCTACCAGAAATAAAAATCACTACCAACACAATCACGAAAGATGTTTAAGAGCTTAAAAGCATTTAGCGATCCTCCCCCTGCCAGCGATCCAGGTATTAAGCTTAAATGCACCCGTGAGAGATCTCGGTTTCTAAACGAACAATCCTTCAGCTTCCTCCGAGGTCCAAGCTGACAAATCACATTAACACATTCACTGATCGGATTACATTCCACTCCCCATTTTTAAAGTCCCGGAATTTGTTTTCGAAAAATCAGAACAGTTCTGCGCTTTGCTTTTGTAACAGAAAATAGGCGTCAGATATAAAATGGAAAGAGGAATTAAGATTGAAATTAAATTGCTATCATCAGCTTTCAACATCCAATGCTGAGAAGCGAATGGCTGCTTCCGATTCTTAATTGGAATTGGAATGAGATTGTTGCAATTAAGCATGATGAGTTCTGACTAGAATAGCAGAATTTCAGTTTACGTGGAAATGCTAAACTGAATTACGAAAGGTAAAGACATACGAAATAAAAAAAAGAAAAGAATACACAGATTGTTTTTTTTATTTGCATTAAATTAGTGAAATAAGTCTATTGACAATTTTGTCAGAATGTTTATTTCAACAGGCTCTGCTTACAATAATACAGTTAGGCTCATTACCTTATTCATTACATTAAACTATATCTCATATGAATGCCAATGGACAGATGCATATTATATATATATATATATCAATGGCCCTTTTAAGCCTTTTTATAAACTTAAAATGCCAAATTGAGAAATTAAGACATCCAGTGTCGGGAATTAAATACTTTTAGATAGATTAAATACTTTTCTACATCCAATTTCTCTCAATTAAAAAAAAAACTCACGTTTTAATTGTCTAAGTTTGCTTTTTAATAATAATAAATATAGTTAAGAAAGTTCCCATGGAATTAATTTCCATATTTTTATTCATTATTAATAGTAATTGAATGTAAACAATGATTATTCTTTCGCGTGTACAAATTTCTTGCTTGTATTATTAAAAGACAAATTAGAATCGTAAGCCTATGTTATGTCAGAAAAGCAACCTCAACAGGTGTACGACGATAAGTAGCTCACAAATTATATTTGATAAGTTTTTGATTAATGATATCATTTCTTGTTACATAATGGAACATATTTTAGGATTAAGCATTTGAACAAACGGTGAATAAAGAAGCATATAATATTTTCAGAAGAAATTTTACTGGAATGCATTAGAAATCTATACCCCGTGAAATATAATTTTAGTACAATGTATCCTTTCACTACTATGTATGATATTCAACAGCATTTGAACAAAATATATCTGACCTTCGGGTGTCATACAATGGCCTGCTCTGTCATCTGATCTCTACTGCCTTGATTACCTTTTTCTAGGATTACCTCAATGCTCGTGGATTCGATGCACCAGCTGTGAGCACAAAGCATATTGTGGCATATATCGCTTTAGATGTCTGGGGGCCCCTCTAATGCAGGAGTTTTTCGGTATATTCCTGTTCAGTAACTTGACGATGAAAGCGGAATCAAAGGCTTGTGGACACACGTTAGAGCATCTCCTATGACCTCTGCTAATTTCGCAAATGCTCCTATTACTATTAATTAAAAAAACACGGTATTCACTTACATATATCGATTTCTCGTTTTTTTATTGTATTGTGGCACATAACAATGGCATTCCCAGCTATGCGTTACAACATAAAGGGTGCATAGTCACAAACTACCTTTGAGAAATTCAAACCCTTCAAAAGCTTACATAAGCGCTATGATGAGACATAATTATATGATATAATAAAATAATTCTATTCCTCTTACTAAAAATCATGCATTGTAAATGTAGATTAACCCTGTATATCTGCTTCTGTTTATTTCTGGGACATGCATATGTATACATATTTTAACTTTCATGTTTGTAAATTATACATAAATTGATAAAAGTTGAAAGGAACTTGAATAATTTAATTTATGTCTGAAAGTGTATAGTTACAAAATTAGATTTAACGTCTTTTGTAATATCATTGTGCAATTCAGAATAATTCTTCAAAATGTCTTTGTTTGAGAAGCAACTCCAACGTAATAATAGAATGAAGTAATGTAAGAATTCAAAATATGGGGAATTGAAAATAGAGGTCTCGGATATCTTCTAGCAGAAAATTCTGTCACTGAAAACGAAATAAAAGTTTGCTCTTTGCCGGCGGCAAAATTGACGAAATAGCCGCCAGCATTTATCGAAAGTGCCAATTGACGTCAAGACAGGATTTTTTGAAGAGAAAATTGCATTAGACAACTGGATATGACACTAAATCTTATGTAAATGATCAATACTATAAGCTAATTATAAAGTGATAATTTGTTTATGCATTTCATTTTTAAAAGTTTTACTGGAGGAATTTTAAATTGAGATTTTCCTGTCAAACGCAACAGGATTGCTCCCAACTATAAGCAGGCAAGGATAAAGGGGTGGAATTATTTAAGTATCTTATTCATTTTTATTGAATTAAGACAGGCTTAAATGAATTGTGATTGGTGTAGAAATAAGCATCCTCAGTCTTATATTAATTGAATAATTAAAACAATTTTATGTTTTCTTTTAATGAAATTATTTTAACTGAATTTATTTGAATTTTAAATGGCTTTTATTTTACCACTGTGAATAGGGTAAAGAACCAAGAGCTTCAAAATAGTTTTGTAAATAAAAATACTTTTGTTATATATTAATGGTCAGATAATTGTTAGAGATCTCTGAAAGGAAGATATTTCTGACACAGATATAGATTTCTTCTCTTTATAAAAGATATTGAAAAGATACTTTATAACACTAAAATGTATATAGGCGGATGTTTTTTGGGAGTATTTAAATCTTGAATTTCTAATTTCCTTTTATCAGTTTAAGGTAGAATTGCACAGAAGTTTTAAAATGCTTTATCGTCGATACTATATTAAAATTGTTGGAAACGACACATAAGAAAGGACACGAAATGTTGATGTTAAGGATTTGGGATGGAAGCACAAGTGACATATGGCATTTGTAACATCATACAACAATTACATAACATATTGAACAATTTGAGAACATATGTATTTAACCTGTACAAGTTGTAATTAATAAACCACTTCGGTAAATTTGACATGTAACATTTTGACCTAACAGTGATGATACAGTACATGCAGCTTTAATTAATATCTTCACTGCCATGCAGGCTGTATTTAAGTTGCGGTGATTTGATAAGATCAAAATTCAATGCCGAGTGAAGTAAATGCTACCCATAATTATTTCAAGACAAAATTCCAAGGGAAAACTTAATATGCATAACACTATATCCTAATTCCGTAACGATAATATTAAAAGTATATATGATATAAAGAACTTCCTTAAAGATTATATGCGCAATGCAATATCCGAATTTTAAGGAGTTTCACTTAAGGATTTGGGGTGTCAGTACAATTTGAATCTAATTCTGTAATGTTATATTCTTCACTATGAAATTTATACCATAACTATGAAATTTATCGCGGCACCCTTAAATTTTTTCTTATCAGTTCAAATTTTAAAATTCAAAACTTCAACTTACGATGTTTTCTTATTAGAATCCTTAAATGGTATTTATTTATTATAACAGCACAGTTAAAAAACGGCACATGTACCAAAATGTTCAAAAATCAATGCAACAAATTATTCAAAAACTATTCTTTTTCATTAAATTTCATATTCATTATTTTATAGGAAAATAAATCGTACAAAATAAGTCAGATTTTTAAACATGGAAATATCACTATCTGACCAGAGTTTATTTGAGATTCATGTTTTGAAAGTGTAAGTTACAGAATTTTTCCTTTTTGCATACTTTTATTTATTACACATTCGAATTCATAATTTCTTTCATAAATGTTTGTAAATGCTGAATTTTGGGATCGATTTTTCATTCTCTCCTGAGAGATTGTATTTTCGAAATTTTGTACTATGTATTTTCTTAGAGACAGCAAACTATTTTAATATATTCTTATCTTTATTCTCATGTAACATATTTATTTTAATTAAATTTTTGAAATTTTGTACTATGTATTTTCTCAGAAACAGCAAACTATTTTAATATTTTCTTAACTTTATTCTCATGTAACATATTTATTTTAATTAAAGTTTTGAAATTGTGTACTATGTATTTTCTCAGAAACAGCAAACTATTTTAATATATTCTTAACTTTATTCTCATGTAACATATTTATTTTAATTAAATTTTTGAAATTGTGTGCTATGTATTTTCTCAGAAACAGCAAACTATTTTAATATTTTCTTAACTTTATTCCCAGGTAATATATTTATTTTAATTAAAATTTGATTTCATAAGAGTGAAGCCACTTGGAAGTAAATTTGAGCAAGAAATATGACTTCTGTATTTCATAATATTCCTAATAATGATTAATAAATTGAAGACTGAAAGATAAGACATAATTTAAATTTAAAAAAATTACTTCTTAGTAATCTTATGAATGCGACTAAAAAAAACTTTAAAAAAATTATTTTTTTAATTGAGAAGAATTTTTTCATAAGTAATGTTTATTTAAAATATTCTGAGGATTTATTTAAACACAGCATGTTTGTTTGTATGTTACTGTGAATGTGATTAATATATTATTAATAATAGTCGGTATTTATTCATAAGAACTGAACTTTTAAGTCGGTTTAAATTAATAATTACTGTTTTAGTGTGAATAATAATCAATAATAATTATCCGTAATATCCGAATGTCTTACTCTACCGATCATATTATAAATATAAATTTTTATAAAAAATTGCTTAGTTTAATCTTTTTCACAAATAAACTACATCATAAAATTAAAAACTTCAACTAAATCAGCTTCAATATGACGCTTTCTTAGTTTTTTAATGATAAAAAGTATCTTTGAATGTATAAAAATCGTAAAAAAAAAAAAAAAAACTTTTCATATGGTGAAGATTTTCTGTGGTCAGTATATTACATTATTTTAACATATTTAGATTTGTAAGCAAGACACAATCTGCAGATAGAAATATGCGTAATGCATTACTTGGTGAAAATTATCTACAAGTGCACATTGTTAGTTCAAGAACTATGAAATTTGGCGGACAGAAAATTCTTGAGCAATAGGTGTTTATTAGTAAGTGGGATTTTGCAATTTTTATTAGAGTTTTGTTTAAAACAGAAAGAAATTTTTACGTTTAAACTTAACTTCAGAGCATATTATTTCACAAAACCATTCTTAAATCCTTTTGATGTTATGATGAATGTTACAATATCACTTTTGTTTCCAATTATTTTTTTTCTTTGAAAATACATTTATAGATACTTTACAACAATGTTTTCGATTGCTTCAATTGCTACATTTATATTAACGCTTGTTGTGATTATATGAAATTCTTTTTTGTTTACGCGATTGTTACCATAACTAGAAGAAAATAAAAAATAAAGACGATAAATCATGCCGAAGCATTATCATGTTATGATGTTTGAACTAGACTTTCGCATTTCCTTGATTTTTTTAAGAAATGGGAATTAGAAAATAAGAAGGTTCCATTTGATGAATGTTGAAAGAAAAACTTATGAATTGCGCACAAGCACTAATAGTTTTTTATCAAAGAAATTTCAAAGTTTAAAAATGAATTTAAGAACTTATTTAAACTGCTGTTATCAGCTGGAATTCGTATTGTGGAAATGTACAAAAATGATAATTATAATATCTTTCCCTTTCCTATTTCTGTATTACAAAATTTCTCATCTGTAAGTTTTTAAAAACTTTAAAAATGGATTCTGTTAGAGAAAAATTAAGTACGCTTTCGGCGTTTTGAAATCCTTTATAAGGAAGATATGTGGATTCACATGTTATAGTTTTCATCCACTGGAAGTGAACACAGTTATAATACAGGGTGATCAGCGAATAAGCCATGATTTCAAAATCAAATATCTCTACAACAAAGATTGATAGAATCATGCGGTAAACTGTACGTTTATTAGCAAAACTGTAAAAATGCTGTAGGAAAATTTAGAAAATTTAGTTACAAAAATCGTTAACAGATGGCGCTCTAATCACAATGCCCATAGATCCTTTCAGTGTGACGTCGGCAAAATCCTAGGAAAAGCATTCGAAGACTTGCAGCAGAAACAGGTTTGAAGTATACGAGCACGAAAAAAGTATTAAAAAATAGCCTACGGCTGTTTCCATACAAAATCCAAAGTCATCAGGCCATACCCATGAAAATTGTACAACAAAGGGTTGACTTTGTGAATCAGATTCTAACAATGATCGCCAACGACGGATTTGATGTGACCTGCATCTGGTTCACAGATGAGGCACATTTTCATTTGAATGGAATCGTTAATAAACAGAACTGGAGATTATGGGGTTCCGAAAATCCTTATTTTTGTGAAGAGAAAGCACTGCATTCGCCTAAAGTTACTGCATGGGCTGCGGTATGCGCTAGAGGCATTATCGGCCCCTTTTTCCTGCGAGAAACGATAACTACTGAACGTTACGTTACAATTTTGGAACAATTTGTCAGCACTCAACTCGCTTTGGAGGATCGATCAGGTATCGACTGGTTCATGCAAGATGGGGCTCGACCACATCGAACAGATAAAGTTTTTCGCTTTCATGATGAATACTTTGGGAATAGAGTAATTGCGTTAGATTATCCGCAATTTACTGACACAGGAGTAGCTTGGCCTCCATGAGCACTGATAGACACTGTCTATAGAAACAATCCCGCCATTCTAGATGAGCTGGACTCGTTGATTGGTGTTGCATGTGATTCCATTTCCGTTGAGACATTGCAAGACGTGATGTCAAATTTCATTGTTAGATTACTCCACCTCATTGTTTCGAACGGTGAACATTTTGAAGAAATTGTATTTTGAGTGCAAAGACCACATCACTTTATTGGTTTTTTTAAAACTCCTATCAAAGAAAGAGTTTTCAGCGCAGAGCGCCACCTGTTAGCGATTTTTGTAACTAAATTTTCTAACCCTTATACACTATTTTTACAGTTTTGCTAATAAACATACAGTTTACCTCATAATTCGATCGATCTTTTTTTGTAGCGATATTTAATCTTGAAATCAGGGCTTATTTGCTGATCACTCTGTACTTGGAGTAGCAAAATAGCAAAAGGAGAAAAAATATCTACCAGTTGATTAAAGAACAGATATTATCGCAATTTAAGCATAACCAAAAATAAATTGCAAGTGGAAAATACTGACAGAAATAAATATTAATTAAACTAATTGTATCGAGATACTAATACTAGTAAATTTCTGAATAGCAGTTTTAACGCGATAACGTTACACTGAATTTTAACAACACAAAATTTTCAATAGTTTGAACAATACATTCATACATATTGTGCTTCGGAATATGCGATAAAAGCATAAACACAGTTTATAAAAGATGCTATTTCATATTTAAAGGCATCAACAGCCCTTAGATGTTTCAATGTCTAGTAGGTCTGCTAAGGACTTTATTGAGAAAGGGCTGCATTATAATAGTTTTGCGCATTATAATAGTTAAAAGATAGGACAGTGAATTCATAGTGAACTCTGAAAGGATTGTAACGTATTCATGTTGACAGAAAAACGCGTATGAAAAGGAAGAGATTAAAAGACATCACCAAGCAATTAAAATTAAAGCAGGCAAGTTGGAACGAATAAAAATAAAGTAAAATTATGCATATGTTACCAAATACGAAATCTAATTACTGTTAGAAAAAATTTAGTAGTTATTTTAATTAAAATGTATATTTACGCTAGTAAATAGTTTGGAAAATTCCGAGCTTTGTAGCTTTATAAAATCTCGGAGTTCCAACTTAAAAAAAAGGAAATCATCGCATATTTAAAAGTACATGATCTAATCTCTTTCAAGATGATTACTATAAAAAATTTCAATACTAATATTATTATTGATTTCTGCGCATAACGAAAATCAACATTACATGAGAAATTCAAGGATTTTTTTCATACTTGTCCTTATTTAATGGTTGACAATTGAAACTATACCTAATATCTTTGAAGAAGTGATTGTAATATTTTAAAATTCAATTTAAGAATCGAGTAAGTGAATTCACATTCACATCTTAAAGTGATTACTCATTTCTTGATTAGAATCGCGTTTGTGTGTAGCTTGTAATTTAAACGGCATGCAAACATGATATTAAAAATTCCAAGATGATTTAGCTGCTATAAAACAGACATCAGTAAAAATTCCAAAATAATTGTCATCAAATTTTTTTGAAAATTTTGAAATGACTGAAAGAGTGTTTTATTTGCTTTATAGATCACATTTAATCCATGCGTGATTTTCATCATCGATAGCTATATTATTAATAGATACGTTCCGATATTTTAGCACGATTCTTAGAAATGATTTATCCATGCCTATTAAAATAAGCATATATATATATATATATATATATATATATATATATATATATATATAAAATTACTTTGCATCATTGAGCAACTAATTCATTATTTATATGCCAATTTGGAATTATAAATCCACTCTTAAAAATATTCTTAGTAGAAACGTGATCGAAAGAAAAAATGAGGAAGTCACCATAGCCTGAAAGTATTTCAATGGAGTTCAGCCTATTTATCCATATGATCATACTTAATCAATGCATGACTATTTATAAATAACTACGAATGAATGTAATTTATTGTTTTTTGTAGGAATAATAAGCTAAAAATTCATCGCAATTTTTTGTGCCAGCAACATCAAACGACAATAATACTTCCTGTTGGTGCTTTTGCTTATGAAAAATATATTAATAAAAATTCACACGTTAATTAGTTAAATTATTTGCAGAACATGTTGGAAAAATATTAAATAACGGAATATTCAATAAATGCAGTAACTTCTGCTTAAGGTAATCCCTTCGGGCCCGAAGACTTTTGTCAACATTAACGAACTTAAAAAAATAACCAAATTAAATCAAACCCTTTATATTTTTATCACATCAAGGAAAAATGCAAAACACCCATTCATCTCAAGAGTATTTATAATTTATTTCCAAAATAACTTTAAAAAAATCCCTAACTTCTATCAAACGATAGGTGTTCTTTAGCAATTCAATTATATTTTGTCAGTGATCTTATTGCTTTCTAAAATTAGTTTTCGATACTGCACTCAGCGTATCGAATCATCAAAAATATTTACACTTTTTGGTGTTAGCTCCAGTATTTCCTTCAACATTATTCCCTGTTGATATCATCAACATTTATTGCTTGTTTTGATAACAAAGTGTTCACGTTCTTTCAAAATTGTAAAAAAAAAGAATTTGTGAAAATTTGAATTGCGCATGAACTTTTCTATGTTTTATTTTTGACAATCGTTCATGCATGTTAATAATATCAATTTTGTTTTCAGCATTCATAACATTCTTTTTTATTCATTTTACTTCCATAATTCATCATAGCCAACAGTAGTTCAAAGCTGTTCAATATATTTCAACCCAGACCGGGAAGTATACCTGTCCATTTAATCCGGTTCGGACAACTTTCTCCAGTCAAAAGAATGTGTACTCAATGTTATTAGAAATATGACTCCCAGATGTTTCCTTAAAAATAAATCAAGAAATTCCATGAACGTCAGTCAATAAAGCGTCTTAAAATGAAGGACGCATAAATTATTTAGTTGAAATATTATAAATTAAAACAATTCAGTGTGTAACGAATATTTTTGTATACAATAGAAAACATCGATTCCAAATCAGATGGCTTTGGCAATAAAAAGCAAATGACTGCATTAACTGCGATCACATTAAACAGTGCCCTTTGTTATAGAATGAAATTGAAACATAATCACGACAGATTTATGACAGACAGACATTCAATATTTGCTTTTTTAAAACGCAAATTTATGTGATAAGGCTCTCTTTTGATCTTGACTTTAATAAATTATGGTTTAAACTACATTAATCATAGGTATTGTGAAAGTGAATTTGCAGTACATAAATTCTTGAGAATCAAAAAATACCACTTCATTTCGGAATTGCCAATGAGTGAAACTAATGGAATTTCCATTAGTTTCACTCATTAAAAGTAAAGTAAATTGATAAATGAAGCTGACAGAAGAACATACAGATAAATAGCAGCATCAAGAATAATAGAAACAAAGCAAAGTCATGATGCTTTAAAAAATTGATTCATTTGTCCTAAACTTACAGGTAAATGTATTTCTGCGTTTAAAAAAAATCTCTTTAATACCTAAAATTGAATCTGAGTAAGCTTAATTTAAATGTTCAAAAATTATCTTAGCTATGTATGAGAATTCCATATATGTTCCTAAACAACTGGATTGAATTTAATTGAGTTTTGCACAGTTAGTATTTAATTGGTGTTTTTTCTTTTTTTAATTTTTTGGCGCAAGAGCCAAATCTGGCCATACTGGGTACAGATCTCAAATGGTACAGTTTTTATTTAGTACAAGAAAAAGAATACTACAAACTTTTCAAAGAGTAAAAATTCAATAAATTAATTGAAATTTTGTTTATCTGTAATAAGTCAGAGCAAATTACTCCAACAAATTGTTTATTCCGAATAACATTTTATCTCTTCAATGTTATCAGTTTCATTTTCATGTTTTTCCCTTCTCAGTTTTTGGAATAATTCTCGCTAAATATTTGATTTCTTATTTTTAATTTAATAAGTAGTCGAATAGATGCAAACGATTTTAAAATAAGGAAAATCATAGACGATGCGATGCTAGGCAGCAGTGAAACCTGAAAATGCTCTAATTTTATTTTATGGCATTTCTGCTTAATTTTTAAAAACATGTTTTTGCTAATGTTTTTAATTGGTTTTATATTACGTCTAAATGTTGTTTCATTAAGTTAAAAAATTAATGCCAAGGAAATCTACATTCCAAAATCATTCTGAAAATTACAATCGAGAAAAATTCAGATTTATCAAATAAAATTATTATAGATACATTTCAATCTAGAAATATTTAGAAATCATAAAGCATGCATTTAAAAATAATAATACCTTTAATTATCATAGTCAAAATTATATACGCCATACAGCTACAAGGAAATATGTATCTCTATAAGAATAAGTATGTATGAAAGTATGTCTCTCCAATAAATAAGATTTAAAAGTAAAATGTTTTTTTTTTCTATCACAGCAAATGAGATTTTAAAAAATATTGTCAGTCATTAAACCGTTTCAGCAATGTGTTACACTATGTAATTTAAGATGAGAACAAAGAGAGGAAGAAATATGTTACTTCATATTTTGTTTTCGAGATGGTTGGCTTGAATTCATTTAGGTTATGATTGATTTTGAAATAATATGCAAATCTAAGTAAATTCACTAAACTGTATTGAAAATTGGAAGTAAAAAATAAACAACTTGTATGGGAAAAAGGAGATATTTATATTTATAGCAAAAATGTAGAATCAAATATTTTAAAAAATGAATTTAGGCGCCATATCTTCCATCGTGTGTTAAGGAAGGTTTTAATGAGGCTATGGCTGGGCTACCTGATGGATTGGGAGATTTTTTTATCTGTTTCGATGAGTGAAAATAGTCAATTCTGCAGCATATTTTGATTTCTAATACCTTTTAAGCTTATCTATGATCAGTTTTTAAATGTTTTCATGCTGGCAAGTGATAGAAGAGGCAAAACGGAATTAAAAGTCAGGAAAGATGTATGTTTGATAAAAAGAGAGGCATTTGCTTCTGCTGCTACAGGACATCTACATTTGATGGATATCCGTATACGCAACCAGTAAAATAAAATTTGAAATAAATTACAAAGATACACCATCTTCCGATTTTTCCATAAAACTTTTGAAGCAATTACAATTTTTGTTCTAAAATTTTCTTCGATATTACTTAACTAATCGATGTAAAAATAGCAAGGATATTTTTAAAAACAATCATCTAAAGAAAAAAAGGGAAAAACTAAGGTGAACATATTCAGTTGAAGAAGTCTTCCTCTAATACCCAACAGAAAAGATTACTGACCTGGAAAACTCGAGAATAGATTATGTGGGATTCGAGAAAGCTTGTGATTTGGCGCGTTCGTTAGAAAGTTCGGATAATGATGTTATAGAAAGGAAAATATTTGATACACGAAACCGAATTTATCAAAGTTATCTAATTTATAATGTTTTAAAAACTATCAGAAAGCTCTGCAGATTTTGCACTTCTTCCATTACATGTCTAATTTATTGAAAGTGGATAAAAGACATGTTTGTATTGATATTAGAATATCATTTTGTAAACTTTTAATCATTTAAAATCTTTAGCAGTACTATCAGTTAAATCCGAGACTTTTATTTTTTGTCTCGGGTCTTGTCACTTAAGGATGGTTCTTTCTTAAATGCAGCTATGAGAGGGGATCAAATGACTCATTATTAAAAAAAAATCAACAATTGTTTAATTCTTGAAAAAAATGTTAGTCATTTACGAAAAATTACTTATTTTTCTAAAAACGATATGAGCCATTAATGATTAATTAGTCCAGCTTCTAAATTCAAAGATAAGACGAACTTATTTAGTTAATTGTATGTAAATAACTATTATATATTACAAGTTTCATTGCCCTGCTTATCGTTTTAAATTTTCTGCTGAAATTCTTAAATTTTAAAACTTTTACTCTGAGAAGATATGCAGAGTGTACTCAAAGTCTTCGATAAAGAAACTTTATTTAAAAAAACTTATTCAGATTTAGATATACTTCTCTTTAAATAATTTTGTTCTTTATTTCCAACAACTTTTCCCCCAAATGCAGTATTAGAAAAGGTAATGTAGATGGCGCTAGCATCGGTAGTTGAAAATGACATGAAAGAAAAATTTGAGCATATATTCTGTAGTTTCACGAACAGGATTAAGTGTGCAAAAAGATTCGAAAATGCACATGGGCACAAACCGGGACGGTGTTGCAAAGTGTTTGCATCAATGGTCCCCAATATAGATATACTAAAGGGAAAAAAATCGATATGATATCATCGGTAACAACAGAGATACTGGCAAATAGCTGGTGCGAAATTAAATATCTTTCTAGATATACTCAGAATTAAGAAAGATGCAAGCGTTGAAATGTGTTAACGTTGTTGGAAAAAATCTGTTTGAAATAAGAATAATAAAAAGAAGAAGTTGGTATATATCTGTAGTTATTTGTTTTAAATACATAATCTTTATTAGTTCAAGTCTTTGTGAACATCCTTTATATAAATAACAAATTATACGATTAAAGATAGCAATATTCTTAGTAAGGTGGTGATGAAAATTTCTCATTAATATAAATCCTTCTAAATGTTATGGATGAATTTAATCTTTTTCTACATAGTAAAATGTTAAAACTGACAAAATAATGGTTATAAAAGGTCGTTTTTTTTATCAGGAACTCCAGGTGAATAAATTATACTTTACTGGCAATAGACAGATGTTTTCTTAATGAATATTTAACATTATTTATTTGATTTAAAAATTTATTATCAAATGGCATGTTAGCTATTACATAAAGATGAAATATTCCTGATAGTATAGCAAATATGTGATTGAACTCTGGGGTTATAATTTTCCTCCAAAATTTTACATCTCGGATATCAAAATGGTCTATGTTTGAGTAGACGAAGAATATAAAAAGAAAAAAGAAGGAGATGAAAGACTTATTCAAGAAGTTTTCAGTCTCATTTAATTTTAATAATGTGAACAGGAACTTTAATGCACACTATAATTATTTAAAACTAGACAATCATATTTACACCACCGCTATTACTGGATTTTTCTCATTTGATTTTAGAGAGTTAAACAATTGATGGATTAGATTGCTTTCCATTTCTTTTTTGTTTTGAGGAAGGAAATTTGTAATTAAACCTAAAATAAACGCTCAGAGTTTTTAATTAAATTTAATAAAAAATCAAATTTCAAAAATATGTTTTTAATTACAGGTCATGCATTTCTTAAGTTCATTTATCTAGAGTACTGTAAAAAGAGAAATATATTGAAGTCTGAAGATAAATAACTTAATGAATTCGTAGATAAAGTGCAAAATGTCTTATTATAGGTAATGTGATACTTTATTAGTAGCAATCGCTAAATATTTTTCGATTTTACATTTCTGCAAACTCTTTTTGCTTTTTTATCAAAAAGTATCATTGTAAATATTTTTAAGTCCTTACTCTAAACCTTAGAATAAATTTTCAGTTGCCCACTTAATGCAATGAAATTGCCTCAATAATCTTTAAACGACACAGTTTCAATTATCTTTGATAAACCAAAAACAATTTAAACAACTTAATTAAATAAAGTAACATACATCTGTCCCTGGCAACAGAATTCGTAAATAAGCCTTTGTATTAGAAAACATTTGAAGTACAACAATACATCGAAGCTATACAACTAATATTGATGATTTCGAATGCCATTTTGAAATTTATTTTACTTCAACGTGGACGTCAGAATAGTTTTAACTTTAGCTCAGGAACTTTTAGATTTTTTTCTTCTTTTTATAGCCCCTTTTTGATGTTATAAGCGCACAAAAAAAATCTTGCCCCCATTTCTGCCGTAAAAATTTCATCGTGACACAAAAATTAGGAAATAAGGAATTTAATCATCAATTAATGCTAATTAAAAGGCATTTTCCTTCTTAATTATTTTCCTAATTAATTTGCCTATAAGTAATGAAGAATCTAGAAAAAGATCGAATAAGGAAAAGTTTCGCATCTCCATTTGGGGTTTCGTTTAGGAAATGCTGGTTTTATGGAAAAAAATCCTGTACCACTCTAAATTTCACTATTGCAATTTAAACTCTGTATTTTAATTAGAATTTTCATCTTGTTTTCAGTTCGGTTGGAGTTGAAAAAAATTGCTGCAGAATATATCTGAAGTTCTTTCAATAACCATCGTGGTTGAAAATTCTTTTCTCTTGAGAATTGCAAATCCACATCAAATAATTCTTACATTCTGAATTCTAGGTTGCATATAAATTACTTGTTGAAGATAATTATGATTATCTGACAGATTGCATATCTAGTTCTGCGGTGCATTTTATTGAAACGAGGCAAATTACACATATTTCTTTCATTATTTGGCACTATAGAATAAAACTGATTAAAATGTTATACTAGAGCGCAAACAAATAAACTAAAATGAAGTTTGGAAAAATGAAACTTTAGAGAAAGATAATTAACTATTCGCTTTCTTCATTTAATTTGCATACTCTCAAGATTTTTCTCTCTGCTTAGCTTAGGTTTTTCGTGCTTCAGTTTCTTTTGATTATTATTTGCTCGAACAATTTCTTAGTCAGTAACAGATATTTTCTTAACGAGATTCCTCAGAGTACACTGCCACTAAAACCAACACATGTAAATTATTAAAATATTTGCTTATTAGTATATATATGTACGAATATGATTAATTATGAAGTGATGATGTAATAAACTATATTATACATATGGTTGAAATTTCCACGTCCGCATGAAAATTTTATTTGAAAACCTAGATGGTCAAAGAAAAATATGTTTCTTTAAATTTATTCATGAACATTTCGAATAATTTAAAAAATAAATATTTATATCCTTAGGTACAACACTCACTTAAAATTAGTGAATGAGAATAATGTTCTTTTCAAAATGAGTAATGTTTTGCAACTTCGACATTTGAATTTTATTTCTGATTCTTTTTTAATTTATTATTTGCAGGAATCTAAGATATACAGGAGTAAAAAGCAAATTTCCTTCGTCCTGTTTTTTTTGCATGATTTAAAAAAATCGAATTGTTGTGTCATTTTAAAATAATTTCGGATCGGATGCAATTTCTCAATATTATAAATGTATGCCGTTGTTTTGATTAGCGCAGCTATTCATTGCAGCGTTAAATTTCTCTTATTGAGTTCAAATCCATGTTGTTTTACAGATCAAAACTGTATAGAATTAAAGTTTCAAATTAAAACATATTCCAATTCTTGACGAATTCGGAAAGTCGGGCGCTAAGTCAGCGTATCACCGGTGAAAGTCAAAATGGAAAAAGAGAGAGATTTAGATTTTGTTAGAGCAGAAAGGGTGATTTAGAAACCGAAATATTCTTAGTTTTAAATGTAATGGGTAAGAAACCGGTAGCTTAGTGATTAGAAGAATCTTTTGGAACAGGCAATGAAGCTAAGAACATTAAAGTTACATTAGTTTTATTTTGAAATACGTAGTTGGAAAAGGATTCGTAATAATCTCATATATAGATGCATAAATTCGTTCTTAAAATTGGTATTCAATAAAAATGCATTCCTATCTAGTTGAATTGAAGAAATAGCTATGAAATTTGTGTGGGTGTGTTCCTTTATGTACAATATAAAATAACCACGATAAATAAGAAACATTGTTATTATGTATATGCAGTTATATTATACGTCAGGTAAATACGATAAATAAGTAATTATTAGTTCTTCTTATTTATAACTGTAATGAGAATTTATAATAACCGATTAATAATATTAACCATTCTCACTGTATTACTCACACATGTAAGTAGGTTTATAATTCAATTTTTCCACGTTTTTTAAATTAATTCTTTCTCTCAAAATTCAAACTCAAGCATAAATGCAGTAGAAATTACCAACTGTTTGGGCTTTTGCCTCTTCCTGCTCTTCTCAGTAATTAATTACCGTTAATTTAATTATTTAAAATCCATTTAACAGTAGAAATAAAATCACGATCTCCAAAGAAATGAAAATTCAGCACTTTTCAAAAATTTCATCTTCTGTGCAAGACAAAATTTCCATTTATAATACACAAAAGCCTCAACCAATTTGTGAACTGCTTCTTTTTGTCTAGTTTTTTAGCCAGAAAGCGTGTATGAATGAATTTTTATTGAATGCTGACTTCCCAGACGAAATTATGATATATTTATGAGACCACTGAATCATATTTTTAAAAATTATATTGCTCATATTCCACAAATTTAAAAGAAATTTGCTTTTTCTCTTTTAGCTTAACTTGCTTTTAATTCAAGTTAATGATTAAAAGATTTCTATTGTTTTTTTTATTTAAGAAAAAATCTACATTAACTATCCCCTTTATCTTGAATTTCTCTAGGGTATTGGTCTTCATATATTTGACGCAGATTAGCAAATCTTGCTATAGAGCCATAAAATTCACCAACCACACTTCTGTAAATTCAGTTAAAATAATGCATTAAAAAGAGGACTGATTTATTTGGTAATTATGGCCATTAATAATTAATTTTAAGCTTAATTAAATTCGAATAAAATTGTAGTTAGCTAAAAATTTAATAACAATAAAATGCATAAACGCTTTCACCATAAAATAGTCTTTTTCCTTGAAAATTTATGAAGAAAAAAAAAAGACGAAATATATTACAATATTCAAGATGTATGCCAAAACTATCCATAATTACATTTTTCTTACATAAAACTTTTCCCATACCTTTCATAGAATTTTTTTTCAAATTCTCCAGATGCGTTGAAAATACTATAAATTTTACTCTATAAAAGAATTTTAGAAGAAATATATTATAAAATAACCATACTAAAAATGTATCTGCTCCATGAGCATAAAAATCTATTTTGTGGCATTAAATAAATGAAGCGAGGAGCATTCGAAGGAGGTTTGGATGGTGTTCTAGTGAAGAAATACGGCATGTCAAAACGGGGTTGAACAGCCATAATTAATTTCATTTTGAGGAACTAATGCCACACCACCTGGATTGGGCGGACCTACAACACGCTACAAACCCATTAAGCTAGCATAGGCAATTGAGAAACCGTCAAAACTAACGATATGTAGCATATATTTTTTCCCTATTTTACGCACATGCAATTTCATCACTTAACACAAAAACAGTTTCTCAGAATATATTCCGTGAATACTTTTTTAGATGCATTGCCTCCTGTTTTCTTATTTAAAATATTGATTAAGATTTTAAAAACCCAATAACTGCAATTCTGTTCAAACTTAATGTGACATGAGAGTTACAAATAGAAGAAAGTAACAATTGCGGTTCTAGGCTATAAGGTGTTTAATAAAGCCTTCGGATAAGTGATTTTTTCCAAAAGAAGATTTAATATATTTTATCCCCTTATGATTATACTCTTGAGGAAGTTTTTAATTGATTTTGATAAATCGCAGATGTGTTAGGGTTTTTTTGGGGCGGGGGGGGAATTGATGTAAAATTCATTATACAAATGAGAAAGAATGGTTTTAATAAAAAAAAAGATGGGTTTGAGATTAATTTTAGTTTTGTAGCTTTAGTGGAGAAAAAGCTATATGTATATATATAGGATTCGATATTGAACAATAAGATACCCACATCTGAATTTTCAGGTAAAAAAAAGGATATATTTTTATTCAAAAACTCAAAGATTAAAACTCTACTTATCACAGAAAGTCTGTATTCCAATTACGCTTTAACAAACTGTTCTATTTCACTGCTAAGAAATTAATCAGAGGCCATTCACAACAAATCTTGTAGACTTTTTTTTCTTTTCTGGCAAACAACTAGTTTTTCCAAACTTTTTTCTGTGTAACTTTTTGTAATCTAGCTCACTATGCTTATCAATTTTTGTGTTTCAATTAAAAGCAACGGTAACCATGATTCTCTTTAGTCTAAATGAAATTTTTCATTTTAATTATGAACTGTTTCATTATTTTCATATTGTATGTCCAGAGATAAAATGTAATCAAAACTTACAGGTTTATGATTGTAAAAATCTAAATAAGAATGAAATCCTAAATGAAAATTTTTCGCAATCTTAAAATAATCAAAATAATTACAGCCGTATTCCAAATATCTATAATAATAAAAACCACATGCAGCTGAAACAATAAACAATTTCTTAATCTAAAATTAAAAGTGAAGAAATAATACATTAAGGAGAAGCAAGTCTAATAAAATTAGACCTTCCGTATTCGAAAGTATACCTTCATACCAAAAGTATAGGGAAAACAAGACTTTTCTCTTTATGAATATGATGAATTTATTTTCTGAAATCAAAATATTTATCTTTTTTAATATTCATTTTCAAAACTCATTAATTATTATTAATTATCTTATTAAAATAATAATACTAAATTTATTTTAAAAAAGACTGAAACAGAACACATCCGGAGTAATTCCGAAGAATATGTCATGTAATTATTTATTAGTGAAAAACTCACTTAATTGTTTTTCTAAATTTGTATTGAAGATAAAGGGTTTTGGTATGAAATTTGGCATTTTGTACCATAGATATATTTGGGAACAATAACTGGATATTATCTACATAACTGAAATTTCCTCACCATATCAGCATTGTATTGGGTTGTTCGGAAAGTCATTTCGTATTTTTTTGTCAAAATGAAAAGAAATTTTCGTTTAATGAATAAATTATTTATTAAATTATAAAATTGCCATTCTGGTCTAATACCTTTTGCCATATTTTTGGTAGTAACATGATTACACGCTCATAAAAGTTTTGGTCTTTGCTGTAAAAAAAAACTGATCGAGGTGGTTTTTGGCCTCCTCATTTGAAGGAAAAATTTTGCAAATCAGTTCTGGTACTGATGTACTGTTAACACATCTTTTCCACACATATTGGCTAATTTATTTCTGGCTTGAACAGCATTTTTACCTTTTATAGCAAAAAAGAAAAAAATGACGAAAATGCTGTTTATTGCTCTCCATATTTAAAAGGGCACCATCCAAAAACTACTGCGAAGAATCAGCTGCACTTTTTCACACTCAAGCCTTGCTATATCAGCTCTTAAAACATAAAATGATTTTGCGGTTTAAGTATGAAATTGGGTGCGAAAAATGCAATTAAATCCTTTGTCAGGAAAAAACGAAATTACTTTCCGAACAACTTAATAGAATCTAAGATCACAGATTTAGTGCACAATCTTATGTGAAATTGAGGGACAAATCTGAGACTTTCGAGACTACAACAACACATTGCGAGTCTCTTCCCCGGCTAAGCAAGTAGAAAAAAGAGCAGGTAAAGAAATCAAATACTAATAAAAAATTAAAAAATGTATTATTCATTATCTCATTCTCAAGTTAAAAAACAGAAAGTGTCCATTTTCATAGGATATACTTCACAAAATAATCATTTTAAGATTTCTAAACATATTGATTTTATTGCCGAATACATATTAATGATTTATTGATAAAACTGAGCTTATTGTATATAAAATAAAACTTTATTTATAGGTTGATCTTCACAGCTGCATGAGATGCTCTATTCTTGAATCAGATATCTTTAGTTCTCGTATATATAACTTTATAGTAGTTAGTAGACACTGGTTTATAAGTGTTAGAATCCAGAAACTTTATTTATATTGCAATTAGTTGGCATGAAACTTGTTGAGAAGGAAACCCTTTGATTTGAGATGGAATTTCCCTGTCTTCATTTTTTATTTGCCTTTAAGTTTTTTTTTAATAAACAAACGCTGTCAAAACTAATAAATATAAAAACAATAATTTAACCCCAAGTATGTATTGAGAAACCACTTTACTTATAATTTGTCATGAATTTATAAATTTACTTGTAGAGCAATTAAAATCGAAACTAAAAGTCAGTATTTTTTCTAGATTTTAGATGAAAGAAGAGATTAAAAAATAAGAAGAAAAGAAAATTAAAAAGATGATCTAAAATCATTTTCAAAACATGTATTTTTTTTCAAGTTTTAAGTACTCTGTCTGGATTAATACAGGAAGAGCGTCAATTACTTGGATAGAATTTTATTCCTTATTTAGAACCTAATTGACTTTTTATAAATGAGCTATTTTGGAATATACTTATAATAATTCAATTTATCTGCGACTTTTAAAACAAAAATTTTAACTACACTTAAATTTACAAAAATTAACACGTCCTCCTACAACAAGTGAAAGATTAATGCATTTCTACTTCAGTTCTCAAATCGCTCAATCTAGAATTTCCGAGAACATCACAAAGCCGCAAAATTAGCAAGAATCCGAGGATTCTATCCTTTCAAAACCATATAATCTATGATCGTGATACCAATTTCCTCTTTCTACCTTCTTTATTTACCTAAGAATATGCAGGCCATATTTCCTTAATTTAAATACTAGATTAAAACTTGACTTTAAAGTATATTGAAGACTTCAAATAAAGCTTATTATAATCAAACGACTTCAATTCCTTGAAATCCCTACAACTTCAAACGACAATATTCATACATACAAGCAGATATCACTTTTTTTTTGCTCGTTTAGAGATCCATTAATTTTTGCATCGTAGTTTCATTCATGTTTCTGTACATATGGCTTTAATCTATCATCGCTTGATAATTACTTTCTAAACCCTTAGAGACACCCATATAATTCAAATTAAAAGCATTATATTTTACGTTTTATCAGTCAACAGATGTTATGTTAAAAAAACTGCAAAATCTAAATTTCCGTCTTATATTATAAATCATATTAAACAAAATTTTATTTATATATATTTGAAACAAAACGCTTCATTTTTCTGAGACTTAAACTGACCGAGCATTAATACTTTACATATAATAACTACTACCAGCTGAAATTTAAGGAGAAAGCTCAGCCGCGTTACGAGATCCAAGCTCGCGGAAACCAAGTAAAGGAATAATTGGCCAGCCATGAGTGAAGACGCTGAATGATTAAAATCCGCAAGCTTTTAAGTTGTAATATAGAAAGATATCTGAAATAAATGACAATTCTTTTTAAGCACTCGCAGATATAAGCTAAAATCCTTTCTAAAGTGGCAACAATGTATAGAATAAATTAATATGATAGTTTATTTAAATAAATGAAATCAAATTATTATAAGAACCCATAAACTGTTCCTTTTGTACAAACTATTTTTGATAATTTTGAATATGTTACCAAATTACGTGAGCTCAACAACACTCTTAAAAAACCGTTAGTAAATTGAAATCATGTATTAATACATTATTAAACTTTGGATTTCCTGCGGTTATTCAACATGAGGAGATGTTACTATTGCATTGGAAAGATTTCTTTGGTTTGAAGAAATTTAATATGTATTATTTTTTAGCCATTTTATAGTCTGAATTTTAGCATACCTTCAGATAATTTTTTTAGGGTTTTATTATGATAAACCGAACTTTTAAGAACTAACAAACATAACAATTTTGTTATATTTGTTCATGATTTTTATGAAATTAGGGTTGAGAATGACACTTATCATTGATTATTCAGATCACATTGTAAAGTTTAAATCTTATTTATCTCTAAGAAGCAAAGACAAATATTTTAAAATGATTACTGCAGTATATTTACAAAGTACTTTTTGACAAATTAAAAAAATTGTTTTTAGTTCAAATAGAATGTTTAGGAATTTAAAATTTTAATGCTTTTTCGCATTTAACTGAATAGTCACACGAAGAACTATGATACAAGAGAAAAAAATTCATAACCTATTATTATTTAGTTAATAATTTATATCAGATTTAAAGAAAATCCTATTAAACGAACAATATTTATCCTACTCCTGAAATTAAAATTGAATTCAAATAAAATATATTTCATTCAAAGTACTAAAAATTAGACATAAAATTATATAATATACTAAATTTTTTTCTTCTGATTATTCATGAGTAAAATTTAAAGGCACTCTCTTTTGTTCACTCGAAAATCTTTGTAACTATGACCATATAGATACCAAGTGCATTGGTTTATAAATGTCTGGTACAGAAAATAGAAGAATTCTTTAATTGGATAATTCTTTCTCAATGACTGTTGGATAGGCAAAAATTGTAACTGAACCGTTATCTGTTTATTTTGAAGAATCTGTTTAGGTGCAGAATTTTTCGAGAATGATTTTCCTTCATGTTGGAGTTTCAGAGGACAAATCTTTTCAACCGCGTATTTTTCTGATAATTATATTTGCAATAATGGATATGGAAAACGTTATGAGTGCCCCAATGATCGTCAAATTTAAGTCCATTAGATTATTTCCTTTGGTATAACTTAAGAAATAATTTCTAGAAAAGAGATTTAAGCTAAATATTTGTTTAATTTTTTTTTTGTTTAATATTGAAACCAGTAAAAAAAGTTGCCATGTCGTTTTTAATTTCCTCCAAATATTTTAGTTTATTTCAAAATAAGTTTTTGTAGGTCTCCTATTTACTTTAAATAGTTGCTATTTGATCAGTTTTAGTACTAAAACAATGGAATTTTTTGTCATATGGCATAAGAATTTTTTCGTGTGAATATGACTAATAGCGTATATTTTCAGAATATGATGAATCTCGAGCTAAGCGTCACCGTATTGTGGGAAGAATTAAATGTACATATTGGGAATTATTTATATTCCTAGACAAATTTAGACCAGTATTTGATTTTTGAGAACTAACTGCATGATAAATTTCTCATATCTTGTCTATTGCATTTCTGAGTTAGTATGCTCCTAAAATTCATGGATAGATCGAAAGGCTATCAAATTTTTAATAAATTTAGTTAAAAATTGTATATGTATATGAAATCTTGAAGGTAATAAGCTGAAAGTCATCCAGGAGCCTCCTTATGTTAAGAATTTTCATATCTGAGTATAAACGGCAGTTTAGACATTGACGTATTGAACCTTAAATTTAATATAGATTTTTATCATTTGGACAAACATTATTCCAATAGCATGTTTTATGTACTGAACTGAGGAGATCCATTTAAATCTGGAGGTCGAATGCTTTGAAGATAATATTATTTTTCCTTTGTATATTTGTATTTGAAGTAATTTTGTACTTATTCTTTGTATATTTGTATGTCGAAGACAGTAATTTATTAGATTCCAGGACACACTTATTTATCGATATTGATATTTTCTTTTAAATTCTCGCTTGTTAACTATCATTTCGAATTTTAAATACAATAGAGCCTCAATTTAACGCATTTTTATTTCACGGATTTTTTTAAAACTAAATTTTCTTCAGGACCTGGATTTTGAAAGACATTTAAGTGTTATTTATTCTTTATGTTACAAAATATAATTTCTATGTTATGACATTTTTTAGGTCAAAAGTTTCCTCACTCGGTGACGTTCCAACTAAATTAATCAAACTGACTAGCACGAGAAATGTCGATATTTGTAAAATATGGAAGATATTGGGAAAAGTTATAAAAACACCATTTATTCGGGTTGATGAAGGCCATGATTACTAGGTATCTTACGAAGCATGACATATTACAAACTGCTAAGAATTGTAAAGAAGTGATTGTAAGCAAGAGTTTATGAAAAACTTAGCAAATAAAATACTACTAACATTTGACACAATTAGAAAAAGTTAAAGTCAAATTATTTGTTGTCATCTTTCTTTCAAAACGTCTTATTTATTATAAATACCTACACGTGGCAGAATTACAATTTTTTTTTAATATTTTAAATATGAATTAGAATCAATTAAGTGTATGGACAATATTCAGCCTTTTTTCTGTTGTTTTTTTTTTCTCTCATTTTTATAACTTTACTAGCTGGTTCCTGGAGCGCTGCTCCCGCATAAGAAATAATTTAGGAAATATCGTGTGAATTTGATATAGTTATCTTATTTAATTACGAATGATAGGAAGAATGATATTTATTTTCTTGTTAGCCATGAACACAGTCATTAAATTGAAGAATATATAAAGGAGTAGCATAAATAGTATTTATTCTATTTTTATTATTCTAATTTCCAAACAAATATTCATTTTTATATGTTAGATTTGTGTATTATTTTAGAATTGAAAAGCTTGGCAATTTTTCAAAATAGTAATGAAAGAAACTATTTATATCTCCTGATTCGTTGAATATTCGTTCAGAATTCTCAAGTTTAATATTAAAAAACAAGATTAAAATATTTTTCTTTAAAATGTATTAAACATAGAAAATATTTTATACCATGAAATCTTTAACCCTCCAACGTCTGAGACATTTTTTTTTCTAAAAAGTACACCCACTCCGAGATGGGTGGAACCGTGTTCTATCGATCTGTTCAGTTACTTCCAATACAGGTGCAAACGGTTTTTTCCTGCTTTCAACTGATCCATCGAAAAGGGCGACTACATGTTTTTCCGTTGGTAACCGTTCCCCTCCATTAATGACCTTATTGGCAGTGATAGATTACTTTATGATAAGATAAGACTACCAGGTGGAAGACCCCTCCCCCCTTAAAGCACTTAAAGTTCATAAATGAACTCCTTATCTTTAAAATGGTTCAAGAAGGAAGTATTTCATCTGATTTTAGGAAACTTAAGGGAAAAAATCTTCTCACTAAATTTTACTTATCAAAATAATTATTTAAGCACTCATTCCTTAATAAAGCAAAATATTTCTGAGCATGTTTTCAGCGTAAAATGTTGCTATTAAACAATTTTAAAATACGTCTAACGCCTTCAAAATAATAACAAAAATAAAAGGAATTTGTTTTATTTATTTATTTAACTACTTTGCCTCAAAATTCATAACATGAATACGTTGGTAGATTTTCTGTGAAGAAATCAAAACTGTTAAAATTTGATTTTTGAATTTGATTGATGAATTTCGTGTTTTAATTTGATTATTCATGTTTAATTTAATATAGTTTAATTTTTCATGTTTTATTTAATTTAATTAACTGTAATATAAATTTATATTACAGCTTCTGAAGCAAAAATTGTAACATATTTATATTACAGCCATACTGTTAAATTCGTTTTTTGTAAATTTCGAGAAACAAAAATCATCAAAAAAATTAACTACGCATAAACAGTTGGTCCTAGATTTATAAAATTTTGTACATAATTACTTCTTGACCCATCGATATTCAATAAGGAAAAATCTTTTTCAAAACTGTTAATTTTTTATTTATTAAATCTTAATTTAAATTTAATCAATAGAAAAGCTTATTGGCAAAAGACAAAATCTTACGTTTTAGAGACTCATTCTGAAGAATCATAAAGAAATAGGAATCGTGAGCGCAATGATTATAATCAAACGAACACTAGCTTGAAAATAGTAATAAAATGCTCAACGCAAATTAAATTTTCACTGCTTTATTAAATTTAATTTCAGATTTATACCTGATTCTGTTCTTGATTAATGTACTGTATTCTATACATCAGTCACTGTTCTATTTCTGCATTCAGTAAGTCATTAATGAATCACTCAAATTAGCTGTAGATTTTTGAACAATATATAAATTAAACAAATAGTATTTATATATGATGAACTTATTCTCAAACAGATTCTTCAGTTCCTTCACGATCAGATTCTTTGAATAAGAAAAACATTAAAAGAATTTGTATGAAGAATCAACCCAAAAATTCGGGTTGAAAATTAGTTAAATTAATTTTGAAGGTTGCTTAGTTGCTTCAAACATGTTATCATTCCCATTAATTTCGGTTTATATTCTGTTTCGCCTTCATTACATTAAGGAATATAGCAAATACGAAATATATTAATTTGAAACATTCGATTCATACACTTACACATTCTAGCATTCACAACTTTTAAAAAAATGTACCTATCTGTTAACTGATATTTTCAAAAGATAGATTCGAAGACAGATTGTGTTAAAGCACTGAAAAGTGTTTTCTTGCCAAAAGTGTCATTTGATTTAAAAGCAAAACCGCATTAAAACTTACAAAAAAAACTTTTTATTCAAAACACTATATTTCAAAAAAAAAAAAAAAAAACACCACAAAAACTATATTTAAAAAAAAATCCTGACTCATTATTTTTACAAAAGCTTTTTGGTTTATTTCATGCAAATATTTAGATAACTAAGGCTATAAGAGCTTTACATATAAAATAAATAACGAAAACTACTGTGGCTGAAATGCAATTAATATCGCTTCATATCTTACTAAAGATTGATTTCATCGGTTTGAAATTTTAAAAAAAATTAGTAAAAAAAAATTTTTTTTCCTTAAAATTTATTTTGAAAATTGTCTTCGCATTTTGAGTAAAAAAATTGATAGATCCTATTATTATTAAATGTAAGAACGCCCTTAAGTGATATTTTCAAACATTTATATTAATTCCAAAAGCTTGAATATACAGTTTTGAAAACTTTGTCTAAGAATTATCGAAGCATATGCACCTCTATGAAAGAACAATGACATTGATTGGTGAGATGTCATAAATAAGATGCAAATTTTTCACCTCTCTGTGTAAAAGATATCGTAAATTACGTCTTCAAAAAATAAAGAGTAAGAAACACAAATTTTGAAAATTATATGCCTTCGGAAAAAATATTTATTTGCATTAAATATTACTTATATTATTTGCAAAAAAGTGTAAATGTGTAGCATGATTTTATATTTCCATATGCTTTTCTTCGTTTTTATATATTTTTTTAATATAAAGACAATTTATAGCATAGTGTCTTTTGTAAAAATGTCGAATAAATACAGATATGTGATAGTCATTTTAATTAAAAGTCAATTTAATGCAAAAATTTTAGTTTAAAAATTTAAAACCTCTAATGGAAAATGTTTTTTATCTTTCCAATTTGTGAATTCGAATCGTCATTTAATTTGAAACTACATATTGCTAATGCGAAAAAAAGTGTGTGAGTGTAGAGGAAGGGAGGAAAGTGGTCAATCAGTAAGATAAGATAAAATAGCCAGATAGATTACAAACAAGTCTCCCCACTGGGACTTGTTTGTAACTACCCACTGTGTCTTCTTGATGAGTTATTTGGTGGTTAGTTATTGCCTAATAGATGCGGTAAATACATCTCAAAATATTTTTAATACTTTAGATGACTGTATTATGCCTATAACCTAGGCGCATCTGCAAGCTATATGTTGTCGAAGTTTTATCAGAATCGTACGGCAGTGCATAAGAGACAGACAAACATTCATTTATATATACATATATAAATTTAGAAATTTCTATTCGTCAAATTGTTGATAAAATATAGTTTTTGAATGGAAAGATGATTTTTCCTTTAAATATTCTCAGTTGTAATTAATAATTGAAATACATGTAGCATGACGTGCCTTCCCCGGCTATACACAGATGGCGCTGCCGTAGTACGAGCGCGGACGCACAAAACACCCAGTCACTTGAAGCTCAGACAAGCTTGGCGATTGACGATGAATTGAAGTGCAGCTGAGAGAGGCTGACAATATGATGCTGTTCTACTATCTCTGTTTTATCACTATCATTCTGTTAATCATTTAACCTAAATGTTTGTGTACCTGTCCTGTGTCGTTCTTCTATTAAACATCTTTTGCAAAACAGTGCTGTTATTGGACTATAACCTCATCCTACATACATAATAATATAAATTTTGTTAACATTTCAAATATAGATGGTTCATTGAACTTCATAAATATGTTTCAGGTTATTAACAAAAACAGTATTATTGCCTATACGATGAGAAGAAAAGCTTTTCAACATAACTAAATTTAAAGTATAGACTTTCAAATAAAGAGTAAAAATTATAAATAGAATGATATAATGTATTTATTTAGGATTAATAATTCTTTAAAAGAATCAATAAACTTATTTGGAAAAGGTGAAAATCTTTTAAGTCTTTCGCAGTTAGGCTGCTTACTACTTTCAGTTTGTCCGAAATTTCTGCATTTACAACTGGTTTTTTCTTGTTTCATTTATTTTATAAAATTATAATTATTTAATTATGATATAATTATATTTTGATATAAAATTATTACACGCAGTTGTAAAAAATACATTAATTTTATTATGAAAGTACTTTTAAACTATTTCCTTAATTAACTGATTTGACCATCACAGATAAACTTTGAAAGCATATTATACATATTTAATTCATTACAATATGATCATTGCTTCGAAATGTCAAAAAATTAGCTTTCCTCTTTTGCAGATTAAAACATGTCGATGCATTTAAAATATTTGTGGATAAAATACTTCCATAACCATTTCGAAAAGAAATCTAAACATAAATTTGACTGCCAAATTTGCAACAGTATAATTCATAATGCAGCATTGATAGACTTTATTTGAATGAAATCCTTATTCTACAATCCTAAAAAATTAGCAGTCTGAGACGCTTAAAATTTAAATAAATTAATAATTAATCTTTCACGCTTATTCTGATTTTATATACTTATCATATTTCATATCTTTAACTTTAAATTTTCCTCTAATTTTTTAAAAAAAATGTGAAGAAGGAATAGAGTTAATAAGGAGGAAAAAGGAGAAAATATAAGGAATACGAAAAACACTGATCATTTATTATCGTCGGAGCAAATGTTCTATGAAAGGATTAATTATTCCATAATGATATTGTAATTCTTTCGTAAAAGGTTGCGCATAAGCAAAAGCAATTTGATGTTCATTAGAAAAGGAATTTAAATGAAAAACATTTAATATAAAAATTTTAATAAATCAGAAAGAATGTTGATATAATTTTGCAGTAAAACGTTAAGTAAAAGATAACAGTATTGTAAGAATTTCTTAAATAGAGTCCAATCATACACATCAAATGAGCTGTAGAAGTTTAATTCTGAAATCCATTGCGCATATTGAAAGAGAAGCTACACGACTTGTAAGTACAACATAAAACAAAGCGCAATCAGATGTTATTATCCAATATTTACACGTATCAAAGAAAAGAAATTTCTCATGAGAAGCAACTAATTATAAGTGTTCGAATTCAATAACATTTCTTTCTCAGAACAAATTTAGCATAAATAATCGAGAACCACAAAAATATTGCATAATTTTCAAAATATCATATAACATCTAGGGCTGTTTGAAATCGCTCAAATATAATTTCTTGTTCCTTCTTAGAAGGAAAAGGATTTATATCTTTGAAAATGCCATCTAATCAAAACGGTCGAACATGTAATAAATGTGGGGTAGATATTAATTTCGATCTGTAATCCAAAGTCATTAAGCCGCTTGAAAAACAGCTGTTTCTTCCAGTGTGAGCAAAGCTGGCGAAATTGGTTTGAAACTGATAATTCTTCGCATTTGAGAGAAAGCAGCCACGCGTTTTAAATCTCCCGGGGGAAAGGAAGGTTTAACCACAAATTTACGCACGAGCGCTTTGATTATTAACAGCGTCGCCTTTGGCATTCCCTTTCAGTAACATTAACTTCGGACTTGGTAATGGCCACCTCAAGTTGAAGCTTACGCTGGAATGATTGAATTGGATTCAGAATGAAGAGGCAACCAGGATTCGCTAGTCTCTCAAAAATCAAGGAAATAATTCCTTTGTTAAAACTTGAACAGATATTTGTATGAAAGAATTCTTACTGTGAAAAGTTTGCTTCCATTAAAATTGGATTACAGAAATATTGCTGTTTACTTCAATTAATATGAATAGAAATGTTAGAATATCCTTAATTTGGAATAATGGAATTTATGTGAATTCAAAATATAAAGTCTGCTAGATTCTTATAAATCAGTGAAACGGTTAGTTTATAAGAACCAAAATAGATATGTTTGGTTTATAAGAAAGGATTCTTATACATCGAGAAGTTTTTGATTCTTTAAAAATAATTAGAACTATTTTTTTCAATATTAGCTGTAAAAAAATAAATAAAAAACAGGAAGAGGAATGTTAGAAAATCTTACTCTGGAGCATCCGAACAAAATTATGAGTAACAAGACAAAAACAATTATCTAAAGTTTCAAAAATACAGAAATGGTTACTAAAATGTTTAATCTTTATAGAATAGATTTTATATTCTATATATTTACGCTAAAAATTCTTGGAAATTTTTTTTCGGAATAAATTGTAAAAATCTGAATCATAAACAATAAACACAAATATAAATAAGGAAATATCTTATTTTTAAAGCAATAAAATTTGATTCAAAATGAAAAAAAAGGATGAATATCTGGCAGTCTGACAAAAATTAGGGGATGCCTTTATCTGAAAGAAAAAAAAAAATTGTTTGGTTGATAGAAAACTATTGTTTTGTAGTAGTCTGAATGAAAAGTAGAGCATTTTCATCAAAAATACATAATTCTATGACATTTCAGAACTCCTGTACACCTAAGTTGAGTGTTCCATCTTCAAAAGTATAAAACAAAAATTAAACAAAAGTGTGCAAGAACTAACTGCAAGACTGATAAAAAGGGAAGAAGTCTCTAGAATCCCCTTAGTGAGTTGCAGAATAAAACATTTATGGATTAAAAAAACATTTAAAACTCACATAAAAATGATAGAAGGTTTATTCTTTAATCACTTTCGCTGCTTTATTGGAGTGAGATGGAAGGATTATGGAAGGATCCTCTTTACGGAAGGATTCTGGAAAAGTCCATGTATATAAAGACGATATTTTATGCACAGCTTCTTGTGCATCTCTAATGTTATGCCTAATGTTTGGTAATACCAGTGTAATGGTTCTAGGTAGAGTTTTGTTAATGTCTGTTGTAATGGCTCTGAGCAGAGTTTTATTAATTTCTGGAAGTAACGGCGTAATGGCTCTGAGTAGAGTTTTGTTGTAATATTAAGATGCAACGACATTGTAAATAGTTTGAGTAGCAAAGTATGATATAAAATCGTACTGAGTGATATTTTCTTTGTAAGTAAAATTGAATTGTCAGAAATTAGACTGTATATCCGTATCTGATTGAATAAAAACAAATATTTCTTTTATGATTAGCAAAAAGCAAGATTTTCCAAAATTTCGTGTTAATGCTAGTGTTTCTTACTAATCAAACACATTTTCAGGTTTTTTTCTTTCAAACCTGTTATTTGAACATATTTTTAATGTAGACCCCCCCCCTTTTTTTAACAGAACACTAGATTGTGAAGAATTGTTAGTTGTGAGTACAATGGATAGAGGCACTTTAATGAATAAAGCAGAATTGGAGAAGGTACCGGAAAATATATCATGTAGATACACATTAATAGAAGAATCCTACTGTTTATTTAGATAAAAGGATGCTACTCGTTTTACGACGCCAGATACAGTAAAATTAGACGATGTTGTTGCGTCTATTTTCTGACAACTTTTTGGTAGGAAAAGTTGTGGCAATCTATACAAATGAGAGAAGCACTTACGCTTTTACTAACGACAGAGAAGCGAATATCTAGTCATTTAAAGAATTTTTATAAATTTACCCAGTATGTTTTTCTCACAATAAAACTTACAGTCTAAGTTATTCATATTTCTATTCAATGGGAGTGGTCTTACCAAAACTTTCTCGCATAATCTCTAATAAAGGTTTTAGCTATATTTAAAGCTGTGGAACTTGAGTAAGGTCGAGAATTCCATGAGTGATACTGGTGAACAATATTAAATAAGTTAATTGATCATTCGAATAAATCTAGAATTTTTACTTAATATATTATGGGGAACCACGGCGATTTTTTTTGCGTTTGATCCCTGACATAGAGTTAATACGCCTGCAAATCGAATATGTAATTTGGACGTCTATTTTTCTGGCCAATCGAAATCAAAATTTGACACAGAAAACAGAACTACAAATGTAGTCGCAAGACCACATACCAAATTTAATTTATTCAAGTGACTACATTTTTCTGTTATTGTATTGTTTGCTAGTCTGTATGTGACAATCTCACGATTTTAATGGAGATCATTATGCAGTCTACTGTTACTGGTCGCTGAGTCGGCTAAACCCTGTAATTAACTTTTCTGTTTTTCCCTTATAAAAATGTGATTAGTTGTGTCTGTGGTGTATTGCAGTTACGAGGAAAGATTGAATTGATTTTGGTACGAGACAGGCTGATCGCTTTGATCCTGGCTATTGAGGGAACTTCAAAAGTTCTTGATATTTATGTGGGTTATGACTCATTATGGTTTTGATCTTGCTTCGAGAAAGATACAAATACATTGAATTCTTGCGGAATGCACTTTCATATAATGCAAATTCACATAAAGCGAAGAATAAATTACATCTTGCACTTATATGGCGTGATAAACAGTCCCGTATCCCAAATTAATAATTACCCCTTAGGTATATGTAGCATTTTAATTAATAATCCTAAAGACAAATTTAGCATTTTAATTAGTAAGTATCCCTCAGGCATATTTAACATTTTCATAGCTTTTCATTTTTTGTTTAGATAAGCAAAAATATACTCTTCTCTGTTGGTCAAATACAAACGGCGAGGCTGATTATTTAAAAAGAGTCACATTTCACAAGCAGTATCAGTGGTTACAATCCAGGGAAAAGTTTAAACTATATTTGTCCGATAATGCATATGCTGTATAAAGCAATTTCCTTACATTGTAAAATCAATGCTCTATTACGTGTAAGTATACCCTGCTTTGTACAAGTGTTCGGTGTAGCTAATTAATTTAATGTTTATTCTTTTAATTCGTTATTTCAGTATTCTCTTTCCATTAATATGCAATTAAAGCCAATGCGATATGTGATAATATATGTGTTAAAGGCTGTAGAGGAATGGTTTGCTTAGTTTAAAAGTTGTTTTACATCGACTGGAGTGCATTTTTCTTTCCAAAACTTGCTTGAAATAGCTCACTGATATTTAATCAAATATTAACTAACCAAACTGCGGAATGAACTTTGTTGAATATTAACAGTTTTATGAAAAAATAAGTCCATTTTGCGGTCAACCATGAAAAGTAATTAGTGCATTAAAGTAACTACCTGGAACTTCACAAATTATTTCGGCAAAAAATTTCATATTAAGGGGAAATTTGATTTATTTAAAGGAATTATATGTTTAAAGCATTCAAAGGTTAGACTCCTTTAATAAAAATAATCAATATTATGCAATTAAGAATGTTCAGTGCCACATTGGAATATGCTTATAAATGACAACATTGCTACATATACGTTAAAATATATAATTAACAATAAAATTAGAAGAAAATGCTTTGTAATAAAAATCATATTTAGCATTTTTGAGTAAATACTCCTTTAAATATAACCAAATAAAAGCACGATGCTTGAGATAGGCTCTGTATAGAAATCCCAACTATTTTATTTCAATGTAGCATAAAATTGTCTCTCACTCATAAAAATGAAACTATAGGACTCTCTTTTCAGGAAATTATGGTTAATCACAAAAACTATAATCGTTATATTGTTATTCTTCAAAATGTGATGAATTTTGGTAAAAACTTTAATTAAGCCTAGTTTCACAAATTGGATACTGTAGAAAAGCAGTGTTTTTGGTCTAATAAAATAAAACGAAAATATATCAAAAGATGCAATATCCATGTTTAAAGCCTAGTCAGTTTCAGTATAAAGTGAAATAAAATCTAAAAGCAATTCAGGCTCAAAAGCTACGTATCATGCTTATAAATACGGTTAAGATGAACTAACTAAATATCGAATTAATACATTTGAAATAAGTATGATAAAGTTCCACTGTCGCAGTCCCAATTATTGGTTCGATTTCATTTGAATGTTTATGAACCCTAGATATATCATCAATGAAGATTTTTTCATTTTCGAACAAATTTTCAAAAGCAATATTTCCATCTAAGAAACCACGACAGAGCTCCCCCATCTTTTATTATTCACCCAAATTCTCCAATTTTTATTTCTTTTGAAAGCGTATGATGTTCAATGGTTGCTTGTTCTATCCACTCTACAATTTTCAAAGATACCACTAAATATAACACTGACAAAGTTCCCAAGCTCAACAACTAGACCGATTCGTGAATTTATTTCACCACTTGTGGGCATAGCTAAGAAATCTGAATATTTCATGCTTATTGTGTAAATATAATTCAAACTAGTACTTTCATTTGATGTGATAAGATATAAAAAATAAAATTTCGTTGACATTACTAAATACTATAAATATGGAGGGCGAACGGTTGGTCGCCGAAGGAGAAGATTTTTTAAAATAGAAGCTAACTTGTTTTTCTATTTCATATTTAACATCTGAGGGTGAAAAGAGATGAGATGAATTAAAAGGCATAAATCAAACCCACTAAAATTAAAACTTAAATCTATTTTTCATTTTAACTGTTGTGATATACATAAAGGAATAGACTTAAAACTTTGATTATGTAATGGGAGAATATCGCGACCTAACTAAGTTTAGAAAAATCATTCTAAAAAACTACTATAGATCCATGCTCACATTTGAAAGATGAGGTTCTAAGGAAGATTCGCTCGAAAATTTAATTTAAGTAAGAGAAATACAGTAACATTTCAAATTTTCTGTAACGAAGAGAAACTCGGTTTAATTCTTCAAATAAGTGAAGATTAATATTATTCAAAGTAATTTTTTTTGCAGAAATAATTCTCTGCTGAACATTTCTAAAAAGTAGTAAAATATTTTAATAAGGTTCTTTTCTTCGAAATTTCTTTTCTTTAGGTGACTGTCTAATTAAAAAAATTCGTCCATCTTTTTCAGTTCATTTCTATCTCAGTAATATGCTTAGCGTTTAATAATAAATTTTTCCCATCTCATTACTTAAACTATAAGAAAACTCCAATTTTGGTAGAAGAAAAAAAGATGGTTTCCCAGAAGGAAAAAAAAGAGAGCAGGTTGAATAATTAAAAAAATGATGAAAAAAATTTTTTTTTTTCATTTACCCCTCCCCCAACGGCTAAGATCATTCTTTTCCGTCTCCGCGGGAGCAGAAAAAAACAAACATTTGGAAAAGTTTTTTTTGTGCATATTAATTAAAAGTAAAGACATCCGAAGGAATTAAAGCCCCCCAAAAAGTTTTTGCTGATGCAGACCTGCGCTTCAATAATTAATTCTAAGAGAGTAAACCTTAATAAACGCCCTTTTCTTCGGGAAGAAATATATTAATCGGCCAAAAAAATAATTGAAATACTTCAATGCATCGAATGGAATCAACTATTAACAATTACAAAAGCAACAAAAGTTTCCAATGATCTTGATTGTTTTTGAACAAAGCCGATGTGCTTAATTGAAAATGTATCAGCATTAGAAGTTCATTGCAATATCTCATACCTTCGCTTTGTCAACCTCATCTCCCCATTCTCTTAATAGTAGGTGTTTTTTATGTATTACGTTGCCTCTAAAGAATTCTACTGGGCCCTTTATTCATTTTGCTGGCTAGAGAAATAAACTTTTGACTACGATTCAGAAAAAATGACTATTTTATCTTTAGTGAAGTCTTGTATCATTAAAAAATGAGTGTCAAAAGTAATTAAGTTGATTGTAGTATAGACTAAAATAAAATGTTTTTCCTAAAATATGCAAGTAATGAGTCAAAACATTTTACACTTCTGAATCAACGTAAGAATAGCCTTACTGAAAACGAATTAAATTGATGTAACTTTCAGTATTTATACAGCTCTGTTTGGGAACAAGAATTATTTCACCTTGAAAGAAGTCTGTTTCAATCAAAAGTGAGATTGTCAGAAGTGTTTAGTAAGAAAGCGGAATAGAATCAAAATGTCAAATTCCACCATGAAACGCAGGAGAATTATTTTACTGAAGTTGCATTAAGCAGATTCATATTTATTTTTATTTACATATTTTTGTCAATGATAATTGGGAGGAAGTTGCTTCATTTTGAGTAAATTCTGTCCCCCCTTTTTTTCTTTCATTTTTTCCTCTTCAGAATCTCATGACCAATTATAACTGTTTATTTCAAATAATGAGATTGTCAAAAGTTGTCAAAGATAGCTGAATAGATTTGAAACAACATCTTTCTACAGAAATATGTACATAACAAAAAACCAAATAACTTAATATCTAAAATAATGTAAGAATCATTTAATAGGAATTACATTAAACTAATGTAAATTTATTACTATTTGCATCATTTCCACTGCATAATTTAAGAAAAAACGACAATTTTTCTGATCTTATTAAAATATTTTTTTATTATTTTCAAAACGGGGAAAGATTTTTGTGTGGAATTTCTTAAAAGTCGTATAAGAAGAAAAATATAACGTCATTCATTCCATTCTTTTGAATAAAAGATTTAGGGTGTTTGTAACAGTAAAAAGTTTCATTTATTGTGAAAAATAAACATAACAGAATCTTTTGGCTATAGAATAAAACACTGAAAAGAGTTATTTATTAAGTTATTGTTAGAATTATGTAAAAACGGAGTTATCATTAGTACTAATGTATTAAAGTTGTTTGGCTATTAAAACGACTGAGAACATTTAATTGCTGTCTTTTTCGTACCTGCATCATTTGGCGCTTTTGTTCATAACTTCATACTATTGCGAAAGAAGCTATGCATTGCGCATATCTTTCTTTTGATAGATTGAATTTTATCCTCGGTTAAGTACAAAATTTAACAAAATATCTACAATTTTGGTGTAAAGACCATAAGTTATGCCTATACAGTTTGAAGCCTTTTTATCTCTTTACCATGTATACAACTAAGCAAATCGACAGATCTTCAAGCATTCACCGAATTTGATATAAAATTTACAATTCTATAAATCTGATCATAAAAAATTATTCTGTTTTATACATTTAATTTTTTAAATATTGTGTTCGCATTCAGAATGATATAATTACAAAAATGGTTTTTTGGACTCAGTCATATCTAATTTATGAATTTGCATCCAAATCTCGAGGTTGAAATATTGATGGTTAAAATATTTTCTTAATGTATGCAACATTTATGAGATAATAGAAAAGCTAAGATAATTTTATTTTCATCTAGTTGTTTATGCCGCCTTTAAAATTAAAGATCTTAAATTTAGAAAAATGTGATACAACAATACACATATGAGCTTTTATGAGTCTAGTTTACCGTGCAGTTCTGATTTCAGACCTTTCAGCTAATTAACAATTTGATGGCAATAATATTAAAAAATTAATAATTCCATGACCACATTTCTTTGTAAAAAATTAATCCTACATTATAATTTTTAATGTATGATTGCGTAAAAACAGTAATATCCCTATAATAGTGGTGTAAATTAATAGTATATTTAACGCTAGTATGAATAAAGTTATAAGTTTTGTAGCTTTCTATAAAAAGTTATCAAAACAACATAGTAAAAAGCATGCAATATCTTAGATCACACAAAGATGGAAACGCATTATTCATTGAATTTTTTTTTTACCGTATTCGCTGTCTTACTTCGCATAAAGCAACAATTTTCACTTAATAATTTTAGCTCACTCTTTACATGTCTATACTGCATATGCTATACTACTTTTCATGAAAATTCTGCAAAAAGTTTAAAAAGCAGAAGTTGCTATCAGGAAAATAAACAAGTGATATACGAGTACAATTCAATATAATAATAACCAATTACTGCTTGTTAGCTGAAGACAAATAATTGCATTTATTTCTGTTAGATAAATTTTATTCAACATAATTCTAGGAAGACAGTAGTTGATTTCAACTTTCAGTATTGTTTTTTCTGCTTTATGTCCAATTAGTCTTAAAACATCATGGCCATTAAAGTATAAAAATAGGAAGAAATGTATTATATTTCCCGTTTTCTGATTTTCGTTTTATTAAATACTTCGAAAGAGGCTTTTTTATTTCAGAAAAAGCAGACAAATAATTGGCATGCAAATTATTTCCAAACAATGCAGCTCTTTGGTTTCAAACAAACAAATTTTCTGCGGGTAGCAAAAATAACGCTCAAGAGAGGTAATATCGAATTTTATATTGAAAATCTTTTTTCCTACTTATGATTCAATAGAACACAATCTTTTTATACACTCATATCAGAGTTGCTATATTTAATGTCTATGTGGTAGAGTTTTGAAATCAAATTTTCTATCATTTCCAGTTATTTTAGAAATTTGTACACTTATGTATTTCCATTAATTATTGAAAAATATTTTCTGAACTTAATTATCACAAATATATTAATTTAATGAGCTCGCAAAAACTTCGTTAATGAATTTTAAATACGATATTTGAAAAAATAATTTCGTTTCTTAGCAAGCAGCTGAAATATGTTTTCGAAAACTGCATAATTATTAAAATCCTTTAACATAACCTTTTATATGAAGCCCTTTTTTCGATGCTGAATTTAAAACAGTACTTCCATAAACAAGCTGAATGACCCTACTTTTACATTTTCCGAAAAAAGCACCTAAAGACAATTCTTTTTTCTTGTTTTGAGGTTTTGCTCTACAATATTTTTACTGCTACCTAGAGTAATAAATTAACTATATATATTAAAATATTTTTAAAGAAGAAAATCAGAAATAGAGTTCTTGGATGTCTCTAGCCATGTATATATATTTTATTCTTTTAGTTTAATGTGTCTTAGAGAGCAAGTCAGAAATGTAATGTTACCACGGATTAAATTTATAATGTTCGACAAATTATTAAACAAAATTGCTTATTGAAAAGACAATTCAAAAAGTGTCGTTACAGATAAAGTAATAAAATCATTTTCTGTACCGAGTTTCGAAGATTGCAAGAAAGTTATCAGTATTTTCAATCGATAATTTTTCACACTGATGTTGTAAAAATGTGCTAAATCATGAAGAATTAACCTTTTACAGGTTAGAAAAAAACAAAGCCTTATAAGCAGTCTTCTAAATAAACATGCATTTTTACAGAAATTATATTTAAAAAATGAAAATGATTCAAATTTATTTTTTAAGAAAAATAACTCCAAGAACCATTTCTTAGTTTTGTGAGTAGGCTACTAATCCAATTAAAAAGCATTTTTGAGCTATTTTAAGGTTTGTTTTTGCAATTTTGAATCTAAATCAAAGAACGAGAAAGAAACACGTGCTTACATGTTCATCTCAAATTTTTCATGTCAGAGTATTTAATAATAAGGAATTTAACATCAACTAAACGTGCATACCTACGTGCATTTATTAAGCCTTTGTCTTTATGAACGTAAGAATTACGTATTGGCTTAATTATGCCATCTGGAATGCCTTTATAACTATTGAAACTTTTTTTTGTATAAAAAAGAAAAAAAAAATGTAGTTTGTTAACAGGGAAGTTTAAAATTTCTAGACATACGAAGCTATTCCTATTCCCAAAAGTGAAAGAATAGTTCTCATATGAATTTTATGTTCTACTTAATATTATGTCAGATTTCACCAAATGCACTCTCTGTAGTTTTATAACAACCTGTAATTTTTAATATTTAAACATCAAAATACTTTCAAGGCAGACAGAAAATTAAAACTATTCATCTGAGGAAGTAGAACTGGAGAAGTAATTTGAAAGAAATATTTATTAATTCACGCTTTCGAACAACTTTTAAGAGTTTTACGAAGTCGGAAATTGCAGACATATGCTTCATGCCATTATAAATCAAACATCCGAATTAAACATCCGTGCACTCAGACAGACTCATCATCAAATGTTTCCATCAGAATCTGCATAGCTATAGAAAAGATGTAATTGGGCGGAATGAACCGACTGTAAGAATCGTCAATGATGTTGCTAATATCAGCAATATTTTTCAAAATGCACACCATTCAATGTCTCAATAGTTTTTAAAGCTCGTATTTGATAATAATCATTTTGAGCATCGGTTACTAAACAACGATATGCCTGAATGTACTACAGACACATTAACATTTCCTCATGTACAATTTTATACAATATTCATTGATGGGGTTATTCATACTTTATTCTTTTAGTAGCTTTTTTGCTTTCTTTAAGTAACGCAATTTACTGGTATTAATGCTGATTATTCATATTAATTACTTTATGGATAAATAATCAGAATAAGAAAAAATATTAATTGTTTGATACAAGATATAAATCCAAGTAATATATTTTTATAATTCGGTTTATTAATAAAATGATATTTAAAAATATGAAGCAATGTCGATACCTTTGGCAAAGCAAAAGTAATTCAATTAGACAAAATAAGATTGTAATAATATTGTAATAAAATAATAATAAACCGATTTGAGAAAATGCAAAATAAGTTTCATAGATTATTTTAAGAGAAAAAAAACACACTTGAAAAACAGTGTTTTGAAATGATTTACTTGCAAAAGTGCTAACAGTGTTTTGACATTTTTCGATGGAAAATGTCTGAGGTGTCATTTTAGTTAATAAATGTATAAGTACATTAATTTAGAGTAAATCAACTGCTATATTAAAATTTTGTTGTATGACGAATGTTATTTGGAAGTAAATTCAAGTTTTTTCTCCGTTTCTCCATTTTATACTGTTATCAATACATATTATACTGCTATTAATATTAGCACCAATGTGGATGAACAGATAAAAACAAGATTAAGGGAAAAACTTATAATAATATGCCATTAAGAATTATAACGCGTAACATAATGTCACTGTAATTAGAGAGTGTTGCTCACACAAAGTAATAAAATTTCTTCAGCTTACAACAGCTCACAAATTCTGATATAAACTTTTAAAAAAACGTAAGAAAATCTTAAAATAATTAAAATGAAATGATGAAAATTAAAAAAAAAATCTACTAGATGAAAATTTTATGAATCCTTTAATTATTTAGATTTGCTTGAAATACTTAAGTTCTTAATATTGAGTCAAGAATTTATTGTCAATTATGTTAATAAATTCAATTATGAACAGCCACTAACAGGAGAAACAAGTACTTGCAGACAGTTATTTGTGAGTAATCCAAATCTTTCGCATGCAACTAAAGTGTATGAGAAAAATTCAGGCGTTTAAATCCAAAACTGAAATATGTCTTTCCCTCTGATGAAAATGGAAAACAGAAAAAGATTTTCCGAAGATACGTAGAACAAAGGACAGCAGTTTATGCTAATAAACCTGTTTGGTAGATTCCTTTTAGTTGCGACTATTTAAACATTGTATTAAAGTAAGAAACAAAACATAAACAACTAATGACTCTCAGAATCAAACTTTCAGTTCTTTCAGCTTGGAGCAATCAAGTTAAAAGGTTTCGACGATCAGCCTAACTCAGTTTTAAATTTGATACCAGTTCAAATAAAGGAAACTACAACAAATATACCCCCAGAAATTTATCATTTCCGCTCAAGGACTTTTAAGATTCAAAAAAGAAGTATCGTGATAAAGTTCTCTATTGGTTTCTTGTTTCACAATATAACAACAAATCTCACAGCCAGTCTTAGAAATTTTGCCTCTATTGTGAATAGAGCCTTTATTTATTACTTAATGTATTTCATCAACTGTATAAAAGTTTGTTAAACCTTAAGAGGACACACAAAGAAAACATCCGTAACACACTGCACAGAAAAATATTCATCAAATCTATTCATATTTGTATGATTAATGCTTTTGAACTTTTGTTTTAATTATGGAGAATTTAAGAATAAAGAAAGTTATTTATTATTAACTTACTTCATTTTGACTTGAAAAATCAGAGATATTTGAAGCAGAATTTATAGAAATTTTAACGAAACATTTAATGCACTTAATAAAGGAATTTCATTTAAAAAATCAATAACAAATTTTTTAATTACCTATCCTGTATTCCTTACTATAATTTATATATATTTGCATAATTTTGATAAATGAAATAAATTATTAACGAAACAAAACATATTATTCACATTTAATTCCTTCCGTATTCCTTCTACAGTTCATTTACAAAGCAGTAGCAGTTATATTTACACAAATGATGGCGTATAAATAATTATGATATTCATTTGTCTAAAGTTTTATTAATAGCTGCCACGGTCACATATTTTTGAGAAATTTACACATTATTTGGTTGGTATTATGTACCTAACCTAAGGAAGTAAAATACAGATAATAAGAAAAACTTATATACAGATCTTCATTAAGCAACATATGCATCTTCTTCTTGCATACAGCCGACCACACCTCCACCACTGAACGTAGCAGTATCGACTGGATTTGTTGTGGTCGACTGCTGAATAAGTATTGTCCAACCTTACATTGACTAAACAACATATGCTGTCCTGAGACTGACTTGTATCTGGTACTCAACGTTCAAGTTTTAGTCGAAAGTCGTAATCTGGCCTTTTGGTGGGGAAGAAAAATAGCCGACAATGCGATTATGCATGTAAATTGATGTTAGAATATTTTTTGTAAAAAGTGAAGGAAGAATTACATTACAATTTTCAAACGTTCCATCTTCTGGGTTAGGTAACAAAATTTTTCTGTAGCAAAACTGACTGTAAAAAGAAAGTGGACTTGTTTATTCCACAAAACTAAAATAACGGTGCGTAAGTTTTCAATACTAAGTAGACAAGAGCAAGTTTTGAAAAACAATTCATGATGGAGTTTTGAAAGAATTTTTTTTAATATCCAAAGAATAGAACTAAACAAATCTTTGTACTTTTTATAGAATTTTTTTTTTAAAAGGTGTATTGTATCATTATTTTTATCTTTACACGCTTTTGTTTTTTTGTATTCATTTCAATGCTTGTAATGATTGAATATTCTAATATATTTTCACTCATTTTGTGATGTACAAGAATTTTGATATATATTGTACAGTTACATGCGTCCTGTGAAATTACAATATTTTCTGGATTTAAGATTTAAAAAATCATTATTTAAATTAAGTATTGCTACTACTTATGTCAATACTACTACATCTAGTAGTGAATGTTTTAAAAAAACTTCGATTACAAGATTGCACTATATTTAAGATAATGAATTGTGAAATACTTTAATCGCCTAACTGGTTTAATTATGTACAATGACTACATCAACTTCTCCCTTTTTGCAATTTGACACAGCAAACAGGCAATTTGTAAGTGTTATCATAAAAAAATTTGGAGAACAGATAAATATCTCAAGGATTCTAGGGATTTTTACTTGAATCAAAACAAAACATTCTTAAAATAAAAGTTATTATCTAATTAGATAGTAATGATAATGTTTGTTAAGTGGTTAAAGATTGAAAAGAAAATAATATCTAAGTGACTTGCTTTTATAAGTGTATCAAAAAAGTGAGCAATGTTTTTTTAATCTAAAAACATGGACGTTAAATTAGTCACAAAAAGGCGAAGAGTCAAAAACTTATCATTAGTAAATTAAGCCACTATGAATATTATAAAAAAGAAATTATTTAACATTCATCAAAAGTAAAATTATATTATGAGCGTATAAATGTATTATCAAAGCGGATTATTTATGGTAGAATTTTATGTCTTTACTATTTTGTTTTGTCTTTAACTTTTTTGATAAAAAAATTTTACTTTTTAATAAAGTTATAAAACTTTGATTTAAGTGCTTTTTATTTTTGCTATATAAAAATCATTAACTCTCAGTAAGTGAAGAATTCTAACGAGCTTAAAAATGAATGAAAAAAGAAGTAAAAAGATGTGAAAGCGTGGAGGATTATATGTGAAACACTATTTTCTAGGTAAAATGCTATGAAGACAGTTTTCTTGACTCGCTATAAATTTATATTAGCAAGTTTCTCACTACAGTAATTATTTCTTGCTTTAAAGCGCTTATTGCATACTAGATTCAACAGCGCATCAAATTCATGCATAGTTATTAGAATTATTATTTTTTAAAAATGTAGTTATTTTGGGAAATAAGAATTAAAAATAATGTTTGATAATGAAATTTATTTCGTTTTAAATAATGTTTTTGATAATTTTTTAAGTTCTATATTCTTTGCAATAATATTTCAAAAATTAATCTGATTATTAATACTAACTGCTTAAAAATTACGGAATTAATGATGAAAATAAATAAAAACAATCAATTTTAGTTACTTTATGCGTGCAAATAAAACGTTGTTTTAGATAAATAATGAAATCAAAATTACGTCTTAATTTATTAATTGAAAATGCTTTTTAATATTGTTTTATTTCAAATAAATGAGAAATCAAGTTCCTATCCATTATCGTACGAGGAAAAAATTGTGAAATTTCCCATAAATAGAAATTTACTTTGTTTTTAAAATGTATGCATTTATTTTGAAACTTTATATACAAATAGATTGATAATAAATCCCTATTTATTACAATAAAAGATTTTTAAAATTCTGAATGGTCACACGTGTTTTAAAGAAATTTTTTTATGCAAGATCTTAACTCTAACATCAGGCCATTTTTCTTTATTTGTCATCAGTTTAACAAATAAATATCTGTTGTAAACAAACATAACCCAAAACAAAAACCAGAGGGAAAACGCATACAGAAAAAAAAAAAGACTTTTAAGCATCGTTTTTCTCCCAAAACACTCGACATCAAGTCTCCCAATACATAAATATTCCTCTCCGGAACTTCTTTTTTTTTTCTCCTTCTTTTCGATCGGCGAACTACTCCAGGACAGCGGACAAAACTGAATCATCGCGCCAGAAAAAGTGTTCCCTACTGGTTTGCCTGCATTTTTCTCAAGATGTCAGGGCTGGGCTTTACTTCGGAAAGTTGGATGCGAACAGGTAGAAAGAAAATTTCTGAGGAGGACTGGAAAGTAAATTGTGGTGGTGGTGGGGAGAGATAAATGTTGGGAAGAAGAATCGTTCGGTTTATTAAGAAAAAATTCCGATATCTTCATTTCTATTAACTGATTTCGCAAAATAATTCTTTTCGTCATGGGTAGCTATCGAAAGAAACCAAAAAAGTTAGAAAGTGCAATATATCGCTAGCTATATATTATTCTTTAATGGCGGATTTATTTTTTCTGCTTACGACTGGGACATTCAAAGGTGTAGTTAGAATAATGCAAACATTATTCTAACTGCACCTAACTGCTTTTAAAATTAGAAAATTTGAGTTTACAAAGGCATACTCTAAGGTATAGAATTACTTTTAATTTATAGCACTTGCAGTTAATATCAAAATTCAAAAATTTATTATATTCATATAAGAGTATGTAATGCCAGAATGTATAGCACAAATATTTTTTGCAGCATATAAGTTCCCTTATTTCGAATTTCTTTGGTATAGTTTATTAACATTATTTTAATAACATTTGTCAATTAGACTTAAAGATGGTATTAAATATTTCTACAGCATGTATAGATTCCAAGCTTTAAAGAATAAAATCATTTTTCATAGGAACAGCTTAATTTTAGACAAAAGTTACTCGTAAATACAAATAGTAATTATTTTTCCTATTGCTCTCGATCCATTAACCGTTTCATTTTTCCTACTACCTAATTAGTTGACAACATCTGCTTTGAGAATTCCTTATCGTATGGATTCAACTTAGAGTCTATGGAGCATTTTCTTTACTAATGGATCTCCCGTAATTATTTTTATTGAATTATAACTCCTATGAATGTTTTAGTAATTAAGTTATATGTTTAAAAACACATTAATTCATTGTTTGTGTGACGCTCAAAAGTTGAAGGGTTCATAATCAAATAACAAATGTTGAATACAATGAGATAGCATCTGATGTTCATAGTGAAATAAATAATCATTAGAAAAAATGAAAAACCGATTTTTCCAACCTAAATTTTCTATAGCAAAGATTTCAATAAGCATACTAATTTGAATATTCGCCCTAACTATATTATAGCATTGCTAATTGAAGTGAATTTATAAACTATGTTTATTTAAGAGTTTTTGTTGAGATAAAGGAAAGTATGATTTATAACTTTGGTTATAAAATAAATACGTGGTATCAGTATATTCTTCATGAAATTCGCATTTACTGAATATATTACTCGGACATGTTTTTCGAAAGTAAACAAAATAAACCCTCGCCAAAAATCAATGGCTCCTTTGTAAAAAAATGTTTACGAAAGAATCTGAAAAAATATCTCATAAATTCTGCATTAACTTGCAAGATGCTGTAAAAGACACATAAAATCTGCTTCTCTTTACAGTTCACGCTTTTACTACAATTTTTCCGACTTAAAAGCTGAAACTAAATAAGTGCAATGCAAATTTAAGCAACACTTTGCCTATCGCTCTACAGTATGGCGTCCTAATAATATTTTAGCGAGCTTTAAAAGGCCCTAAACAAGGAAAAAGAACTGACGATATGAAAAACTCTTCTTTTGTAGTCGACAAAACTTTAGAGTGCTATCTATGTAGAATAGGAAATATGGGGGTAGGTACGGTACGTATCAACAGCGACACAATTACGGTTCGTTTCATATTGATTTTCTATTGTAAAACGCGGTGGGGGCTGTTTCCTGATAAGTTACACAGAGTAGAGTTGGGCGATATTAGAACCCTCTGGGGAGGTAGTGGAGACACTTCCCTTTGTTGTTAAGCTTGCCCAAAACTCGAGTTGGAGTGCTGATTTGCGATTCATTGCCTCTCTGACTTCGGTAACTACACGGCCTTTCGTATCGACATTACCAATGATGTAAAAGTTGGTCAATGAATTCCGGGAAAGGAACTGGGGAATCAATTTTTTTTCCTTTTTTTAATTCAATATTGGAAAAGGAAAAAGAAATAATAAATAGAAAATAAAATGAAAAGGAAATTTTTTAAAAAATAGGAGGCATACGCCATCTCTGGCTGGAACGTCTGAATAAATCCGGAAATTTAAAGCCAATTAATTAAAATCACATGAGCAAACGTTATTGAGTAAAAGAGGACTAAAAGAACTTTTGACAAAATGTTATTTATGTGCTTCTTTTATAATAAGTTAATGTGTTTTTCTATATAAGTTAAGTTTTAATATATAAGTTAAATTCAAAAATTTTGCTTTTCATGAGTACTAAATACAAGTTTTATATTGCTATACTCTAAATATTTGGTGCAAATGGAACACTTAGACACTTAGAAAATTACTTTTTTGCTTGATACTGGAATCCAAATAGTTGCACACTAAAATTGCGTATATGTATACATTGATTATTCAAACCTGAAACTTGTAGGTTTGATATATCTAGTAAAATTTCTAGTAATCGTGCTCACATGTATTCGGAAAACCTAACAGGAAAACTTCCTCTGATTGGATTTCGTTCAAAATTTAAGGAAATCACAAATTTGGCATTAAATTTACATACAAATAACCTTTTTTAATTCCAAAATTCAGCTTTATGTATTCAAGGAAGTCGTAAACAGAGATTATTTATTTCAATATCTGGAGATAGAAGTTTTTGACAATTATAATGCCCTCTTTCACTTTGTGTATTTCATATATAAGAAAGTAAACATGTTATTGCAAAATAACTTTTACTAAACCACGGGTGTTATATGGTACAATTGAAAGCAACAAATATTTTTGAAAAAGTAAATGGTCAAAGATGGAATTTAGCATAATTTTAGTATCCATTTAATATTTTTAGCTAATTTGAAGAAAATATTAACAGACCGATTACAATGAGCGTTATCGCTAAGCTTAGTAATTTATCAGCAAACATAATTTCTTGATAATCATCCGTCATTTGTCAAAACATTAGTGTTTATTAATAAACTGTGTTTCTAAAATTGAAATTATAGGCCAGAATCTTTCGATCATAATTCTGAGTACGCAATTTTATAGTAAAATTGAAATCTCATGGCAATTTTTAAATAAAATTAATTATGTAAAATGAAATAATAATTTAGATTTCGTGTTTGAATTTTAATCATAATTGATATAATATATCAATTCTCGGACTGATTACTTTCTCAATTAACATGGAGAAAAACAAGTGATAGTTTCAATTTCTCTTTTTTAAAGAAGAAAATTTTTTAAAAACTTCAGTTTCTATGCATGAAAAACTGCTTTAAGGAGAAAAAATAATGAAACGTTTTGAAACTTAATTCCGCTATTAATTGTGTTTAGTTATAGCATGGTAATACTTTTATGCTGGCACGTTAATTGTTAACAGCATCATTTGTTAAAAGCATAAAAATATCGTTTGAACTGGAGCTACTAGATTTGGGAAGGCGTGCTTCTAGGGTAGTATATGATAACTAAATGTGTTTTTTAAATTAAATTTGTAATAAAAATTAATTAAAATTTTAATGTTTACATGTAATAGTTTCGAAGCATGCAGTTGTATATAGATAATTTTTGCACAATATTAAATTTAAAAGAGAACGTAATGCTAACTTAATTTAAGTACAATTTTTTCTCTAATTTTGATAAATTAAAAAAATTTAAACCTTATTATACAAAAATACTCTCAGGGTTTCAGTAACAGAATTCATAGTCCAAACTGAGACGATATGAAAGACATTTTTTTTGTATACACGTAATTGAGTCAATGCAATTAAAAGTAACTTTTAAAAATAAACTAAAGAAGGATAATCTAGCCTAAAACATTATCAAATTAAATTGTTTTTGACAAGAAATTCAAATATCATATAAATTTTGGTTGAAATATTTTACCTGAATAAGATAATAGAATTACAAAACTCCTACTACTCAAATACAAAATTTTCCTATTTTTTGCATTCTAAAATGTTTAGCTTTATAAAGAAATCCCCATTGTTGATCGCTAGAAAGTGATTTCAAGGAGGAAAACATGGATCAGCTTGCATTTTAATTCTCCTGAAAGCTTTTAAGTAATAAAGTTGAAATGTATATTTGGAGAAATAGTCTAAAACAATTCCTTGTTAATATCAATCACCTAGCAATAAAGAGGATCCTAATTATTATGGACATGAATATTGAAATAATCTCTTAATTGAAATAATCTCTCTCGATACTCTAACATCGTCAGCAAGTATATTTCCATGAAGATAATATGCAAGAGTTGTTTTCCTAAAAGTCTTATTAGACAACTAATTAAAACTCTGTCTCAAATTTCATTATTTTATACTGATAAAATATATTTCAAGAAAAATAGTAAGAAAACATTATTTATTTGAAAGTCTTGGTAAACATACTTATATTAAGTGCAAGATAAGGGAAATCGGAAGATTGGAGCCATCAGTGAAACTTTTCCTGCCTTAAAAGCCTACAAAGAATTGACGATTAAGACTGAAATATGAGATCCTTCTCAATTTTCTTGAAAGACGGTAAACAAGTTGCAAGTAAAGATCTAAAGAATATTATAAGATCGATTATCTGAGTGGTTTGGGAGCATGCATAGAAAATTCGTTCGGATAAGTACAGAAATCATCTGGGTTACACAAGAATACTATTGAGATTTTATATTGACAGATCTGTTTTCAAAAATATGTTGAATATATTTCAAGAACAAAACTGTAGATTGAGTTTTATAGCATAGAACAACAATAATAAACCAGGGCTTATTTAAAAAAATTTTGTTTCTTTTATTTTATAATGTTTTTATGCACATGTTCTTTCATGATTATTTTGAAAATAATGTTATCGAATGCTTTGACATAGCTAAATTATATCCATACTTACAGATAATACAAGACATTTCAAATTATTTTGAGAACTAAAATTCTCTTGCATTAAGTCGAGGTGATGGAAATTTTAGATAATTTCAATTCACACAGCTTTCATAGTAAATAAAAAAAATGTAACTGTTAAAGATATTTTTGGTTTATAATGTCCCTTAATACGTTAAGCGGTGACTGACACTAAACTTTCCATTCGGATCAAATCAATTATTGGTGAATGTCTTTGCTACTTTCGTTCAGGCTGCATTAGACACTATTGACTGAAAATGTAATTTTCTTTCAGGCTTTGTCAACCATTGTTAATCGACAATATACATTTAAAAGATTATATACTCTTATTTAAACAGGAGTTCACAAAATAATGCGCCTAAATGATTGCAAACATATCTTAACTTTGCATAGATGTCTAGTTATCTGTAATATTTAACAAACCGGATATTACGGGCTAAACGCCAACGTGGCTAGGGGCTTAACGTGTTATAAATCAGTCAAGTAAGGAAACCGTTATATATATACTGTCCAGATTTAGCCAGCGGCATTACCTTTGCCTTTGGCAGTGAAAATATCAAAACCTCTCTCCTTTACAAATCGATTCCTCGTGATCTAAAGAGTAAGCATTTGAATTGTCATTTTTTATACTTGAATTTTAAGAACCTATACTTAAAAAATATGCATAATTGACTAATGTACGACTTGTATATAATTAATTAATACAAGTTAAAATATCAAATCTAATCGTTTTAGTAACTACAATAGTAACTTTACTTTTAACAAATACAAATATTAAAACTATCAAATTTGATCCGAATTAACGAAGGTCTGAAGACATGGCAGATTTGACTGGTGACCTTTACAAAAATGATTGTTATTTCCAATTCTTTCTAAAATTTCGTTATTTTTATTCAACGCTTACAAATAAATCCAAACATTTACGAAACTATTTAAATGTTTTTTATATTCTGCTAAATTATCGCCTTCCAGCAAAACAGATTGTTTTTAGTTAAGATTCAATTTTTAAATTAGACTAAGCAAAATGATGTAAAAACAAAAGTTATTGAATGCAAACTGTATTTTTTTCCTCAAACTCTTGACAGAAACAAATTCAATTGCATTTAAAACACATTAACTTTATGGTTAGATAAGATGCCCTGTTCTGAAGGAAATCCATCAAAACATTTAATTATCACGAATGTATATTCAAGAAATATATAATTATCGTGAATGTATATTCAGGAAATATTTAATTATCACGAATGTATATTCAGAATAATATTTAATTATCACGAATGTATATTTCATATTTGTAATTGCTTATATTATCTTCGCCATGGTCATTTTGGGATACATACAATTTCCTTGAGGAAATCAAAACTTTTAAAAGGAGGGTTTGGGTATGGAAAGTTTCAAACTCTGTCAGAGATTTTAAATTTCTGTTGAAAACTATCATTTTGAAGCTCAACACAAGGCAATGCAATGCTTTACTTACTAACAATAAAATTTGAATGCCACTTTATTACGGTGCTTGAGAAAGAATTATTACCCATTAAACTTAAGCGATCTCATTGTAAATCCGCCAAATAATCTTTTAATGCAAGGCCTCAAATTCGATACGTTTCGATATAAACACAGAAAAGTGCACTCTTTGGTGTCATTAAGAGCCGAGCCTCTTGTTTGTACTAAACCGCAGAATGGTGCTTTTATGGCTCCTTCGATTCTTTACGATTAGCGAATAACATTGCTTCTAAAAGACATTGGCAACGACCAATGATGGCAACTATGAAGCAACAGTCACATGAATGAAAGCCAGACTTTGAAACGCTTACCAATGTTTGTGGATTTTACATAAAATTTTTACAAAATGAGAAATAGCGACTGGATTTTGTTCCGAATTACAAAGAAAAAAAAAAGAGAGATACTCAATTTTTATCCCTACCAGTCCGTCTGCATATGCACTGTATATACAAACAAATAAATGTATTTAGGTTCGTTCTTTTAGATGAAATAAATTAAGACAAATATTCCAGAGAGAGAGAGAGAGAGAGAGATCAAGCAGTTTTTTTTTATTTCTATGTTTCATGTATAATATGCTACACAGATTTTCCAACAGTTTCAGCTTATCACTGACACTGAAAGTTGTAGCTGAAAACTATTTCCTTTTTCTTTTTTTAAGTTACTAATACAGGAATACCATAAAATAGCTATTACTATTTGGAGATATCTGTAGCTAAAACTAGCGATTGTAGAGAAACCGAATTTTATATGGAGACTGTAGATGACATGGAAAGATTAATTGCATAAAAAGTTTTAATAACGACAGTCATAGATAACAGGGTTTAAAGCTTTCGGAACGAAAACTGTCATAGTAAAAAAGTATAGAAAATGGCTTAGGCAAAATTTCTTTAATGTTCACGTGATAAAAATTATGCATGCAGGAATAAATGACAAAATGTAGGAGCTTTTCCGAAAATAATCTTAAAATTATCATTAAAGTCGTTACTAAGGTGCTATTACAATTTAAGATATTTGTGAATACTTTCATCAACATGCTATTTGCATAACATATCACTGGGTAAATTCACGTTTTTTATTCGACTGAAAAATGAATTTGCAAGACCTAAAAAAAGAAATATAAATAATAAACGTTTTTAATAATTAAAGATTTCTGGTTTCTAATAAAATACGGAATTCTTTTGCATTTTACATCCTTAATTTATGAGATATTCTATTTTTTTTAATTTGAAACAGGAATTAATTCCTAAATTATTGTCAGTTTCTGTTATTTAAACATTTAAAAACATTTTTAATTACATAATAAGATTTAACAACTTATAATTAAAAGGTTTCAAAAATTCCGATACAATTTTAAACTTAAGTCTACTGAAACGCTCAGAAGCTTTCACACTTTTATCTAAGGCCAGATTCGTTTTTTAAAAAAGATTTTATTGAAAAATGAAAAATTTTGTTTTTTCTTAGAAGGAAAATCTCTAATAAATACATAGATTAATTGTTGTAAAGAATAAATTGTCATATCCAAGTGGAAATTGCTCGCTTGCAAAGAGCATTCAGGTGAATGAAACCTGCTATCTTCAACTATCCAAGTAAATTCACTGAAGAAATAATGTTAATTAAAATAATAAAAATTTAGATACCGAAATCATTGGGTTTTTTTTTCACACACAGAATTCGCATTCCAATGCCACTGTATTAACCAAATTCTAATGGCCAGAATACATCGGTGAGTGGAAACCTGTTTTTCGGCAAAGCATTACGGCACTGGAAGTTATGCGCCTGTTCCTTTATACTAGCAATCAAGCTAATAAGGAAACACTGGGGGAGGGGAGGAATCCTAAAGAGCGATTCGGCGCGTTTCCAAAGCAAACAAAACGCGCCTACAATACAGCAAAAGAAAGCGGGCAACTCATTATTTCCATATAACAAAATATTGATTCGATACACAGGCTGCCTCCGTTTTCCCATCCTTATTTTTCCGCCTTTCACACCCCTTATACATAATGAGCCGCTCCATATAGAGTCGGGCTTTCCACTTTCAATGATTGCCGCCTGCACAATTCGCTCCCCCCTTCCAACAGTTCCACCCCCATCCCAAGTCTCCGCGTTTCAACACTTCAATTTAGCATTCTGCAAACAGGAGATACATTTCTTAATGAACTCCTCTCGGGTAAGCGTAGAGAGGGAGTAGAAAGAAAATACGGGCAAGGGATAGGGGTTAGTTTTAATATTAAAACTTCGTCCGTCTTTCTTCTCTGTCGGATAAATTGCTGTTTGTTTGGCAAAGCGATCGCTTAGGGCCTTGCTAATATTACAAAGTCGCTCCCTTACTAAAAGAGAAAGAAAAATAAAAGAAAAAAAACCATGAATAAAAAGAAGTAGATAGATAAAAAATTCTCTACTGCTGAAAAGATTCATAATCCTTTTTGGGAGCGAACGTCAGATGCAGAAGTAGAGAAATCCCAGCTTAGAAAGAGTAGAAGGCGACGACACACGCACGCAATTTTAATGAGTTTTATACCTAAGTTTCAATTTTCAATCACACAACTAATTCGGAGTTATTTGTTTTCGCGTCCTTTCATTTAAAACATTTACATCGCTTATGAAGAGATGCTGCAGTTTTCAAAAGAACTGCCTCACTGCATTGTTTTTTTTTTTTTTTTTTTTTTTTTACCGTCATCATCGAGATTTAAATATTTGCTGTAAAATGAGATTGAGGTAGAGGAGACATAGTTTTCAATGCCTCGTTAGAAATGTATTTGAACTAATAAAGCCGATGAAAGGTTTTTTGGATCCGTTTTAATCATCTCTGCTTCCCAAATCCTGTAAAAAGATTTTAGGAAAAAAAAGATAAAGTTCTTCGTTTTGATCTTTCGGAGATGGGATGAAGAATATGCATATTTTGAATCTTGCTTTAGGAAGGGGCGGAGCTATAGTTACTGTAGACCAGACATATCGATCGCTGTTTACCCAAGCTATATAATCAAAGATTTTGCAAAAAGATTTTGAATTTCAGATCTGTTATATATATATATATACACACACATGTGAAAAATATTTTTAGATTAAATTTCCTTCAGACGAGTTTCATTGGCATTAACAATTTTGTCCCAGATTCAAAAATGGATTTAATTACAATTATAACTAAGTTAAAGATTGTGACATTAAGTATTCTGTTAAATTTTAAATTAAACAAGGGGATTTTTTTTTTGTTTAAAATCTGGTCTAATGGGTTTAAACTTGAAGATAACATTTTTTATTTTAAATGCATCTATCGAATAAGTAGCGAATACAATAAAAAAATAATGAAATTGAAATAAAGGAAATACCCTTTTAGAAGACAAGAGGATTAAGGTTTTGAGAAGATTCAAGAAAATTTTTATAGCCATTGTTCCAAAATTACTCAACCATTTAATATATACTTTAACTAATATTAGAAACCAAGTAGTAAAACTCCGTAAGAAATTTTTACTAGAACAGTTTTAAATTAATATATCTCAGTATTCAGTTATTTTTACAATAAGAATTTTTAATTTTACAATAAGAAGTGATGTGTTGGGAAGGCATTTATTTGTGGTGTTATTAGAACATATAATTAGAGCTACGAAACAAACATTATAGATGATATCATATTATTGTACAAAAGGAATTTCTCATGCAAGTTAATAAAATTTTGATAAACTGATTAAAATTTATTGTGAGAATTTGTACGCTTTTTTTCCTACTGAAATGGAGATAGGATCAAATTTCTACGTTATCGTACAATGGAAAAATTGTAATTTCAATAATACTGATTTGATGTTCAGATTTTTAAAGATTTAATTAAGATTTTAAAATGCAAAGAATTTATGCAAGAAAATTTTTTCAATACTTTTTAAAATTAATATAAAAGAATTAGCATTCTATGAATTTTTCTTTTGTGTAACTGAAGTGTGGTGTTAACATTGTTTTTAACGAAATCAAGCTTGCTAATATTTTTTTAACAGAAAGAACATTTTAAAAGTATTCAGACACGGATATAATTTGAATAATTGATTGTAAATACATCTATTGTTTAAAATGGTATGATAAGTCACATGTAAAGGGAAAGGCTTTTATCTAGAAATAAAACGTTAAATTATACTCGGATATAATATAATTACATTAGTCCTTTACAAAGAGCATTATTTATTGGCCATAATTATTAGTACTTTACAAAATTAGTCCTTTATGTTAGTCATTAGTACTTTACATAAACATTAGCATTTTTAATGTACTTTTAAAATAATTTCTCCACCATTCTTCAGAAACCCTTTCATAAGTTCCACTGACTATCAACTTAAAAAGATGATTTTCAAAAGACGTATTTTCAAAAGAAAGCAACGAAATTCTTATAAAAATCAGCTTTTATTCATTGAAATATATTCTTATTCTTATGTCAGGCAGGTGAAATTTCTGCTTTTAAGAATTGCATCAATTGTTCATAATTGCATCACTCAGAATCATTTTTGAAGATGCATATAGACATGAAATCACTAATATGAACAGCTGAATAATATATTTAATCTATTACAGAAGTAAGTTTTCGTCAATTTTGCGGTCAGTTTATCTTTTGGCGGATATCGCCCTCATATGATGACTGATGCTTCTAAATATCACGGGGAACCTCCAATGTTATAGTAATGGTCTCTTCGTAGCTAAGCTCATTAAGGTATCCACACGATAAGATATAATTAGGAGAAGACCATCAGCAAAATTGAATTCAAACGTTCATTCTCGTCCTGCCACTGTTTCCCATAGTTTATCGCTTAAATTTGCTTATAAACATAGTCAAGGTAGTTTATTTCAAATTACAATTAATCCACAGGAAAAACATTTTATAAAAATGATATTTAATGGACTGTATTGTACTCATGTCTCTAAATACAATGAGCAGTATTTAATGCTATTATGAATTCAGCCGATGCTTTTGCACTATGGAAAATTATACATAGTATAAGCATGTTTCGCTTTTTTGATATTACTTTTTGTTGATGAAGGAATATTCTTGAGAGGAAAATTCTACATATGCATTTACTTAAACCAACTAGGGAGAAGTAAATACTTTTTGCAGATCTTGTGAAATTATTGATATTTTCGAAAATTGGAATAAATATCTGAAAAAAAAAATGCATGTCAGTGAAGGAGTTGATACACGTGTGGATGATTTCAGTCCTTTTAATATTTATTCTTTTAGAATTACATCATGTTGGGTTCTAGAGTATTAAAGATAAAAAACTGTCGTTTTCAGATAATGTAATTTGACAGACGTATGCCAAAATTGTTTAAAATGAAATAAAAATCATTAATTAATATATAAATTAATTTTGGGAGGTTTGAAATTAACATATCGTCAATGTTTAGTAGCAAAATAGTCATTTACTTACTAGCAATCATTCATGATGCATCGCAAATTCTAAGTTTTCTCGTTTAAATATTTTTTGCGGATATCATTACATATTCTATTAAAAAAGCTAAATCAAATATCTGTTAGAGCGGAAATACAAAAATAATAGAATTAAAAAACAAGAAAAAACTTTGTTTCATTTGCATAAATGGGATTTAAATTGTTACGCAAAATAAATTAATTATTAATATTTGCCAAAATGAATAAGGCGAATTTTTAATCTTATTAAACTAGTTTTTTTGGCATTATCAGATTGATAATATAATGCAAAAAATTTCTATTTTCCATTGGCATACATGTAATAAGAAGACGAAAAGTATAATAATAAGACGAAAAATATAATAATATATAAAAAGACGAAAAGTATAATAGTGTAGATACATTTCATTAAAGGTAATTTTATTAGACTTCAACATGAGAAAAAAATTATCAAATAATCAACAATAATTTTTAGGCACTTCTGTTTGAAAGTTAAAAAAAAATACAAAATAATCAAAATTTTAACTGAAAAATTTATTAATAATGCATTTCCGGTGGTAGTAAGTGAGTTATTAAAATTTACATCATTTAAACTAACTTTTTGTGATTAGCAGTTCCCGATGTTTTACATTATAAAAAGAGTTTTATTAAATAAAACTTGGCATAAGTTAAATTAGATCATCAATTTACTTTTGTATTAAATGACAGTTAAAAAATGCAGGAAAATATAAATACTGTAGGATATGCTGCCGATAAATAGTGCAAGCAAGAATATTTTATAAATAAATAAATAGTAAAGGTTAATTTTATAAATAGCAACCACGAAATTAATGTAAGTCAAAAGAAATTGAGACGTACATATGGATTTTATGTAAAATAAAGAAGTTTTCTCACAAAAGGAATATATCTGGATTTCTGATAAGTAATTTATCAGTTTCAAGTTTTCATTTTAGAGAATTTCTAAACTTAAAATTTCTAGCTTAACCATTTAATAAAATCTAGTATAAAGGTTTGACAATACTTCGTTTATACATGCTTGTTCTTTATGTTGTATTCTATATAATAAAATTATCTTTTATTATAGTGTTCCTTGGAGTTGCAGTATCATTAATTCGGCAATTCTATATATATATTGGAGAAAGATCCACTTCATTTGGATAAACTGCAACCTACACATTTGAGAGCCTTAAATTCCGTTTTAAAATAACTAAATGAACAGATAGCAAGAATAATTATAGCAAAAAATGCCAGATTTGGACAAAGGCAGCAAATTCAATCTCAGAACTGCTTTTGTTGGAATAATGGCAGGCAGGATGCTAAGTGACAATGATGTGTCTACAACAGGAGCAGTTCAATTTCTCATTAGATTAAGCAGGGCAGAATAGTTTAACTAATTTCAGACCACCACACAAGCGTCAAACAGATAGTATTTTTTAACAGCTACCGAAGTAAGATGTCATTTATCTGAACGAAAACGGAAGCTATTGTTGCAGCAAGCACATCTTTTAGTTGTGATTTGTTGAAATTCCATAGAGTTAATTCTTTTATTTGCCGAATCACTGAGGATTATGTTTTAAATAATTTTGTCATTTCCATGACGCTTCTACATTCTTCTCTCTAAATTAAATTAACTTCGTAACACATAAAAAATTGCAAGATACTGTAATCATCATGTCTGCAGGATTTACATAAATACAAATAAATATAAACTTAAAGATTGGGTGAAACATATACAAAGGGGTCATTTTTACAATAAAATAAGGGTTGGAAACGCAAAAGAAAGACTATGCAAGACTTTTTGGCAGTAAATTGTGTACTGGAAAAAAGATACACATGAGATTAAATGCACAACACAAGTTTAAGAGGATACAAATTTATAATAGACAAACAATTTAGTTGCAGCTATAATGACAGGCGAAGCGTGCTTCACTTCATTTAAAGTACATCAAAGGTTTGTCATTGATACGGTGTTCTACTTGCATTATCTTATCTGTCATGCAATATATGACTTGTAAGGCTATTATTTACGTGATTGGATCGTTATCCCAACGATACGGTAACAGGAATAATGACATGTGAAGCTCGTGTCCCTTCGAAGGTAAGTCCTTTAAGCACTTAAGTACTTACTCCCAAGGTTTATTGATGATACTTTTCCTTACCATTAACAGATCTAAAATACTGTCTTGTAATGATGCTATTCATGTAACTGGTTTGCTATATTATTGTAAATTTTTAGTAATATTCCATTAAACAAATGATGTACTTTTAATCTCGTGTATCTTTTTTTTTTATAAAATTCATTTTCATAGTAACCTACACGTTTTCTTCCTTTGCGTTTTTGACCACATATTATGTCGTAAAAATGACTTATTTTTATATGACTGACCTTTTTCTTAAACTTTATACTGCAATTACTTTCTTACTTTTTCTGAGATTACTTGCATTTTTAAAATAAGGCAAAAATATAAGTTTCTAATAACGTTCACTGAGCTTAAATTTCACATTCGTTTTGTTTTACTGGCTTATATTAATCTTTTCTACTGTTTTAACTCTTGATACAGATGCGATAATAAGCCTACATAGTTAAAAAGGGGTGAGAAAAAGAAATGATTAAATTTTAAATTTTTGCACTACTGCTTTGATAATGAGATTTAACTTTTAAGGAATATATTTTTCAACCGACCAGAATTATGTAAATGTTTCAGTGAATGACTAGAATATACATCGTTAAAATTTTAAATTAGAACACATAAATAAGATAAATAAGAAGACAAATCTAAGCAAGGTCTTATGTGTACAAAATACTAGAAACTAATCAACGATAGTTAAAAATTATGTGAGAAGCATTTATAATATTATGAGAAATTTTTTTAAAAATTGAATCAAAATTTTCCAACTTATAGAGAATTCTCTGTTTTAAGCGCCGTATCAAATAATTTAATGCACTGTCAACAAATCCTGCATATATTTATCAATCAAAAGGAAATTCTACAGATTATTTTCCGATTTAAACAAAAACATTTTACTCATTTCTTTAATGGAGTTTTTTCAATTTTTGAAGCAAAAGTGATTGTTTTTGTTTTAATCCTTTATTATTTTCTGGCAATGTTATTTAAAAGTTTCGGTACAAGATTACATTTTTATAAAATTAGAACCTCATTTGCCAGCCAACATCATAATGTTCTTGACTTCTCCAATCTAACTCCCTGTGGAGTTCCTTCGGCACCAAAAGAAATCTCATCCTCGTCATAAAATCCGGATGACAAAAACCGCATCCTTTTATTCCATAAAGAATCCATCTTTAAGGGAAGATTAAACGTGTCATACAAGAGAAGTTAAGACCTCCCATCGAAAGCTCTCAATCACAAGAAAGACTCTTGAAGGAAGGTGTGAAGGAGGGGGGGAATTTTATCGCAGATTACGCATGCAAATGCTTGCTTGACTTAGTGAATATTATTATTCACGCAATCCCATGGGTTCCAGCAAACCAATTAACCTTTAAGGCCTCTCTCTAAGAGCAGAGAGGTTTGAACTCTCTAATCAGAGACCTATCTCTGCTAATTAGCCAAAGTAATTGCTCGAAGCAATTAGGGCCATTGTTTAATGCTCGTGAAGGTTTCCCGTCACTTGGCCAAAAGGTAATCCCCACTTGGAGAGACTCCCTCTCATTTCACATCCTGTCAACGACCACCTGGCGGTGTGGCAAAGAAACAGCCGATCATTAGAGGATTCGACCACATTCACTCAACAACACAAAAAAAAATCTTCCACTCTTCTCTTTTCATAATCCTATTTTTTTCCCTTTGTTCTTTCCTTTTATTTTGATCGTGGATTTCCTTTTTTTCTCTCTTTTGTTTTTTTTCAAGAATAATAGAAGCATCGTTTTTCGGCACCTGTTACCGTAGGTAATGGAAGGTGTTTAGACTAATATAGCTCGAATTGATATCGCTGGAATCCCTGTAAGTTTTTACATGAAAGAGTCTTGCGCTTGAGCAGTTAACGTTTTTGATGTACTTATTTGTGTTTTCTCCTTGTATACAGTGTTTCTAAGATTATTACAAACATTTTATTGGTCATCGTGTAGGTTATTTCTTCCTGTGTAGCTACCTTTGTTGAGCTTGGACTTCTTTATTTATTTATACTTCTTTCAGAGTTTTGATTTCAGGAATTTATTTATTTATCTTTTTTTACTAAATATAGTTCAATCTGTATACCACATTTTAAATTTAAGCAATCTATTCATCTAAATTGTTGGCCAATGCAATATACCATGTGTCTTAATGATGGAGCTATGTAGTAACCTAGGATTTCTATACCTTCGAGACTTACTGAATCGTGATCTGGGCCTGTCCTGGTTTGGGGATGTTAGTTCTTCCGTGTTCTTTCTTTGAGGTCTGGAAATGTGCCCTGTAAAAAGGGGTTGTGTAAGTGAATGGGGTGCATGACGTAGTTAAGTCGTACTCTTGGCCCTACTAGCGTACTGAAAAAACAAGAGACACTCACTCGATTTAAATTGCAGATAGATAACTGTCTACGGGCTCGTAAAGTGCCATAAGTCACAACAACAACACTTATTAAATACTATTACGTTATTTTAGAAATCATGGTAAACTAGCCTTTATTTTATTTGGTAAAGTAAATGAATCAGATAACATTTCCTTTATATTTATTTTTCCTTTCACAAATTTTAATTGCTTAGATAATTAAGCTGTTAATTTTGTTATTGTTTGTTTGATACTTGCTTTACACTCTTATTTTTCTGCTTGAGCATTATAATATGTTAAGCGAATATTTAATGTCAAATGACAGTTTAGAAAAAAAAACATCCCCTTTGTATTTTCTAGCATTCACAGCTTTTGAAGAAAAAATTCCCTTTTCTTTTTTTTCTAATTTATATTAAACATTTTTGCATTCCGTTTGCTACTAACAATTATTTAAAACAAGAAATTGTTTTAAAAATTTCCCACTGCATCAAAACCATAAAAAAAAAAATGAAAAGAACAGTGAAATTTCTTGGAACAATGTTGTTTTGAATCGCAGAAGAAGTTTTTTTTTCTCTGATTTAAATTGTAGTCAGTTGAAATATAATTACCTGGAAGATTTCTAATCAGATTAAGTACAAAGTTCGCAACGAGATATATTTGACGAGAAAATTTGATTTCCAGGAAGAGTAACTCTAAAACTCTTTTAAAAGTTTTCCAAGTGATATATTATACGAAGTAAAATTGCGCTTCAAAATTTAGTTTTCCGTTAAAAAAAAATTTTTCCTATTAATTTTTCATGCAAAACTTTCGTTTAAAAGTGCTGTTTTAATACTAAAAAACTCAAACTATGGAAAGGTCTTTGAAAAGCACTTAGTTTTCTCTTTATTCTACAAAATAAAAAAAAAATATTTAAAAAATAAGAAACTACTGCCATATATTGCGGGTTAGATTCGTATAGAAGTTTCTGGCTAATCAAAACCCAATTAATGTATTATCTGACCAATTTGCATTCATTATTTTAGGAGAATTTACTTTTGAAAAAAAAATTAAGAAGACTTATTGAAATATAACGATTATGGGAACAGAACATGGAGAACTCTTTAATTCACATTATCTTTATATTTTTGGAACAAAAAGGAAGATATTCAAAATGAATTTTAAATTAGAGCAAAATAACTAATATTATCCATTTTAATGCCAACAATTAAGCTAAAAAGGCAAATAATTGTTAATAGGATATTGTATGAAAATATGGATCTAATTTTAATTAAAATATGTAGCTTAGTCGAAATTTGCCATACATTTATTAAGGCTGCTTCAAAGAAATTTTTTTCTAAATACTTAGTTTTATTTACTACTTTCAAAAGAATCCTAGCACTGCATCTCCCCATTTAATAACAGTAACCTTTTCAAATTAACACATAAATTTCTTTTACCACATCGTATCTACATTATTTTTGAGACAAATATTAACTTTATCAAATTTGGAATTAATTTTTTAACTGTAGAAAATTTGAAGCTTTCTCTCAATAATAAATTAACCAGTGTAAGAATAAATCTTTTTGAATATGACATTAATAATTAGAAAAATATCCATTACAAATCCCGTAAAACAATTCAACCCAACATTTTGTCGATTCTGCTTATGTGATTACATCAAAAATTTTTTTGACTCGCTTATTTAGAAATATTTTATAACCAAAAAAAAAAAAATCTTATTTGAAACGGTATTCTTTGATAAAAAAAAAATGCTCTTTTAAATAACATTCTAGTGATAAAAAAAATCAAACGAGACAAACATATTTCTCTGTAAAAGATTAATTCCAAAGAGAATTACTTTTTACCGTATTTCCCCCCCCCCCCAAGAGACACGAGACAAAAAAGGAGATATGTTTAGTTGATATGCATGTATTATTCAAAGAATGTCTTTTTCATTGCCAAAACAAATTATTGGAAACAATCATTTTTATCATGTAAATAACCCATCGTATTCGCATTTTAAATGAATGAAAACTAGAGAATGATGAAAAGAAACAGGGGAATAATGAAAAAGGAGAAAGTAACTTTAAGGAATTTTGATATTTTAATACAAAATTTGAGATTAAGAATTTCGAATACCGATAAGGTAACACTTAAAATTTTGAATTCCCTTCTAAGGTAATTTAAATAGGCTGAACATTTGACCTGCCTCAAAGTTGGTTTTGCCTCTACAAGATTTTTAAAACAAGAGAAAGGGTTTTACAGGGGTTAAATATGGTTCGGGTACAAATAATTTCTTTTTCTAAAATAAATGTTTTATTTAATGCTTTATGGCTTTAAAACTGTTACTAGGCAGTTGTTGTTGAATGCTTCTAAATAATTTTATTAATTGTTTATCTAGCAAATCTTTAAATTATTCAACCAATGAATCTATGCAGGGTTTAATTAAAAGCTCATTAAGATTAAATGTTAAAATCTGAATGGTAAGAAATCTCATAATATAATAAAAAATGAATTATTTAATGAATAATTAAGTTATTTTAACGGGGCTTATTTGGAATAGTATTTTGCCTACAGAAAGAATTGTTAATCTGTGGGTCCTGTCAATATAAGAGTATGTTGCAAGAATTAATAAAAAATTGTACTATAAGCTGGTTCAATTTTTAAAATATCGAACTGTTTCCTGGTTATAAACATTTGAATAAGAAGAATTATAGAATGGTAATGAAGCATTGACAATGTGAAAAACAAATGGCAGAAGAAATTTAAATATTGAAAGTGAATTAAAAATTATTAACATTTTAAAACTTTGTTTATTAGATTTATGCCCAATACGTTCTAAACGTGTATGGCGAGGTAACGATTATTATTCATTCTTAGATAATAATGGAAATTATTCATGCTTGCTTTTGTAAATTAAAACTGCATATTATTTTTATGAACACAATACATTAATGCGATATCTACTGAAAAATTATTAATTTTATTAAGATTAAATATGAAAAAACTTTTGATTAAATCTCTCATTCATTCTAATGTGCTTTTTATTCCATTCAAATAATTTTAATAAGTTTTTTTATATAAAGGGAATAGAGAGGGGTGAATATTTTTCATATCTTTTTTCACTGTTACAAAATGGGAATTTTCAGAATAACGTCCTAAAATATTTTAACGTATTAAAAAATTATAGTTAATAAAAATTATTAAAGTAAAATTTTAATTTTACCAACTAAATTATCACGAAAAATGTCCCATTTCTTCCTTAGAAGAAGGGAAATATTTTTGAAAATGAAATTTTAAAAATGTTGGGAAAAAATGATAAAGACAGTGTTTTATTTATATGTCCTTGTCTTATAGCAAATTGCAACATTTTTTTAAAATTGTGTGTTATACTTGGTAAAATCCAATTCAAATGAAAAATATATTTATTCCTGATTAGGGCTCTCAACTACCTGTGGTGCTTTGCAATTACGTCTTTTTCATCAATAATGAAGCAGCCAGTTTCTTCTCAGAAAGATGACATTACATTTTTTTTTCTTCATAGATAATATCTCAAAGCTGTTCAAATATTTCGCATCTTTACTCTCAAGTCATCCAGCATAGGGAACAATAGATTTTTTAAATATAAATTTAACTAAAACAGAATCATTAAAACATATATTTAAGGTATCCGCCTACGTTTGAAGGAAAATTCTTGAAAAGTTGCGTTTTTTAAAAACTATTTAAAACTATGGTTTTTAGATGTGGTGCCATTAAATAAAAAATACTGTCAATACAACAAAATTATTTGAATATATAATTTATTTTTGGAAATAGGGAAAATTGTAGTAAATGTTAAAGAAATTTAACCAAAATGGTTTACATTCTACACAAAATTTTAATGCAGGAATACTATTTTTCATTTTACCGAAGCTATAGAATAAAATGATGAATGAAATGAACCAAAATCTATGACAAATGTTGAGATGTAAAGAAGTTATGAGTATAAATATTCATATATATGCATTTTTTCCCATAAATTCGCAAGTTAATTTTTCTAAAACACCTTTAAATGAAAACATATTTCACCAACAATAAAACTTTTAGTTCATTTCATTGCCCATATTATTTAAAAACCTCGCTGAAATTTTTATGTAAATACCACGATTAGTTTTTCAGATATCTTGTTAAAGGTGGAGAATTTGTATGAATATTAAAGTTTTGAGAAAATTGAAGTTAAAGACAAATTTTCGCTGAAAAATATGTGAAAATGTGGAGGATAGGTCAGGTCTTCCTTTTCCTAGAAAAGATAAATTGTTTTGGAAAAAAGAATAACTGAATTACAAAATCATAATAATAATAACACTATTATGGTCGATAGCCCAGTGTTTTTAATGTAGTCGGATACCTCAATGAAGCTTTATTCCAATCAATTTCTTATATATTTTAATGCTTATTTATATTGATATATATTATTTTATCAGAGCTGTCATGAACAGAAATAATCGATTCTTCGTCATTGGATTTGTCAATTTGGAAGCATCTTTTTCTCTTTGGTAATTTTGATTTCTGCATTTTTTTCTGTATTTTCCCCCCTTTTATTTCTATGTCAGCTTCCTCTTATTCAGAAGCATCGATACGAATCCTTGTTTTTTTTTTTTTTTTTTTTTTTGCCTTTCTCTTTTGCTTTAGGACTATAAGATACCTGGATATCTTTCAATTTACTTAATTACTCTTAATTCTCTAAAATAAGTACCGATTATAGTGTTGTATTAACGTTAATTGCAACATGTTATCCAAATTCAAAACAAATGTAATGAAATACATTGCCTATTTTATAGTATATTATGAAATTTTTTATGCTTTTGCTTTACATTTGGATATAAATAAATCTCATTTGTAGTTTTTTCGCCTTAATCTTAGTTCTCTAAAAAAACTGTATGGATCTTTCTGATTCGGTTTTTTTTCCTTCAAATTCTCTAAACCTTTTTATTATAAGCACAAATGAAAAGCTTAACATTAAATTCATTTATCAGTGATGAAATAATAAGTTTTTTGTGTGTGATTTATTAAGTTAGACCTTACTTTTCAAACGAATATTAATTTATACGAATGTTATATTACCAAGAGTTTTTCTAGCATTATATGCCTGTTTAATTTAAGCAATAATCTGTAGTAACCTGAAACTAACCAAAATTTATTGAGATAACTAATATGAGTAGAAACATAAACATAAATTTTATATTAAATCGCAGATTATTTTATTGTTTTAAACTGTTGAAGGTTTACAATCAATACTTTAATGAGTAGAAAGATATGCTTCTTGTTCCGTTAATGTATTCCTCATCGAACGAGCCCAAAACATTTAGTATACAGTTTCCATTTTGAGAATCATATAAAGATTATTTACTCTCTTCAAAAATCAGCACACAAACAGATAATTTAGTACATGTTTCCGATACTGGATTATCGGAAATTCATCAAATTATTTCAACAGGTATTGGAATTAGTTCAATCTTTCTCTGGAATACACGCTTTTTTGTTATGTGAAAAAACACGCTCACAAAACTCAGAAGTTGTGCGTCGTGGAGACCCTTCGTGCCAGTTACGGTGCTATCGTGAGAATTGCGACGCTGGCTGCAAAAAAGTCAGGCGTGTACTCGCACGCAGGTAGCTGTCGTCATTGATCGACCAATCTCAATTTACTTAGCGTGACTCATGCTGTCTTAATGGTCAGCAGGAGCTTTGGATCTCGATGGAAATTGGCTCTGATAAGACCCCATATCCTGTGGCAATTTAGAAAGCACGGCAGCTCCAAAATGTTCTTGGGGTAAATGTGTGCGGACGAAATATTCGATAGAAGGTAGGGAACAAATAAACAACACAATTAGTAAGGTTTTCAGGATTATTAGGGAATTTATCAATATATTTACTCTGTATATCAGCAATTTGTGAAAATTCAAGTTTGTTTGAAATTGTAAGAACCGATTTTCAAAGAATTTACAGCTCAGAATAATAATTTTGATCAACATTCAGATGAAATATAGTAGAGTTCAGATAGTTCAAACAATTTTGATCCATCATTTGTAATAAAATATTTGCTAGCCCAAACATGGAAACTAACATGTTAATCATGAAAAGTTCAAATAAAATGAATTTGTTTCAATCTGGATATTGATGGATATCCAGGGTAATAATATATTCCTTTTTCAAAATTTTAGAAATAATGGGAAACCCAAAAGATTTTTAGCTCAACTTTTTTCGAAAGAATAGTTTAAGATCAAACAAAGCATGTTTGAATAATGCAACCGATTGTGTTATAACACGAAACGAAACCACCATTGACATTCTCGATTGCATAAAAACTGAAACCACAATAAATTATTAAATATGACCTTTATCAGAAGAAGTATTTTCTTAGTATTAATTTTTAATTGGCTGAGGAACTATTCATATATTTGAAAATCTTTTTGCCCCCCAAAGCGAAATGAAGTAACAAAACAAAGTTGGGTATTATATCTTTTCAATTAAGCAATAGAGCCTCAATCAAAAAGATTTTGTTCTGTTTAAACACCGTAGATTGCAGAAAATTTAAAAAGAAAGTCTTTTTAAGCCAAAACACGCCTCCTGAAAAATTATTCAGTAGAAATTTGATAGAAAATAAACAAAGCCCTTGATAAAGTTTAGAAATAATCACGATTAAAGGAATCATTGTCTTATGTAATTAATTAATTGGAACAAGAGGTGAATAAAAAAATTTCTCAGCTGTTAAAAATAACCGTTTTTCAGCATTTTTTCTCTTCTAGAAAAATCCAGCTAAAAAAACTTCTGTCAGTATTCTGTTTCAAAGCGAAACGTAGCTCTTTTTAAAAAGATACGTTTTATTTCGACATAATTGTTACTAAAAGGTTTCAATACACTTTGTTTTGAGTATTAAGATGGGAAGGAATAAAATATTGCCCTGGAGTTGTATTTTTATCACTTTTATATCAGCTATTTTTATTAATTGGACGATTTTCTTAAGTTTTCATTAAGACAAATTATTAAATGGGGGATAGGTTTTATAAAATAAACATGCTAATGAATTTTTTGATCATTTAAGTTTTGTAACACTAAGAGAAAAAAAATAAAAGTTTCCAGTAACCTGATAGCAAGACGGAACTAATTATAAATGAATAAAAATCTAATAAAAATAAACTAAAAAGTATTTTAGCAGGTTGCACATAAACGACAATTAAATCAGCTGATTGAAATAGTTAAAAATAACTGTTTTCAACAGTTTTTTAACAAATGGCTTCCCCCCCCTTTTTCTAATATTTTTCTAATAGATGAAAAATTTGTAAAAAAGCAAGATCTCATAAAATTAACAAACTTTTAATTAACTAGAATTTATATTTTCAGAACTTAGCTTTTTTTTCTAGATTAAACGCTTGTTAAGACCTTTTAAAATTTAATGGCCGCTGAAAAAAATATTTGTTACGACACAAAATCTATAAAAACAAAGCTGAACTTTGAGTTATATAAATTTTGAATGAAAACTTAAATAAAACAAAATTTGTTGATATTTAATCCTGATAGAGTTTGGTTCTAATAACAGTTCATATCCTGCGACTTGTTGCAAAAATGTTTTTAAAACAATTATATATAGAGTAGACATTATATAATTGACGTAAAATGAATGAAAAATGAACTTAATAGATCGTTAGAATTTATAAGGATTAAAACTCTTTTCTTGCCAAATTTAATTATTGAAACGCATTATCTTGTAAGGCTTTAAGTTTTAAATGCAGAGTAAAATTTTTATATAAAACTATACTATGAGATTTCAAAATCTAATAACTGTACATAAATATGCTTAGAATCAAGATTAATTTTATTCTACAAAACTGGACACTAAAAATATCGAATTAATGTCACAAAAAATAAAATTGATCCATTTTTAAATTTCTTTAAACATTAGATGAATTTAAAAAATTCTTTAAAATTGAAAGTATTAAAAATGTGTTTTTCAAACATATTAAGCTTATTTTAAGCTTTAAAAATTTAAATAACCTCTTTCTTAAACATTATTTTTGTGCCTGAAAAATTTACTCAAATATTTTGAAAATGTAATTTATATGAATAAAAATGAAATAAAAATAATTTTGACATTGTAGAAATTTAAGCTACTGAAGAGACTTCCGTCAAATTTTCTTCACAATTTTTCTGTTACATTAAGGAAACTTTTTATAGTTCAATATCAATTAAAATTTTATTAATCAAAAACAATATTTTCATGGAAGTTTTACTAAACATGCTAAGAAAATCATATAATTTGCCATTTATATTATATGAAAATATTGTATACTTTTTAAAACAATCTCCCTAATGCTATTCACAATGCTCTAGTTATATTGTGCATCAATTGAAACTCAAATAATTTTCAATCGATTTTAATATTCGTTTGTTATAGTCCATTAAATTTTTAAATGCTGCGGGATTCAGAAATTTGTTTAAGTAATTCATAATCTTATTTTAGTTAAAAGTTAGTTATTAATCGAAAGATGGAGTTTTATAATATCTTATAAGAAAATATCTTTATATAAAATCATTAAGCATAAATTAAAATATACGTTAGGATTCCGTGGAATGTTAATATTAAATACACTTAGACGACTTGCACCCTTTAACCATCAACAGCTGGTTTGATACAAAATTATCTTCTTATGGTATAAGTATTTGAAATTTTGTTCATAAATACTGAAGCATAAAGAATTTTTTCTGGTGGTATCGAATTAATTATTAACATCATTAACAGTTTATCATCATTATTATATCTTTAACTACTAATTTTTTATTAAAGCAAAGCAGAAAAAAATTTTCATGCCGACAAGCATCGGATAGTTGAGTTAGGAAGAAATATTTATAAAAATATTCAAGAAAAAAAACCTTATGTAACTTTCCATTTTTAAATATAAACACGGGTTTTGATAATGAATATGAATATTTTCTTTCATTTCAACATTTTAGTACAGAAAAAATTTTGTTTGCTGAAACTGAGTTGAATTTCGATAAAAAAAACTTCCCTTTCAGTGATAGAATACCGTTTAAAAATATTTGAAAGAATAAAATTTCGTTAACTGTTTTTATACATTGACATTATCATAAATATTGTCATAAAACATTGGAAAAAACTAAAATGAGCACAAAAAACACCAAATATTGAGAGAAAAATAAATTCCAACTCAGTTAAAATCATGCTCAAATGAAAAAAAAAACCCTTCTGAAATTAAATATATTATTTAAAGGAATAAGAATTTTAAAAACTTAGCATTCATTAAACGTTTACAGAAAATAACGAACTATTAAAGTGCATAAAAAATACATGAAGAAAAAAGTTTCTCCTCCTAGGGACTTGAATCTCCTAAAGGCTCTTGAAAATTAGCACTTTAGAGGGTAAGGGTAGAAATAAAAATTCCTTCAAGTACTAAGAAGTGTTTGTTAAAGGCTTCCCGAAAACTTAGAAGAGTTTATAAAAGTACTCCACTACGGAAACAGATCAAGTCTTAAACACACGAACACGGTTTGTCGTTTTGATTTCATTATTATTTTTTTTTGGAATTACAAAAAAAAAAAAAAAAAAAAAAAACACTATTTTTAACTTACGTTTTAAAGCAGAGTTTTAAATAAATTTATTTAAACTACTTGTGAGCTCCTGATTATTAATTTAAATATAACTAGAAATAATTAGAAAAAAATATTATACTCAGAAATGCCGAAAGAATCTCAAAGCTAACGGAATGAGGGAAAAGTCAAAACGTTTTGTTGGAAAGAAGTAAGGAAGTAAAGGTCCAAAGATATTTTGAAGTGATGGAGGTCAGTTTTGATTATATATTTGCCCAGTAGCAATACAAATCTAAATATTAGAATGGACAACAAATTCACTGTTATTTCTGATTAAATAAGAATATTTATTGTTCAGATACAGTAAAATGGTCTTTCAAAAAATATCTGCCCAGATTATTTCTTAGTTCCCTGTTGTTTGTACATGCTGTGCCAATCTGTGCATTTACTTTTAATGGCCCCATATAATTAATTTCAAGATGAAAAATTTTAATAACTAATTTTGATTCATTTGTTTATTGGACCAAGGTATTATGTACATTAGTAAAGAAGCCCTAATGCAGTAGTTTAAAAAAACCAAGAATAGAGATAAGATGGAAATAAATTTGCTATAAATGGAAGAATATATAGTTATGTGGCAAGCTATTATTTATTTAGGAATATTTATTAAGCAAGTCGTATATGAAATGCAAACTTCATTTGTCAAACATTTTTCATGTCAAGAAAAGTGAAATAAAAAAATGAATAGAAAAAAAAAATAAAAACACCAAGATTTTTAAAAAATGATAATTTTGATTAAGAAAGTTATTAGAGTATTTTACTGCACAAAGTATTGTTTATTTAAGGTTTTATTTATTGAACAAGTTTTTACTTCACTATTCCCATTCTCATAACAGTAATGGATGAAAAAAAGAAATTTAACTTTTCTTGTGAAAAAAAAATGAATTTAAATTATCTTATGAAAAGTATTTAGTTTTTTTTATTATTAAATATTAAATCTTTACACTACCTTTTTTATCACCAACATGGAGACTGTCGTTGAGTTGTAGGTGCCTGACAAAATCGTCTAGAGGGGATTTCTATAAGAAGCTTGTTCTTAAGTAACTTTCAACTACCTGCAAAAGAAAAAAGAAAAAAATACTATATATTGCCTAAGTAAATATTTAAAAAATATAAACATAACAGCAAAAGTTTCTTTTACTTCCCTCTCTAATGTTTAAATCTTCAGGTATGTGAAACATTTTTGAATTGAAACTTTCATGAAATTCAAACTAATTACTCATTTCTTAAATCTATCAATAAAATTGACTGCTTTATTCTTCGAAAATTGCTCAAATATACTGGAAATAATTGTTTAAATTCAATTAATCTTGTTAAATATGATTAATGTTTTTGAACAAAGAAAATTTTAATTTAAAAAAAAAACGCATTTAAAGAACCTATGTCTAAATTTTCATTCCTATAATTGTAGTATATTTTCAAGATAAATATCGCTAAATTATTGTTAGTAATATAAAGTTTTAAATGTTTTTGATCTGATCAAAATTTAATTCTTTTAGTGAATAAAAATTCCACATGTGAAATTGAAAAAATCTGACATGATGATTTTGATATTCAAAACATCTGCAAATGGTCATACTTATTTACGATGAATTGTTTTAAGGAGAAAAAAACCTATTTTTTACTCAAAAGTAAAAAAATAATTAAACTAAATTTCCACCTCTTAATAAAAGTATGTTTCTAAAAGCTGCTTTAATTAAATTGATTGATTCCTAGATTAGAACTAAATGATAATCAAAAACACTTTTAATTCTAAAGACGGTAAACTTACTCCTCTCTAACAGTAAACAAATGATTAAAAACTAATGAACGGACAAAAAGACCAAACAATTTAAATGTATAAAAATATTTTTATTTAAATTTTAAAACATAAAACATTACTATTACTGCGTAAAAAAGAGCCTAACTTTTTGCGCTAGCAATAATTGGTTTCAGATATTTAAAAATTCTCATTTACAATCAGCTCTAATATAACAAAGATTTCTAAGCATTTCATTTTGCATTAAACAAGACGGAAGGCATATAACAACTCTCCTAAGCAAAGGAATTTGCCAATGTGATTTTCATGCATTGCTATGCAAGAGAAATGAAAACTTCAACAACTTTAGTATATTTCCTAGCAGTTTGGATAAAACAAACATGGATATTTTCATATGATAGGAGAATTATACGTACGGCCAAATTTCCACACAATATATCTTTTAACATGATTTCCGTTTAATATGAAGCAGAATTAGCAAAAACTCTCTGGCGGTTTTGTCTGTGTTAAGATAAATGTTCATATTTGTGGTGAATTTTTTTGAAGCATGTTATAAACATGTGTTTTTATTTTAGCATAAAATAGATTAAAGAAATATCTATGAAACAAAAATATACTAGTTAAAAACCAAAAGTGTTTTGAATAAAAAAAGAAGCACATATTTTTTGTCTAAAAAGATGTATAAAAAAATTTTATATTCTAGAAATTTATTAAACTATAATATATTTATTTTTTTTTAAAAAATTCAGATAATTTAAGAAATATTTTACTTACTACTTTAAATAAAATTTTTAAAAAATTAGCAATATTCGTATCCAGTTTTTAAATATCGGTATTCGATTGATAAAATGATGTTATCAATTATTGTTGCATTATGTAACGTTAAAATAAACAGTAATTTTTTTAAACATTTTACTCATTTTTTAAATTGGAAACTGTTTTAGAGAAATTGTTATACCAAATTTGAATAGTAAAATATACATGAGATTTTAATTTGTTATGCTTTTCATAAAAAAATTTTGTGAATATCTAGAGTTTGTGAAAACATTATTTAAAATGTAAAATAGCACTGGAACGAGCATCATCCAAATATAAAAAAAGAAATGTAACTTTTTGAAGGAAAAAAAATTAAGAACAAAATTCATTTGGCTCTATAAGAAAAAATGTTCAAAATTTAAAATTATCGAGCTAAAAAAAATCCACATTTTTGCCCAAACCCGATTTTTTAATGCTGTTTACTACCTCAAGAATATTGCTTTCATGTAGCGTAGTTTAGATAATGGATGGGATAAAATAACAGTAATAGAGATTAACTCAGTATAAGAGATCTGAGAGTATTTGAGAAAAATTATTCTTCCCATTCTTCATAATTATGTCATTGGGAAGAAAGTAAGATGCCTTTCTTATGAAAGGTAAGATTAGTTAACAAGGAAATCCAAGTTCAATTAATTCCATATAACAAAAAAGGTCAGGTTACTGTACGAAGAATTCCGGAAGTAAATTATAGGAGGAAAACTAGAGATAAAGGGAACTGTTATTACATGGACAACTAATATCCTGAAATCTGAAGTTTGCCCGGATCTCTTACTTCTCGCAGTTTGTGGCATAGTACCCTACCTATTTATAGCTGAAAAAGAGATTCCCCTTTATTTGCTTCGAACCCCAAGTGAAACCAGATTTGGTCTGAAATCAGGATATATATTAGGCCATTTTTAGCCCTAAGAGCATCTAGATTATGAATCAGAATTTCAGCTTATTTTGTTTTGTCAAGGATTGTTATTACTATTCTTCGATTGTTATTACTTTTCTTATTGCTTACCAGGGTCGGGAGCACCTTTATTTTATTTTCTTGTACGCTTTCTTTAAAGTTTTTTCTTAAAACGTTTTTTGTACGAAATCCCAAGGAAAGAAACCGAATTTAGTTGAATATTTCATTTGATAAGGCACATTTTATATTTCGAATTTCACGAGGCTTAGCACGCTTAATTCTTGGTATGTTGTGAAGTACAAAGTTATTAAATTAAATTGATTGAGCAAGTAGATGGACGGACTGATATATTAGATTAATGGAACATCATCTTGAAAAGTTTTGATTGATTTTTCCTTGTACGTTACAGTATCCTCATAAATAATTGAATCGTTTTGATGACTAACTAAATACTTTTTAGTAGATTCAGCATTACTGATTTTTAAAAGAGGAACTGACAAATGAAAACAGCAACTGGCAATTGTCATGAGGTTTAAATATTATTTTAGAATATTTCCAAATATTTTTCATTATGTAACGTTGATAGGTAGAACAATGGATATTGTTTAGCATAGATATTTAGATTGTTAGATATTTAGCATAATAATCGCATGGGCAAATCTCTTCTTATACTAAAATGATTTGGAAAATATCATCTATAGCTTCTTTCTGGAAATAATTTTCGCCCTCAAATATAATTATCTTCTAATCAAAAGTCTCGAATAATTACATTTAGTATGGAAATATTCCCAAGCATTTCACTGATTAATTTTTATATACATTCAGTATTTCCTACTTTGAGCAACAGTTAATTCCATACAAGAAAAATCTCCGAACATTTATTAATTTAAGAAGCTTAACTTTTACTTTCTGCATAGATTCTTTTACGTTTAAGGATTTACTCCCTTTTAATAACAAGTAATATTCTGAGAAGCGAAACTTCAATTTGGCATACTTTCCCTTACAAGATCCTTTTAAGTTTTTAAATCCACTTCTTTCACAGAAAATATTACATCGCGTGTTTTAAATTAATGTGTGTTTATAATTAAATTCACAAGAAACACTAAATATTTCACAAGAATAACGATTTTATACATAAATAGTAAATAAAGGAATAGGTTAGAATCCGTATCATCCAAGCTTATAGCAACCAGAAAATGGGACCGTATTTTTTCTTCTTTTTTTGATAAAATCCCATAGTTTTTCAGAAAGGGTGTCAACAAAGCACATTTTCAAGATACGCAAATTAGAAAACTCCACATCGATCCAACCAATTCTGATGAGAGCATTGCCAGTCAATACTAATTCTAGTAAAATGTCCTTGTTGGGCAGAACATCTTTTATAAATAAAGAACTTATTAAGAGGAGAAAAAATACAGTTCCATTCTTTAGCATTTCAATAGTGATGTGAGCAAATCCCCCGCATTTTCGTGAAGAAAATAAAATGACATGGTTAACATATTGGAAAGCTTAGCGTTGTTGAGTGGGAGGAAATATTCTTTTGAGAAAACACTTCAAAGGAAGTTGGGAAAATAAGATAGAAACAGAGAAAACAAGCAATGTTCTCAAATAATTTGATTTAAAAAAATCAGTGTTTCAAAAGAATAATGTAAGAAGTTTGATACTTAATATAATTATTTGTGAAAATTTTCAAATATACTAGTGCTAAGGGACTTATTTTTAAAATTTCAAACGAAAAAAGTTTCGTAAAACAATGCAAAAAACTAAAAAGACAAGATTTAAAATTCAGTCACAATCAACCAAGATCTAGAGTGAAATAACGTGATTACGATTATAATCAATCAAATAATCTTTCTACTGTAGATTTGTATGTATTGGACTATTTTAATAAGTAATAAAACTCTTTATTAGTAATCTTTTAAATGTTGAAATGATAGTATTTGGTTTTTAGAGATTAATTTACACTATACGATAGATTTAAGTATGTTTAAAGTCTGGAGACATCCACTTCAAGATTAGTTTTCGCATTACATAGATCCCTCAATTTAATGACTTTCTATCAGTGACAACACATAAAGCTAGAACTGTTACAACGTCGAAATATTTAATCACTGCAACTACGCTGTCACTTCAAAAGAGTTTCAGCAAAATCTCGATAGGACTTAAATATTTGTTCGATCATGAAAGGAAATGTTTATAAAACCATTTAAAAAGCTTAAAAGGCAGCCATAATTAAACGGAAAGAATATGATGATAGATCAGAAATTTTACCTTTTACAAAAGTTTTAAAATTCTTCTTTTAGAAACACTGAAATATTTTTATAGATAAATCACGATCTTTAAACTAAAATATATATCGTAACTTTTCTGAAAAATCCGCTTAATATAAATTTGTCAATTACCAAAAATGATTGCTTTTTACTAATTTTAAAATAGAATTTTAGTTTACTGTCTTAGAATTGTTGCATCATAAAACGCTTTATAAATTATCGCAGAAATGAAATGTTTTAATATAGAAACTACATTCCGAGTATTATCGCTATAGTTTAAATAAAGACAATTAAATAATAATTAAAATAAAAATAAAATAATTCATATATGAAAAGTATTTCATCAAATATTTTATTCTAAAAACGTTCTAATGAGCACGAAAGCCCCTTTTATTCATACACTTATCAATATATTTTTGTTTATAAATTTAATGAAGATTTGCTCAAGAATTCAAACATGTTATTACGAATTTAAATGAATATTTTTATGTTATTCTTTCGATGTGTATAGTTTCAAATTTCCTTATTTATCAAAATATTATGGGAAATGACGAGATTAGTAATAATACACGTAGAGATACGTAAAAGATGGGAAAACAAAGTGAAGGAAAAGTTAGCTTTTGCATCGTAGATATAACATAACAGGGCCAAGAAAAATGCCAGTGACAAAGCAGGAGGCATTGCACCTACTATAGTTTGCGAAGTGCGAATATTTTATTCTTCCTCCAGGATTTATCCATCATTCCTGCATGCATCATTTATTTCTTTTATGCGAAACTCATAGAGACAATCTTATTTCGACTTTTATTTGATAATACTTTTATATTATAATATGGAACAATATTGAATATTCTTCAAAATCAATGACACATTTGCATATTGACGCAAAAATCGCACATTTTCTCGATTTCAAAATAAAATGGAAGGTTAGTTTCGCCAGTGATACAAAAAGAGAAATGGATATTCAGAAGAAAATTACAGGTTTTCGTTTTATAACTAAGAAAATTATCAGATCGCAGTCTTCAAATTAACTGGTATTCTCACACAAATAAAAGTTCTTGAATAGTTCGAATTGATTTATTAAGTGAACATCTCGTTTAAAAGAGCACGAGGGTTATCTTTGGGATGAATCCCCTCATTTTGAAATAAGATAAAATAAAACGATTGATGTCATTGCCGATTTTAAGATACATCAAGACCACTTGCCTGGCAAATGTTCTGAAGAATTACATTTTAAACTGAAGACTTTATCATCAGACTACTGAAGCCCAGATGTTTGATGTATTCAAAACAAGGTTTTTTAAAAAAATCAGAATCTGAGAACAATGACATGAAATTGATGTTTATTTTAATGTTTTATACTTTTTATTATTTCATTAGTTTATGTAATATTTATCTGGAATTAAAAGGTCTTCCGTAAACTTTCAAAATTTACATCATCATTGGTTCAAAACGAATGTAGCTCGCCGAGAGATTACTTCTTTTGAGTTTCTCGTGCACTAGCATAATAAGGCGTGTTTCGTGTTTCAGATTATGATGTTTGGTGAAAATTGGTGAATATCTTCCTTGCTACAGATTGGACTTCAATTTTCATACAGATATATAGTATTACCGAATTCGATGTATATATGCCGTACGTAGAATTTCATTTTTCTAAGTCATTGCTTCTTCCAGTTATCGCCTATTGTCTATCATCTAAATATGGAGAAAATATAGTCAGATTGAGTGATCCATATCAAATTGATATGATTGGATTATTGATTGATTTGACTATTGAACCATATTAAAATTTGGTATGGTTTACCATGCTCACAGGCTCAAGGATGACAATCTGGAAGACAGGTTTCCTTTTTATAAAAATCTACAAATAACCGTATAAATAATATTTATGTATTGTTATAAAAAATATCTACCACTTTTCGTTTATATAACTAATCCCGTTTTTGAATTATCACATTTAAAGACAGACGAATAAGTATAATTCTTTAAATAATTTTTTTCAGCTCCTGGGGGGGGGGGTCTGAAAAGTGGAGACAACGAAATTTCGAAATTCAACTTTACGGTGATTTTAATGCTTTTTCTTTTATTCTCCAAATGTGAGAACGTAAGAATAAAATTAAAAGATTCATGATGACAAATGATGTGTCCAGACATTTGGTTAAAAAAATTATCAATATTTTTTTTCTCTTAAGTCTGCTTTGTAAGTATATTTAACGTCATCAGAAATCAAAAACATTAAAAAAATTAATTTTATAATAAATAATAATTGTAGTGTCAAAAAAAGTTGGATAAAGCAAAAATTATTTTAAATAAAAAACTTTGTTTTATTAATATCGCCAAAATTTTTTTATATATAATTAAATTGATAATTATATAAATTTTATAATTATCTAATTTGTTTTAGGAAATTCGTAAAACGACCATAAATAAATATCCTATAAAGGATTTACTACTATTTTTGTTTTATGAAGCAAAATTTGAAACTTCAGCAGTTTTTATGTTGATGAAATATTATTTAGGCTTCAGTTTAGTTTGGTCTAGTTACTAAATGATTTAAATAACTATACGCTAAAAGATATTAAACTAAAGGAAAATGATATATTCTTAAAGAAACAGTCTGCTGTAATGTTTCAGAATAATAATAAAAGAAAATGGTACTATCCACTAAACTGAAGGATTAATATTTTGAAGCCATTAATCAATTAAGATGTGTATAGGTATTTCTATTTTTAAGTCAATTAACTGAGGGATGGAATTTCCCTTCACTACTACCCATATAAAATGATAAACTTAATGAGATGATTACCAGTCCGAAGTCAGTTTCTATCAGGAGAGTATAAAACCAATCTAACTTTCAAAACCATGGATTTTACAGTCGAATAAGAGATTTAAAATAAAAATGAGGATATTAGTAGGTTAGCAATAATTACTAAAAATCTGTCTCCCAAAAGGGCAGATGTTTATTAATTACAATAAAATTTAATGTAAATATAATTATTCATGTAATGGTTTTATACAATTTCGAGTTTTTTTCTGTTTATTTGATATATATTATAATTGTAGATCTTTTACTTAAAAGATAAACTGTAAAACAGAACCTAATCTTTTAAAATTTTTGTGTAAGAATTGTACGTTAATTTTCAAGAAAATGAAGTATTTCGTTGAAGTTTTAAATTTAGCTGCTTAAAACAACCAGAAAAAAGGCGCTTAAAAGTTAACTTTACTGAAAACATATTTCTAGAAACTCGTGAGATCAATTGTCATGAAACAATGGTAGTTTTACAGCCGAATATAATTTGAGAAATGTAATAAATTTTAGAACTCTGAGAAATGTAACACAGCACTAAGTAAAGCCCTTTAGGTGATTTAAAATGATTTATTGTTGATCATACTATGTGAACATTGAATTGAGATTAACATGAGAACTCTCTTGAAACTTATTAATAGAAGAATTTTATTTAACTTTAAAAATCAAGCAACCTAGGATTGGGATGCCTATTCCACATCAGGTTAGCTTAGCAGTTATTCAAAATACCAAACCTTTAATGAAATTTTTAACTACGCATGTCGTATCTAGTTAATTTTCACACAAGCATAAGATGGTTACCGAAATTAAAACATTCGTAACATTTAAACGCTTTAAACCTTCCTTAATGACTGACTATTTGAACACCACGGCTTTTGTGAATACGCAGTGAATTGTGCTTTAGTCATAAACAATTGTAAACTCAGAGAGACATCCAAAATAATCTCGCAAAAAGCATCGAAAATATTCAAGGTACTCCTACCATCCGCCAGGGCTGAAAAGGGATCCAATGCTTCATCCGATTATAATAAACTTAAGCTCCGATCCAGCAAGTACCGTGGGCCAGGCAAAGAGGTATTTCCGGTAAATATTGCCTTCAAACTCTTTGTTATTTCCCCTCGGCCCCAAACACTCTCACCCGTCCCACTTGTAGACTCAAAATACGAAAGCTGGGGCCTTAATAAGCCCGGGAGGCCCCGTGCCTAACGTGAATGCTAAACTGCTCTGACGTTAAAAGGGAAAAGAAGCCGCTGATACTATCTGCAATATCACTTAGTTTTTAGGCAAGCAGCTCCTAAGTGAGCGAGCGAAAGTGGTCTATTGCACTCAAATAGTAAGGACAAACGCTGGAAAACCTTTTCTGGAGATTTCCACTAGATACGTCAGTATTGATTTCCTGCCCCATTTTGCATAGCCTATCTGAATCTCGTTGAATTTGCTTGCACGGATGTGTGTGCGTGTGCGCGCTGCCTCTACGCAGACATAGAGCTCCTTTTGCTACCCCAACAAATTCCTCGCCCGCTCTTTAAATGATGGAGCAGCTGCTTAGTTTTCCAATGGGCGAGAGCCAGAACAAATATACCAAAAATCCAAACGCATGACACGAGAGAGCTCGCACCTGCTCACAAAATGCAACAACTCCAACACGCATTGAAATCACTTTTCATTAATCTGGAATTCATTGCAACTTTTCGGTTATCTTTTAAAAATGGTAATTAGTTTCCGCATCGCCTGTTAACAGTTCTTCACCCGAGGTTTTCGATTTCTGATGCGAATATTGAAAGTAGATAAGAGGAAGCGTACGCTCTTGTCCGTACATTACGAATTTAAATTTCTTCACCAGCGAACATGAGATTGCACTCGTTCCCATATTCTTGTAGCTGTTGCGCTCCATAAACTATTTGGCGTTTTATACTTCCGATGCATGCGCTGAGGCGAAACGTAGCGAAATCAAACTGATTTTTATATATCAAAAGATAATTAATGAGTTTTTAAGAAACGGTGTACACAGAGGAGTATATTTCTTAGTACATAGGAATTTACAAGTAAATCACTAGATAAAAAGATATAAAAAATTTGAAATAACTCTTAACGAGATTTATTCAAGAAAATGATATTTTTTAATAAAATGGTTTATTACATAAAAAGTACTCAACGTACTTCATTAGTTGTTCGGGGAATATCGCAATTCATTTTTTCATTTTGTGATGTTATTTGCGCCATAAAAAAAGTCCCCACTGTTGATAAGCATGGGAAAAACTCCTTGTGTACAAGTATATGTAAACATAAGCAACAGCACCTTCTTTATTTATAGATTTTTTTCAATCCAATGAACCATTTATGGATATTACTGTGCATTTTAGTGACAGTTAAAATCGCAAAGATAGATTAGTTCTCCAGATTTAATCTTTTTGAGTAGGAATTTACAAAAAAGGATAACAATGAAAATACATTTTCTTTTTGTGCTAATTTTTCTCTAAAAAATGATTGTCCCATTCAATTCATCGTTTGTTCCATCAATATTTTTATGCATTACATTGAAAATTACACATACAAGGATTTAAAAAATTATTTAGATAAAAAACCCTGTTTCCAATCAAAATGATATTCATATTTTTAATGTATTTTATTTAAATCAGAAACAATAGAAAAATATCAGTAGTGTAAAATACTGAATTTTCTTATCTCTCTAATTTATTATTTAATTGAAAACTAATTAAACTTTAATTTATATGTTTTATCTAGTTTAAAGACTTCTAATGATGAAACAAGCTAAAATAAATTTTTTTTCAAGAGAAGGAAGGAATTCTTGAAAATTAGTATTGTTACACCGATAAATGGTCTTTAAACATTTAAGAAAACTGAACATCTTAGTAAAAAACTAATTGAAAAATGTAAAAAGGAAGTGTTTCATATCAAAATGAATAACAAAGTGAATTATCTCTTCTACCGGGACCAATTTATTTTGATGCATCTAAAAAAATTTAACTATTCAAGTCTTTCATCATTCGAATAAAGTTCTTCACAATTTCTGCTTTAGCCTTATTTTTTTCTCTCACTCAAAAGAAAAAAATTCTCAAATTTTAATTCAATGGAGGAAAAATCTCAATTAAATCTTTAAAATGCTTAATGCTTTAAAATTTATGGAAATATTTTTATCTTCGTCTAAGGATTCAAGATTTGGGAATTTTTCAGCATAGGATTTAATTTCAGTAAGGATAATTTATGATAGAAATTGGAAAGTTATTTTATGCCAAAATCCTTAAAAAATGGTATTTTATAATTAAATGTATTTTTATTTTATTAATTTAAAATATAATTCCATATTGCCTCTGTATTCATGGAGAAGACATAACCTGTTTGATATTTACAAAACTGGTGGATTTTGAAAAAAATATATTTCTTTTAAGTAGTATTTCGTTTAGAAAAATCTGCATTAAAATCAACTGTATCAAACCTTTAATAATATTTATATATAAAATTATTATATCATAATATTATTTTAATATAAGTGAAGTTTAAAATTTCATTTAAATATGATTTTAAAATATGAAATAATGCAATGTATTATTTAAAACAAAAATAACATTGAAAATCGAAAAATATGAAATGTTAAGATGAAATCGTCCAGAAAAAAACAAAAACAATTTGCCTACCTGCAGACAGAAGTATTCTAAAGCAACGTCTTATCGAAGGATAAGTTTCCGTAAAATGTTTGCTATCATCCCAAACAGATCAAAAGCTTCAATCCTGTTAGCGTTTTTTCTTTTCCTTTAAACGTTTTTCACGAGGAAATGAAACTCGAAACATTGTTGCAGGATTCTCATATGTAATGCTTTATGAAATCTCTGTCTGCATATTCATAATATTAGAATGATGGATCATATTTTATAAGTAAAATAAAACTTCTGTTTCTGCGAAGCATTTATTTTTACCCTGAAAAGAAGATTCTTTCCTATGTAATACAACTGTTTTGTATTATCTATGAATTCAAATAACTTTTACAAAAACTCATGCGGATTAAATTTTTGTTAGAGGGCGAATATAACAGCAAGTAATGCTTTCGAGTAAGTCTACTGTGTTGTTCTTGGACAAAATATTGACATCCAGATTTCACATACACCCCAAATCCCCTACCTTCTTTCTTTATCTCCTTCCGACAAACCGCCTTCCCCCTCGTTGTCTGGTTCCCTGGGATTTAGTCTCTCTTGAAACCAACCCCTTCTCATTTATCTTGCTTTCATGATCAAAAAATCAGTTCCAGAAATACTATATTGAGTTAAAACGCTAAAGAATTTGAATAATTAATTTTAATTTAAAAAAAGAAGAAATAATGAATTCTATCGGTTTGAGAGAGAAATTAACCAATTCTGTACTCTTAGTATTTGAATGTATTTGGGTGTCTCGGATCAGAAAGGGAGAATATCTTTTGCTGTTGATAATTAAATATTTAAGTTTAGTATAATCCTTAAATTTAAAAGGCACTTGTATTACACTAATTAATTGCAAATACAAAGAATTATAATACCCGTATTCACTTGTCATGAATATATTATTAGATCTTTCTTTTGAAGAATATCTCAAGAACAAGATTTCAGAGATCAGAAAGCCAATGTTTGGGCCAGAACATGGTGAAACCTCAAAGCAGTAAAGGGATGAACAGCTTGTTGCGTAGGATATAAGTTAATGTTGTTTGTTTTGTAGACAAAGAGTATCATAGCCGTTGTTAACTTTACAAGACCATATAATAATGAGGTATTATAACTGTATCCTAAAATAGAGGTACATTATTACTGCAGGCAGGATAAAAATTTTCTGTCGATTATATTAGAAAAATAGATTTAATAAGAAATATCAAGCCTCTGATTCAAATATATCTCAATATAGCAGCCATATTAAGCATTCATTTAAAGAAGGTTCCTGTTTAAAGGGATAACTACATTTCTAGGGTGAAATGCATACGCCAAATCTGTATTTCTGATTTCTTTTATTGCTCAAAAGTTTAACTTAACTATATCATGCTTAACATTCTCTTATTATGAATGTGGCTTTTATTTGAATTAGCAATAATTTGCCATTTCATAAGTTATATTTCAGTGGAACACATTTTTCCAAATCTTTCTTTATAGAATTTCATATTCAAAAATATGTTATAAAATAATTGTTTGTATGGTTAAAGATGGTTATGAAATTACTCAAAAAACATAAACATATGAGAATTTTAAGTTCATCTTGCACTCCTAATTATCTGAAGAAATATACGGACGTATTTCTAGTGATTACACTTACTTCATAAGCAAATTAAAGAAATTATAAAAAGCATTACTTTTGCCATGTATCAGAATTAGTAAATTTCATTATCTTATGCAAAAGTTCACTTCGATTTACAGAAAATTCAGTTTTTAAGCAATATGATGCAAACTGTTTTATAAGAGCTTTGGTATATGTTGAAGAATATTAGAAAATAAGAATGACGCAAAAACGGCGATTTCACCTGTTCCGGGGATTATTTTGCTTCACTTTACTTTTCACTAAATGATGAAAAAAAGGGAGAAAAGAAGCTAAACAAAGTGAACAAGAGTATCAAGTATTTAATTAAGGCATCAATTAATGGTAATTTAATAAAATGAAAAGATATCTAAGTAGCCCTCTGGTAAGGCAGAGGAAAAAAATGAAACAAAGATAGAATGCGGGGAAAAAATACGGTTTTTTTTCTCAAGTAACCACATATTTTCTGCAGTATTTTTTTAAACAAATTCAAGCAAAATTAGGTAATTAATGAAGAATTCAGCTAAAAAATGAGAGCTCATTTCTCGGATTCCAAAACCAATATTTTACAAATAAGATTGTGTAATGTTTTTAATACACAGACCTATGCAAAAACAAAGAAAAAATGTTAGTTTATATTTTGTTTCCTTCAATTTACTCTAATCATTCGAATCAACGCAAACTGGTTTATTCAATAAAACTTGCAGTTTTGTATTAAAAACTAAATACAATTAATTCAGGGACACATGTCTTCAATATTTAGCATAGCTTAATTTTCAAAGAATTGCTTCATCAACTTTATTTTTAAATTAAAATTTAGTTATTAGTTTGAAAAAAAAATTTCACTTTTTATTTAATAAGAACCTCTAAAAGATTATACTGAAAAATTAATGTTTCATCATGACATTTTATGAACATCAATTATGAACATCATCCGGTTATTTATAACCGTTTTAATTCAAAATTATAAGTAATATACCGAAACATAAATTAAGGATATAAAATAAAGTTCAAATTTTTTTCGATACATTTATATATATTTTTTACTTAACTTGTAAGTACTGTCTACAAAAAAGTAAGAAATCTATTTAGAATTAAATTTGTTACATTGTCAGACTAAAAGAGGCTAGGCTTTCAGAAATATTCGCTTTAATTTAATTTTCAATAAATTTTTCCTAAGTGGTAGTGAAATTCTTGAGTCAAGGTCGAGTTGGTCCTTTCTTCATGCAGTAGTGCACTTAAGAACAAGTCAAAATGTAGTTTAAATTGAACTTTTAGCAATAAATAGCGCAACCTTACTTTTCTTTCGCGAAAAAAAGTCTCGTATCTCATTCTACGTTTCTCGCATTTTTCAATGCATCTCTTTAATAAATTTTCTTTACTTCATGCCTTGCTAAAAATATTTGCCATTCTATATATTTTCCATTTTCTATATTTTTTTCTGTGACTTGAAAAAAATATAAGAATAAATAAATAAAAATATTTTTTTCACGCGACATTTTAAAATGGGGTCTGTTTTATAAACAAAAATTGTATATTCTTTAAATATGTCAAAAATTAGGATTCTAAGTGTTTACATTTCCCTTTCTCATCAAGTGAGAGAAATTAGAATAACTCAAATCTGTTATAAGGTTTTTGAATGATCCTTATCCGACAATCCTAGTTCAAGTTTATAAGCTCAAGCTAATACAAATCTATCGAAGGCAATTTCATATATAGAATACTTTATGATGAAGCAGTATTTTAATTATAGTTAATTTATCATACTGCTTTAATTAAAATAATATTTATTTTACATTTTATAATTTTAACATACTATTTAACCATATTATTAAATAAAATAATACGATGTTATTGCATTGTGTAGAACACAGGAAATACTAAATTAATAATTCCTATTTAATAATTCTTGAAATATAAAAGATGCTGATTAAAAAATACCTTTCGTATTCGCTTATTAAAGGAAATAAAGTGGTATGCCTCAAAAATGATTTAAGATTTTTGCAATAATCTAATAAAACCATTCTAATCCATGATTATTAGTTAAAGCTAAAACAAATTTTACTCTAATACTATTTTTCTTTGTATTTTATAGGGCAACAAGCATATTCATAGAACGAAATCTTATTTCCCCGTATACAATACAAGAAATGATTTATGTGAAATTCGGATCTATTGCACTTTAATACTTTAAACCAAAAAATGAAAGACCCTTATAGAGTTTGAAAGATGTTTTTCAAAGTAAATACGTCTTTCTCATACTCTTATTAAATGAAATAAAATAGAATTCCTCAAAATAGTAGCTTCATGATAGATTTATGATCTTTGCAACAATACATTCAAACCATTCTAATCCACAATTATTAACTCAATCTAATCGAAATTTCACACAAACTATTGAGTATACAAAAGTTTTGAAAGCAAAATAGGATTGTGATAATCTATGTCATATTATTATTCTTTGGGTTTATAGGACAAATACATATTCGTACAACGAGATCCTATTTCACCGTATACAATACAATAAATAATTTATGTGAAATTCGGATCTATTGCTCGTTAATAGTTCTTTAAACAAAAAATGATATATCCTTAAGAGTTTGAAAGCTGTTGTTTCAAAGTAAGTACCTTTCTCATTCCCCTTTCGGGTAGAACAAATAAAGCAGAATGACTGAAAACTCATATAAGATCTTCTCCAACTCTTATAATCCAAGTTTAATCGCGGCGGTATTAGAAAGCAGCATCACCGCATTAACCGATGTACACATAAACTTAGCGAAAGCTTGTTGTAGTTAATCTCCTACTGCAGCGCTCTCCTACAGTCTGTGGAAAGAGAGTTCATTTAGAAATTTACCACCGACAGCTCTGCTGTGTTTGCACGTGATGCATCCGTCTCGACGGAACGGATTACGGCGACCGTGGCTGGAATTAACATTGGACTCACCACATTTCAAACGATGCGCCAGGTACTCATTGTGTGAAACGTGCCACAAGTAAAGCAGGAAATTACGGCGGCTTGGAAAAAAATTACGATTCATAATGAGTTGTGAATTCTATATTTTAATAATAAATTTTAACATGATATTGTACGTTGGTTGGCATATAATCTATAAACTGTGGGATGCATTAGGCATAAGGAAAAAGTAATTTAAAACGTTCTACAGGGCAAACCGTTGTGCTCACAGTTAGTAAATTTAATATATAATTATTTCTTTGGTAATAGATCTCAAGAGGCAAAGATGTTTCAACATGTTAATTTTATGTCTAATTCAAAATTAGTCAAAATTTCCCCCAATAAGTAGGGAATGTGTAATAACAACAATTTTTTTTTGCCACTTTAATGAAGATACTGATTTTATATCCCTACACTTTTTTTTCTAATTTTAGTAAATAAAAATATATTTTTAAGCAGGTTTTACGACACCACTTTTCACTATTTACTTCTCTGTTTCAACTACTGGTTTTATACTTACATACGTTGTGATGATATTAAAAATATTTTTTTTGTATACGCGCTTTCATTGTTGTATAATTAAGAGTAAATTCTAAGTATTAAAACAAAATGCACGAATCATGCCTAAAGCATTACCATGGTACGAGGCTATGGGCAAAAGGTTCGAATTTCCTTTAAATCTTTTTTTTTTTTTACTATATAGTTTACAAATCAGTTTTCTTCTGATACCAGAGTAGATTACGCAAGTTATAATTATTGTTATAGGAAAAAGCTTTGGTACACTCACACCTGTTTTATAAAAACAAAAGAGCTAGCTTAGGACTGATTTTATTATACTGAACTGTGATCTGATAATAAACACGATGTTTTGTCTGTCATTCCTTCTCCGAATTTCCACTCCATTATTGAGGAAAAAGTTTAATTTCAACAACATTTAAGAACTCAAAATCCGCAAATTTAGATATAAATGGGTTTCAAATTCCTGAATTTGTCGAACCGAATTATATTTTAAATGCGATAGAAAAGTTTTCAAAAATGATTTCTTTTCCACGACTAAATAATTTATAGTAAATTAATTGGAGTAAATAAGTAAATGTATAAATATTATATTCACATTAATTTCAAAATGAAACTGATGCCCACAACTATAAAAATAATTTTCAAAGTTAAATGATAGCCCAAAATAAAATTTATGCTATCATTTACAAAAAATCACCATTTTAAATTCAAAATTTAAGAGAATTATGATTGCAATTTAGAGAATTATCATTTAATATAGCTTATACGTTAGGGAATTTAATATTTAATTAAAAAAGACTACTATTTAAAATCAGGATTACAAATCATGGATAATATTTCATGTGATGTTTGCAGAAGCGAGAATAAAACATCAAGTTATTCATAATAAAGGCTCTAAAGTTGGAAAAAAATTCTTGATATGTACGATAATTGCTAGACATTTGTTGATTAACTAAATAAATTCATTTGCAGGAAATACCCTTTTCTGTATCTTCACCAAGCAGAATGTAAAATTGAATCCCCATTAGGGACATGTTTCGACAAATTATCAGGGAAGAAATTTTATAATTAATATTAGTGTGTGTATCTGATAAATGCACACTAAGATATGCAATGATTTTTTTTCAACCGATAACTCGCCAAATTGTGGCAACCCATAAAATTTCAACAGACTTGATACTAGTATGCTTCTAAAGCGAAAGATTTTGGGACATTATCAAATAATTCTTTTTAATATAAGCGGGCTAATAAATAAAATTAAAGTTATAAGTTCATAAGCGAAATTTATTATATGTATTTATTATTGTAAAATTCTTTCCAAAAAACTTTCCAAAAAAATTGGCGGATGCATAGCCAGGCTGGCAAAATCGTGAGAATGCTAAGAATGATTTTGATTATGAAGGTTATGACATAATGGAATTAATGAGTTTTTTTGGAAAGAATTTTACAATAATAAATGCATATAATAAATTTCGTTTATGAACTTATAACTTTAATTTTATTTATTAGCCCGCTTATATTAAAAAGAATAATTTTCTTAACATGTTGATTGACATGCTTATTTCTCACTTCTTTTATTTAATTAGATGACCCTGTATATTGATTTTTTTAGCTACATAAAGAAAGGTGATAAAATTAGATCAATGTGGGGAGTTCCAAGGGAGACAGCCAATGTATTAAAAGAAAATATAATATTTTAATATAAATTACAAATACAGATTATAGTATTACAGGATTGCTAAAGAGATTTTTTTTTTATTGATTGCAAAAACTAATGTATGGCAACATAAGGGCTCTTTAACCAATTTCCTCATCTATTTACGCATTATGAAGCATTTTCTACATTTTATGCTTAGTAACACAGATAAGAAAGGCGAGTTTGCATTTTGGACAACATCCTATTGGCCAATCTTTTATAGAAATTGATACAGAAAACCGAATTTAATTTATCTGAACAATTGTATTGTAGAATTATTGGTTGTTCCCAAACATGAATAGAGAGACTAACAATCAACTGCGGAAGACTATGGTTCAAATTTTGATACAGATCTACAAACTGGATGGCGCAATTCATATGCTAAATTTCTTTAACTTGATGCTTTTATTTTTCCCATCAATTCAATCAAATGTAATCCGACGAGGATTTAGATTTGCTTCTATTAGAAGCATTTCATACAAAATTTGAGATAAATCGAAAATTTTAATACAAAACCTATCTAACTAATGACAAGAATCTAATTTCATGATTTTAAGCTATCTTTCCCATTAATTATTAATTTTTTTCTTTCTATGCTTCTTAAATAAAAAGATAAAAATGATAAATTTATGTGAATTTAAAAATAAAACCTTATCTCAGACAAATTCACTTTCAATATATTATGCTAAACAAAATACATTTCTCCTCGTAAACTCAATCAAAACTGATATACGTCTGAAAATTTTTTGAATCGGAAATCAATGTTATAGCTAAGATTTCTTATGCCCTAAATCAACATCAGACAAAGATACTATGCATAGAAAACGTGAAACTTTTATATTAATGTCTTTGAATAATTAAATATTGTAATGTATTGCATGACAAAAAGGCATTCATGCAAATAAAAAAAAAATATTCACATTGAAAAGACTAGAAACTCGGCGCATTGCATTCTTTTTGAGCCTAAATATATCCTTAAAAATTGTGCTTAGAAAATAAAGAAATTCTAAAATTTATGGTCATGATTTGATAAAAATATTTGTTAACATTAAACTATCATAAATAAAATTATACTGAGTATTGCATGCAAATTGAAATTGAATAAATTCTTGGTAATAATTACAATCTGCTCTAAAACGGTAAATATTAGGTGAAATCATTATCTCGTTTTCTATTTATAAAAGTCCCCAAAATAAATTTTGGAAAATATCCATGCCTTAATTTTAATTTACAATAGTTTAAAAGATACTTTATAAACTTAAATTAGAAAAAAAATATAGAGCCAGCTGACTTATACTTTCAAAATCGGAATGCAGGCCTGCAAATAATGTTAAAGTCCCTTTTTTCTCCTTCAAGGCGCTAACTTAAAACCTTGTGAGTACTATCTCCAAGCTTTTCCTTCTCACATTAAACAATATTTTTTTTCAGTAAAAAAGTTCCTCGTGAGCTTTAAATAAAAAAAAAACAATACTAAAAATAAATAAAATAACCCCTCTCTCTGACACAGTCTGATCCGTACCATCCTTCAGTCAAATTAAAGTTTCCAGTGTCTTCCAAAGTCGGAGCCAAAAACAAATTTTCAGTTCTACGAAGAAATTAAACAAAAACAAGTTTTTCTGATAATTTTGTTATGGAAAAAAGAAGGAAAGGGGGAAAAGAAGGAAAAAAAAATTTGCCCAGAGGCAAAAATCGGCTTTATTATTTCCTTCTTTTTTCCTTCATTCATTCTCGTTTACTTGTTGAATCCAGGAGCTTCGATCCAAAGTTGAAAAATCGTTTCTTTCCAATTTCGATACGGAGACAAAACCGAAACGTACATGCGCTAAATGCTATCTCAAAAGCATTGGCATTTAAAGAAAATCGATCCCAGGAGAGAGCGTGGATGTGAGGGTGGAGAACCGTGTGCATGGGGGGATGGCAACAGGGGAAAGAATTTCAATTAGGACGGCTTCACAATTTCGGCATTTTCCGCTCTGCGCTTCCATTTATTTAGACTACCCAAACATTTTTTCCCCCTTCTTCTAGCAGACCCGAAATTCTCATGTTCTGTATTCACTGACGCTATTTTTGATTTACGAATCATCCAGATAGAATTCTGTTGGAAAGTATGGATATCTTGTGAAAAAGACGAGCTAAAGGCAACTACCATTATTTCAAGAATTTCTATCAAAGAAAAAAACTATCTTTCAATGCATTCTATGCAACGTTAGACAATCAGTTAATCGATTTTTTTATCTGTATATTTTGCGAAGGTTCATCATTAGAAACATTAGCCTTCGAGAACTGTTATTGAAAACAAATTTTTCACATAACCATGAAAGCTATTCATATTTAAGCGCATTATGACTGAGAGTAGTTGAATATCCTAAAAAGCATTATATTAAATGGTTCATAAATTATTATACAGAGTAATCTATATTACAAAAAGGAATTTAAAACTTATTAGATTAGAAAAGGAATTTTAAGTTTATTAGATTAGAAAAGGAATTTTAAATTTATTTCATGATTATACAAGAAATAATTATCCGCTTAAGTTTTATTTAAATACAAAGATAAAATTTTGAGAACATATAGTACAAATTTACTTGCAGTTGAAAAAGAATTCAAAATATTTTATAAATATTTCATTTTTCTTTGAATTATTTCTTGAATGCTTTTAAAATGTATCCTTAATCCCTTAATTGTGGTGTAGGAGCACAGTTCATGCATCAAACAACTAGTTTTTCACCTAATAAGCCAAAATGATTAAAATTTGATAAATTATATTACATGGAATCTATAAGCATTTCAAATCCATCAAAAAGTTTTTCTTGAATCAGTACATTAGTATGCATCAAAGAGGAGGTTAGCCAAGATAGGCTGTTGTGTCATTAAACCACGTCATAGAATAAACCTAATATGCTTCAAAATCAGAAAATGTCATCCAATTAGATAGCAAAAAGAAATTTGCAAAATTAAAGATTCAATTTCAGCTTCATTAATTTACAATCAAGAATGAATTTTCTTCAATTTTTATATAAATAAGCCGAATTAATCTGAACAAACCGTATACAATTCATCAGTTTTTATGTAAACTGAAAATCATAAATTCCAAGTTATAATAGTAAAATAAATAAATTATTATGCTGGATTATCTTATGAAAAAATATACCTCTGTAGCATTTTTAGAATCATTTTAATTCCTTCTATTCTCTTGAAATATTTATTTATATATCTTCTTTAAATTTTCAATCGTTAATAATATGCTTTTTATTCATCCACTCAAGTTCAAATACATTTTTTAAAACTTATAATGGATGATACTTGATGTTAATACAGTGTTTTAAAATATAAATTCATTAATTAAAGGTAATTAATTTTTAATTGTAAGGAAAATTGAAATCAACAGGCAGTAGCTCAATCTCAAAAATGCAAGGATTTCATAATACTTCAAGTGAAGGGGAAACATGCCAGTTAAATTCTTGTGAAAATCAATAATTTTTTGATAATTATTTAATAAAAAGTAACTAAAATAAAAATATTCTTTATTTTCCTAAGTAGGACTTTAATTTTTAAAAATTTATATTGCTTGTTTTTAATTTAACTAAACCTTGAACCCGTTTTAACCCAATTAAATGATCCAACATAGCAATTCTAGAAACTCAAAATTAAATCCTCGGTATATGTTTTTAATAACATTTTTCTGCACTATAATCCATTCAACTTTTTAATAACAGAACGAGAGGACGTGATGGATTTACGCTGAGACTTTTACCAATTTCGAAACTAAAGCGCGTCAGAGTGTTCTCATGACGTTGACGGTTTTAATGATTTACGAACCTCCACATCTGATCGAGGTAACTCGAAGAGGGAAAACCCCACCGATCGATACTATTATTTGTGTTCGGAGTTTTTTCCCCTCTACAGGAGGATTTACTCCTGGATAAGAGAAAATGCAACACCAAGAATGATTAATCGGATCGGCTGAATATTTCGGATCCGATTATTTATCGTAAGAAATGTAAATGACTCAAACTCATGTTTAAGAAATGCCAGAAATATGATTTAAAAGGTTATCGACAGAAATAAGCAAAGGTTAAGATAGAAATAAGCGGACTGGTTTAAAGTGAAATAAAATAGTATTTTTTAACAATGTAACGGACATGTTTTGACAAATAAAGGGAATAATATTTAATTCAACTTCCTAATAAAAAGTTTAATTTATTCCTAATTATATCAAACAAATTATGTGATTCTTTTAAAAAATTCAATACCTACTTAAATCAACAAAGAATTTTTTTTTATTTTAATTACTATTTATTAAATAATTATCAAAAAATTATTGATTTTCGCAAAGAGCTCGCATTCTTCACCTTCAAGTGAAAAATGTTGCAAACCTTACAATTTACCGATTGAGCTACAACCTGTTCATTTCAATTTTCATTACAGATTACTAAAATTCTATTTAAAGTATTAAAAATTAATTATTTTTAATCAATGAATTAATATTTGAAAAAAAAACTGTACTAACATCAAATGTGATCCACTACAAGTTTTAAAAAATGTATTTGAACTTGAGTGGATGATAAAAAGTATTTGAAAATTTGAACTAATAGTAGGAAATCAAAAATATATTAATCGATATGAATACTTTTAATCAACCAAATCAGAACAATATACAGAAAAAATTGTGCATAAGGAATGATCATGTTCGTTAAGTTGTTATAGAAGAATGTCAAAATGTTTCACTTCCATCATATTAAATTTAAAAAAATGTATTTTCACAGTGTTAAGTCTCATAAAAAATTTAGAGTGTGTTGTACAAAGTAAAATTCCGTTGAGGGTTTTGACATGGAATGATATTTTATCACACTTTTGCATGCTTAGAGATGTTGTAACTCTGTCTTTATTAGAATGAGGGACAATTCTTGAATAGATATATGATTTTATAAAGATATTTTTTTATTTATAAACATCATTTCAAACTTCCATTTAAAAAATTTCTGCCGATAGAACTTTAGTAAAAATGATTAATAATGCTTTAAATAGGTAATCCCTGTATCCGCGAAATATACATTATTTCAAAGATCCATTCCATATTTAATAAAATGTAATGAGTATCACATAATTTTGATTTTTTGTTGCTAAATTTGAATTGAAAAGTTTTAAATTCCAGCAAACGGTATGGCAGAAACTATCTAAAATAGTCACTAAATAGAGACAGCTATTTATTAATGAAAATTCACTTAATAGAAGCTCTATTTTCTCTATATTTAATATTAAAATTACTTTTATATCTGATTGCATTGGTTTCAATTGTTAATATTGCTAGCACAATAAACAAAATAGGTAACTAAATCACAAAAGGGCGTTAATTTAATAAGATGGATCTTTTGATTTAGCAAGTTGTAAAAAGTAGCTGATTTTCATGATTTTTTGTTCCTTTAAAATCTTACATCAATACTAATCAATTACATTGATTCTAATATTATGACTTAGAATCTTTTAACTGCCATCTTTTCTTCAATCAATAAGGAAGTAATAGAAATTATAAAATGAAATCCTTTACCTTCTTTATCCGGAAACAATATGTTTTGAGATAATTGTGATGGTAATCAAAACTTTTAAAAATATTTTCAATGTGAAGGAGTAACATTGGTTATATATCAACTCAGTTATGTGAAGAAAACTAGATGAAAATCGAGAATATAGACAGGAAAAAATCTTAGTTTTTGTTATTAGCTTTTATCCCATATACATTCGTCTGAGTCGTCTATGCCAGTATATAATTAAAACAGATTTTGTCATCTTCGTCTAGCCTTAAAATTTATTCTTATCATAGTTGACACATCATAATAAATTTTAAATATAAAGTTATAAAGGAAAAATTAAATTTTAGAAAAATCAAATCATAAATACATTGATACACTTAATTTGCATAATTTTAAAAAAGAGCCGCTGTTTTTTTATATATAAAATAACAGCAAAATAATAACAAATAACTTTTATAAAAATAATTTACTTTTTAATTAGGATAATAAATAAAATTACATTATCTATATTTTATGTAACATTCTATTTAATTTTATTTTTCTCTGTCTATAAAAAATTAGACTGCAGAGTGTGCACCATCAGCACTTTTGAGGTTGATTTTAGCATTGGAAGGATGGAAATGCTTTGTCCTCAAGGAACTTCTGATTTTTGACTTTGTAATGGACATTTTGCAACGTGCCTTGCCAGAAAAACTACCAACCATTTTTATCCACCCGTTTCTCTTCGTTGTACCTGACAGACAGTATTTTATTACTGTTGCTACGATTCTTCCAACCTTACCCCGAATTTTTTTCTTCATGAATCTAGTTTATCTTTGTATCTTCGTTTATATATTTTTCTAAATGGAGCTCTTTTGCCGTCAATTGCAAAATTAATGTTGCATATCTAATTTTAATCACTATCGTGAATTTCTAACTGGAAAAATTGTGTTTTTTCCTTCAGTGCACACAGATTCTATTGCTTGTTTTATAGTTTTAGGATCAATATTTCATATTTTCTCCCATCTTTCTCCATGGCATAAGATCACAAATTAAAAATGAATATGATATTAACATCTGATATCACGGATCAGTAATTCATGGTTCAAGATATTTTTTGAGCTGTTGTACAATAAGGAAGTTTACAGTTTTAACACATAGAAATCTCTACAATTTATTTTGAATTTATAAACAATGTGTAGTTTTGCTTGCCAATTTATACTGCACAAACTGAGAAACAATAGAAATCCTTCAGTAATTTTTGAAGTTTACAAATAAAGAAAAGTAGTACTTCATAACTTTTACATAACTATATAAAACTATTTTATAACCGCAATAATAACAATGTGTTTTTAACAAAGTATGAGCAAGAGATATTGTTTACAACAAGCAAACAATCCGTTCTAGGATAAGTATTAGTGATACAAGGTACTCTATATTCAAGGCATAGTAATTTCCTTATAAAACATATTTTTGAGGAAAGCTTTATAGAATATTTCGCATCATAATCAATAACAATTTTATCAATATCAATCCTATATTTTAACAAGATTAAATAATTTCCTGAAAGTTAAAGCCTTTTCTCAGTCAGAATTTAATGTGTCATTTAAATTATGATTCATCTTTTGGTAAGTTTAAATCTTTGAAGTAATAATTGAATGACATGAAATTACAAACATATAACTTTTCTTAGTTAAAAAAAATTATCTTAATTCATCAAAAATTGGAGTACATTTCTATTCATTTAATTAATAAATAGACAAAAATTATTTTAAAAAACATGAAGAGGAGAATTATTCTTCAGAAAATGTTAAAATCCTACATTATATTTAATTAAATAATAATAAAAAATTATAAAAATAAAATTTTAAGATATCTTACTCTATACCTATAAAAAGAATAGAAATTTTAAAAAATTGAAAAAGTGAATTTATTTTCTCATTTCGAGCCCTTTTTAATCTTTTTCTTTTTTCTTTTTTGTTGAAAGAAATGTCTTAGAAGCTTTTTCCACTGCGTTTATCATTTATTTTCAAAAATTCTCTATATATCTTCATATAAAATAACATCTTTACACGAAGAATCCTTATTATATATTTTCATATTCAATAAATGAACTACTACATTTACATAAAATAATAATCATATCTCTTTTGAAAGTTACCTTTTATGAAGTCATAAACAAGTATGATACTCCATTATGTCCCTTTTGAAACCTGGACGTAAACAAGTATTTGTATTTCAAAACGAAGCTTTTGGCAAATTAAAAATCGGAACTTGGATTTTGATACTTGCACCAACTTTGTAAAATACATTATCTTATCCTTAGTATATTTCAGTATTTCTTTTGTAACCATAAGATTATTATCATTTTTCAAGGAGGGAAATAAATTATAATAACAATACCCATTTACCTGCGATATGAATTTCAAAATATCATATATCTAAAGATGTAAGAAGAAAACTGGAAATGCATCAGTGTTTTTAACTTAGCATTAAGAATATTAATTATATTGATGCTTAGATATTGATAAAATTATTAGTATCTGCCTCATTTCTATTCCATTTACGCGAGTGCTATTCATCACTAATTGAATTTTTATTTAACGGCGTTTGAGTTGGGAATTTATTTCAGGTCTTGTATTTCTATTTTCTCATATAGATCATTTTTGTGTCATTTTTTGTATTCTTTTTTTTTCTATAATGAATTAAAAACTAATAATATTTGGTTTCCTTACAGATCTTTTTTTAATATATGAAATATATAAAGAAAATCTGAAAAAAAAATCGATCCAGAAATTTTGATAAATCTCCACATTTCAGACTTCAATGAGCCTGTGACTTTTGAAAATTAGTCTTTTTTGACACAAAAACTCAAAAAAAAAATTTAGTCTGTTTACACAATAACTCAAAAACGCAATAAGCTAGACGGATGAAATTTGGTATTTGTTTTTTAAATCAGAACTAAAAATTTCAAACAGATTTTAATGAAATTTTTCGAAGAGATCTGTCTGCCACCTTTTATTTCTATGAAACAACGACAGTAAAAAACCCGCTGTTTCCTTAATGTGATGTTAACAGACTGCAGGGAAATTTTAGATCCAACCAAATGTTGGCAGTTATGTTTATGTAACTGAAAAAGGCGGTAAGCCTTCTAAATAAAAATTTGAATGCGTTCTTGACACCACAATTCTAGATCTGCATCATATTTTGGACATAATTCTTTTCTTCATTATTTTTCAAAAATTAATAGAAAATAAAGTTTGTATGTACTGAAAAGAAGATCTTTTTCACTGGAGTATTCGAACAAAGCATATAAAATTTTACTATGCTTTGATTAGGGATACTTCGCTTCTAACCATAAAGAGTATCTCTGTGCATTAATATCATTTACATAATTAACAGCCAGACAAGGCAATACCTAATTAATTATTATAATAAATAATGCTAAAAATGAATAATCATTAGAAGTTTTAAAAAACTACTTTACTGCTTTAACTAAACTATTTCAAGCATAAGAAATATAAGGAGGACTCTGATATAAAACTGATCTTAAAACTTAGAAGACGTTGTAAGACATTTTATTAAAACATTCTCCTTTCCGTTGATATATTCGGTGTTTTGTCTTGATACTAAAAGGTCAAAAGAAATATGATATTTAATTACTAATCTTAGTGTTCTTTTATTTAAAAATGAAATCATGTTAAGAGGATTACGATATCTAAAAGTGAGCAAATCAGAAATATTCAATAGAAGCTTCAAAATCAAGGCCCTAGGTGGTAACAAAAATTGCGAAAAATTATAATTGAATGAATTTAATTGTTGTTAAAAATCATTTCAAAGATTCTTATAGCTTATAACTTCCTATTTATTGCAATTAACTATTGTGAGCATTCATTTCTTTTAAATGAACCTTTTAAAAACAAAGAATGTTTAATTTTTAATATAAGTAAAAAATACTATAGTTTATAAAATGTGGCACAATAATAACATTTTTACAAGTTGAAACATTTATTTATACTTAAGGAATTAAGTTAAATGTTACCATAAACAATATAAAAACGCAGATTTTAATAGTATATTTCGCTATTGATTTAAACAAGAACGAATCAACGTTTATTTAGATAATAGTTTCCAATGAACGATGCTTCAAGAATTAGACTGCCTCAAAAAATCCTGATATATTTTCTTAAAAACTATACATAAAGCAATGCCTAATTTACTAATGGAGTCCTTTCTTTTGCAGTCACAATTACATAATAATCATTAATAAACTTTCTCCAAAAATTAATGTATGTTTAATTATATCAAAATTGAAAGCAGGTTTTTTTTTTTAATGAAACGTGCTTTCCTTTAAGCATTACTAAAATGATATTTTTATTTCGGTTCCCTAATTCTTAAACAACTAGCTGTTAAATAGTAATTAATGACTAACAATTATCTTTTTTTATATTCAAATAAAATCTAATGTAACCCAATTACTTGTTTCAGAAAGTTATTAAAAAATAATTTGATAACTAATCCAAACGGAAAAAATCTAATTAAATCATCCTGATAATAGGAAAAATTCTATCATATGGAGAATTAATATATTTGAGTTATTTAAAAATGTTAACAATTCCAAAACGCTTTTTCTAAAAACATTTCCCCACACATTTTGTCCCAAGTATGTTATAATGCTCATTAAACAACGTATATTGTCCATGAGATAAACAGAAAGGGGAAGATCTTAATTCGTTTCACAAATTCGAAAGGAGAAATACGCCAAATACAATATTTGTGCTTCTAAAAAGGATTTTTAATTTAAATTTCCTAGGTTCGCAGCTTTCTATAAAAGTCAAAGGTTCTATGAAAATCATCAAGATTTTATTTGCTACAATGAGTATGAACGGAAGCCTATTCCTAAAACAAATTTTAATTAAGTATATAAAACAACAGGAGAGAGAGTGTATCGGAATTCAAAGTAATTCACTAATTCTTCTTCTTTCCATACTAAATAATTATTTTCGAATTAAATGCTGATAAAGAAACGCTATTAGCAGTGTTTATATCAATGCCATTATATTCCCATATTACGACAAATCATTAAATACATGCTTTTGCCCTTACTTTCTTACAAAATGGAAGTTACGAAAAAAGATTATAAATTTTAAGAATCCTAACTTCATTCTGATGATTAATTGATAAACAGAGGGAAGATGGAGTATTTCCTTCCTTTGATGTAAGTCAAGAAATGCTATTAATCGTATTTCCAAAACATTGTGTTCACATGTCATGAGAGGCCAACCAATATTTGTATCTATCTGCCATTGCCATTTCTAAAAATAAATGGAAGACATTAATAGCGATGGTTGAAAATTCTAAATTTTGGGAATCTTTAAAAGCGAAGAACGAAACAAAAGTATCTACACTTGCATGTTATGACAGGCCAAACAATATTTGTATCTATCTAACCATGAGTTTTAAAGATAATAAATGGAAGCCATTAACTGATGATGAAAGAAGATGAGAAATTTTGAGGATTCTAACCTCACTCAGAAGATTACTTGGTATATAGAAGATTGCTTGAAAATACTTCGATTTTTAAATACAAGAAACGCTATTAAATGTTTTCCCATAACAATCTCTATACTCACATATCAAAATAGATCAAACGATATTTGTATGTATCTGCCCTTGCATTTTAAAGAAAATAAATGGATGTCATTAATAAGCGATGAAAGAAGATTTCAAATTTTGGGGATCTCAGCCTCACCCTCAAGATTACTCGGTAAACAGCGAAAATGAGGAGGAAATGTCTCCTCTCTCTCCCACTCGAAATCAAATCCAACGCAGCCGAGATTCATGTTCTCAGGAAACGACGATTCATTTTCCTAAAATGACTGATAGTTGGTGCCCTTTTCGAACAACCTACCCCAAGGTAAAAGAGAATGGTAGATGTGTGAATTGAAAAGTTGCCAAAACAAGGCAGATCGATCAAATTGTGAAGCTTAGGGGCCTGGGATTGCATTGTTAAAAACGATTTTTAACAACTCGCAGCTCTTCAAAATTTATTCACGATCATTCCGCATGAAGAAAAAAAAATAACAATTCTGTTTCGACTTTTGCTTTAAAATTTGACAGCTATGATACAGGCCGTGCCTTTTGATAATTATGATCATTCGGAAAAATGAAATATGTTTTTAAAGAATGATCAAATTGTGGGGTTTTGTTGAAATAAAAGGAGATTCAAAAATATAAGCCGAAAAATCGTACCATGATAATATAGAATTTATTCATATATCTTTATATTATTTCCAAAAATTCTCTCTTAATTATACGAATAATAACAAATACACAAAAGGTATTTAATATAATTGAAAAGTGTGAGTGTATGAAGGCATTCACTAAAATAATGAAATGTATTGTAAAATATTCTCAGAAATATTTTTTAATTTTATTAAAATCTATATACAAATATATAATTGATACCTCAGAAAAGTTTTAAAATTTTATAGTATTATATAAATAGCTGATTGAGCTAAATTTTCTTTGAAGAAATTAAAGAAAAAATTTTAAATTTCGTTTTTCTTAAAAATCAAAAGTCTAAGTAAAGTTTTGGGAAAGCTTTTCATAACGAGCAACTTTTACGTAGTAAGTAGCATAAAAATGAAGTAACTAGCATACAAATTTGATAGTTCTCTTTCGAACAATCTGCACTGAAGAACATTTTAGAACGATTTTTTTTTCATTCATGTCGCGAAACGTATTTTTTACAGTATCTCATCCTATAAACATAATCATGATAAAAGATATATTTCTTTAATACTTTTATCGTATGCTTAAAAGAAAATTTGATGGGAAATTAAGTTTATTCATTCAAGATAGAAAAATGTATACAAAATATGAAAATATACCTTGAAAGGGAATAGGTTTCTGTTTGTTAATCTTAGGATAAAATAAATGTATGCAGGATTCTGAAAAATAATTGTACCAATCACTTAATATTTTTTATTTCTTTACTTGAACTAATAAAGGTATAAAACTAGAGAATATTTTAGAAATATTACGCTAATTTTGAAATTCTAAGATCCATCATATTAAATAAGATTTCATCCTAAGAATGAAATATGGAGAAATAGTTAAATATTTATTTTATTGCACTTTATTAAAAAAACAGTCTAATTTTACGCTCTAAATTTTATTAAGCAACCAGAAAATTACTTTACAGATAGCTCCAGAAAACTAATGAGAATGAGACAAACGGCAAAATTAGGACATCTTCTAATTAGAAGTTGATTAAATCGTGTTTGCAAAGTAAATGCAAGGATAAAAGAAAATTTAATTCAAGTATAAAATAACTGAATTAAGAAATTTCGGACTACTTTTCAGAGAAAAAAATGCTTCTAACATCATTTAAATAACAGGTTGATTTTATATGTAATCTCTTAACACATTTAAGAAGATAACGAAGCTCTAACATTTGTTATCAAAATTTTTTATTATGAATTTTTTGCCATCCATTTTCATTGTAGTCATGTATAAAAGAAGAAATGAAATCTTTTCCTCTTAGAAGCTAATATTGTGGATGTCAGATACAGATTTTCTTAAAATCAGAGCTTAGATTTTAGTTAAATATAACTTTACTACTTAAAACTACTTTAATTATTTTAACATGTTTACCGCACATGACTGCACTTAAGCACTCTCTTTGAAAAGATTACTTTTTTAACAAGCCGTTTAATTAAAAACTGAGATTAAACTACAAATTAAAATTACTCGGGTTATATTTCAACAAAACATTTAATTAACAACTGGATATAAATTGCATTTTAAAATTGCCTGAGTTAGTTATTTTTAAACTTTTCGCTTAAACAGCAATTTTCTTACATCAGATAGCCGGCACAATTTCAATTTCCACAATTCAACTTCCAGAGGATTAGTATACAATTTTAAATACTTATCTGTGTAGAAATTTTCAATTAATTTGTTTGTCATTGTAAAATGACTTGCTGTGGGAAAATAATTTGAAAAATAGGAAAAAAAAATAGAATTTCTAAAAAATTATTCTGAATAATGTATGAAGCAAGCTACGAAAGCACGCAATTTTATGAACTTAATTTAAAACTAGGACTTCTTGTCATGATATGCAATTCAACTTCAATTTATATCCTTATTTCTTTTAAGGGTATTCTATTACTAAAAATTTTATCTGTAATAAGAAATACTGATTTTCAGTTCTCTATTATTCTAAATTGATTTCTGAAAAAATGTTTGTCTGAAGTTCGCGGCCTGAAGCAGTGTAAAAAGTTAATTCTATATGAAATTGTCAAAAAATTATGGCAGAAGAAATACTTTACTTCTGATCAAACATTTGCTAAACTGCTTTTGAGCTTCACAAAAATCAATTTGAATCTTTCTATCACATTTCATTTGTCTCGACAGCCAGAATCTCTCTTAAAATGGTGAAGCTGATCTACTAAATTATGTTAATTTTGTTTAATTTATGACCATTTTAACGCTTAAAGAAGAGGTATGTAAATATAAACTCTTAAATAACGAATGAGTTATCCCCCCACAATTGAATCTGGTGTATCTAACCAACAAGAGATTTTCAAAATATGAAACACATCTCGATTGGTATCTTCAAATTCTTTTTATCATGAAAGTGTGATTCCGTATCTATTTTCGTGATACAAAATTTAGAATTATAATTTTCAGTGATAGACCTCCTAAAAATTTAAATAAGATATAATGAAATCAGAATTGTAATAATATGTCTGAAGAGAATACAGAGATGGCATCAAACAAATCCCCACCAACATAAGAATTATATGCAGTACGATAACATACATGATCGGTGTTATTGAGATTTTTCCAGTTATGCAGGCGAGATAGTAGTCTTAAGAAACGCAAAACTTGATTGCAATAGGTTACATTTTTATCTAACAGTTAACATTTCAAAGATTCAAGCCGTTCAATTATTAACAATTCAAAGATTCAAAACTTGTTGCTCAGTTACAAATTATTTTTTACTGATATCGCTTAATAATTTAAATTATTTAAGATATAACAAAATCTGAAAAGTAACAATATATATGAAGACAATACAAACATGGTTTTAAAAGATTACTGATAACATACATTTCAAATCTATTTTTCGTCTCACCTTGACCCGTCTACCGATATGGATCTTTAAGATCATGAAATATTTTTTTTTTCTGGGGAGTTATAATCCGCTCGAAAAAAAGTCCGAAATCGGATAATATGGCGTAAGAATCTTTTAAGGCTTCTTTATCTGTAGCTTATCTTATGTAGCCTTACAAATGTGAGGAAATTCCTTTAATGATACACCAGCCTTTTAAGTTCGAGAAAGTAAAGCTTACTCAATCGAGGAAAATCCATAAAAATGCTGAGAAGTGACAAATACCTTCTTAGATCCAGAAAGCAGACTAAAACAAGGCGTTCCATGAACAAATATTCGTTTCTATTTATTTTGATTATTAATTCACAAATAAGACTCTTGATGCCTAGAAGAGTTTTTTAATGCTATATGTAAAAATCAGGAACAAATAAAAATTCGGTGATTTAAAATTAGCCGTCAGACGTTTTAAAATTTATATGAGCAAAATGAAGATTCATGTCATCATGATATACTTCTAAGCAAATTTTGTGAAAGTAGGCTGTCTATCGTCGTCCTCCATGCGTGGTTTTTGTATTATCTTCATTTTCAACTTGTCTCCATTGTCATTTAATTTGAATTTGAATTTTTGATAGCTATATTATTTTGATATTGCCTTTTAGTTCGATAGGGTTTCAAGATATTTAACAAATATTTAGAGAACTAAAATTTATGATTACAAGCATTTGCGTCTAATTTATTTACTTATCTTTCTCATTACCGACATTTTCTGACACGGAAAATTTACTTCAGAGTGTCAGATGTAAATATTATGGTGTCATAAATCTTGGGTCAACCAAGTACAAAGATGGGGTTGAAAATATGCTAATAAAAATTATAATATAGTAAATATAATCATTAAGCATACTGGATATATTGTTTTATATATTTAACTTTATTGAGAGCTTTGTTCGAAGATTCAACAAATATTTGAAGAAATTAAAACATAAAAAATTATTATATCACCAAAATCATACAAAAGCAGAATTCTCACTCATCAAGGTACTTTAAGGGATGAAAAACCAGGATAAAGTATTTACTAGAGCACTGAAAATTTTGAATTTTCTTTGAGAAATAGTAAGAACTATTGGAAACTATGTATAAAAATAACAAAATTGTGAAATTTAAGAAAACAATTACTGAGCAACTTAGAGGAAATCAATGAAAAGATAAATTTTTAAACTTAAGATTGTACAATATTTTATTTTCCATGTTAATATCCTCTTAAATTATTGATGCAAATTGTCAACATTTGGTTTTATTAGAATATTTGTTTAAATTTCAAATAAATCGTTCTTGTGTACACATTTCCATCCTCCAAATGTTTGTGGCAAATTCGGTGCTCCTGGATTCTGCGTTCTGCTCCGCGAAGCAGACCGCTGAATCTAGCACTACCAACTGACAGGCAGGGATATTCTCTTTTATTATTAGTAGAGATTTCATGAGGCGAACTTTTCTTTTATCAATACTGACACACATAACAGGAATATAGCAAACCACAGAGACACATTAAAAGAATGAAAGAAGCACAATCAAATTTAATCTACTAATCATCAGTTTTTCACAATGATAAGTCAATAACCACTTTGTTGAACTAGAGTCTGTTTTTAAGTTATATTTATATTAAATACTTCAAATATTTTTGTAATAAAACCAGTTGCTACTTAAGAGCAACACTATCGTAGTATTCACCGAAAAAATTACAAAAAATAATACTGAGGTGACTGGAGGCAAGATGATTAATAAGCAATTCTTCGAAATTAGTACAAAAAATTACAAATGATAACTTCAATAAATCAAATAATTCTAATATAAAGACAATCTATCGTCGCTTGTTAGTGCGCACCACCTAATTAAAACCAGTTACGAAACAGGCAAAGAGGATTAGGTTTATAAGGAAGTCGAGAAAGTGATAATGAATGAAATAAGAAAAATCAGCACCAATAAAAAATAATTGAATAAATCAAAACTTGGTATGGGATATTTTTCGATTATAAAAATAAAAGATACTAATAAGCCTCTTCACGAACATCGGATTTCTAGAATATATAGACAGTACCAATTAAATAAGAAAATCTTTAAAGCTACAAATGATATATAATTCATTGATGAAAAGAGGACAGCGGGAAAAGTCACAAAAGTAAGATTAAGAAAAATTTTAAACAAAATCGAAACAAACTGATCTAAGTATTACACCACTTTATTTCATAAGAAATAACGAGGATTTTTTTATGTAACATTTTCAAATGACGGAAAAAATGAATATAAATCAAATTAATTATTTTATACTAGCCGCCTTTGGCGACCAGCTGGTTCGCCATGAGTAATGCGTTCTAAAATTTTCAATGAAATCACATATTCATTAGCCTAGAAGTAATTCCGGGAATTGATTGGCCTGAAAGCAATATTTTCTTTAAGATGATGGACGAAAAGTTCTAAAAGAACACCTTTTCCTAATAATATTCTTTAATTTTATAAATCAATCAGTTTTAACTATCGGTTATGCTTCCAAAATATTAAAAATGTTTTTTTCGATGATGTTGCCAAAATATGAAATATGTTTTTTTTTTTTCAAAGAAAGCGAGAAAGGGAAAAAAAGTATTGAATTAATGATACAGATATTGCAAACGATTACATAAATATGCCTTTAAGTCCGGATTTCAATGCATATCCTGTCTAAATTCAATCAGGTTTACTGTAAATAAAGATAATTTATGGAATTAATGATACAGATATTGCAAACGATCATAGAATCATTTGCATTTATTTTTTAAAGAAAATATCACATTTTATATTTCTTTTATTTTACCCTGTCACGTGCTGACAGCTGCATTTCTGTAGATTTATTTTGCGATGATAATTTTTTTTTATTTGAACTTCCGGCATTCTTTTATTTTATCCAGTCACGTGATAAAAACATGGTTAAAATATTTCTTTAAAAATTCGTTAAAAATAGAAGCTTACGTTATAAATTAAAAACACTGATACCGTTAGAAAGCTAATTTTTTTATCTTTAAATTGATGTAAAAATCATGTTTGTGCAATAATATTTTCGGAAGTTATAACGGAAAAACGTCGAAATTTCGCTTAAATTTTAATTAATTCAAATTTTAATTAAAAATTCGAAAAAAGGGCTCCGAGGTGCACATTCCGAACCTCCAAGGTATGCATGTACCAAATTTGGTAGCTGTAGGTCCAACGGTCTGGCCTGTAGAGCGCCAACACACACACACACACACATTGAGCTTTATTATAAATATAGATAATTGGTTTATTGGTAATGTCTTGTTATTTATGTAAAAGTGAAATAATGTTTCAAATAATGTCTCCCATATAAAAATTTTCCAACCTCTTTAATTAAGAATGAAAATACTGAGTTACTTTTTATCAGCAATTTACATTATTCACAGATTATTTTAATAACTTTAAATTAAAATCCTTAATTGCTCCTGCTCACTCCGAGAAGACTTCAAGTATAGAAAAATAACGAATTAATTATAACATTTCTTTTTGTAAAAATGAATGAAAAAAATTACAATTTATTCATTTTTAAAGCTAATGCTTTCTTAAAAAAAACTCTAGCCTTCAATTTTCAAGATTATTACAAATCAAACTGTAGATCGTATTGATTTCGTTTCAAAAGGTTATTTGAACTTATTTACTTTCAGCTTTTTATTCTTTTAAAGAAATTCAAAATTATTTTCTTCAATGATTGAGAAATGCATGCCACAAATGATTTAAATGAATTAAATTAAAATATTCTCTGACAAATCTAGCAAATAGTACATTAAAACTTACAAGCAATACATTTTTTTTTACAGAAAATGCATTTTTACGCGTCTTTAAACTGTAGAAAGTGCTCTAAATTAAACAACTTTTTAAATTTAGAGTTTGAATGAATAAACGATCAAGTATTTATGCTTCAGATTAAATTCCATTCAAATGCATCTATATTGAGAATTATTTAGCTGAATGTTTTGACAAATCTTACAGCTTTCTTCTGACCTGTTGCTAAACTGTAAATGTGAAGTAATATTCTATCATTCAAAATGTTGAAGTATTGTAAAAGGCCAGACACCAGAAGTCTTTAGACAAATCAATAGAAAGGGGAAATACACTATAAAAATTAACTATCACTAGAAAAATGGGAGAATAATTTTTTTTCCTGAGGTATAAGAGTGAGATAAATTGTTTTGAGATTTTGGTAGAAGAATGAATAATAAATCAATTGCATAAAAACAGTTCGCGTAGCAATTTATTTTGATAATTTGAATTATCCTACATTACATTTCATTCATTACGTAATGTATCGAGAGTGTAATGTACCGAAGTAGAACTGAAATGCTTAGCAAAGATAAAAATAGATTAAGGTATCTGTTCTAAATGAAGAACACTTGGATTCATTAAGCTGTTTACATTAAATATATGTCAAAATAAGGTATTATGGGTGGCTATCTTATTTTAACTGTCTTATTAGACTGCATTAACTATATTATTAGAATATCGTACATATGATGATTAAATGTACCGTTCAAGAATATGAAAAATTCTCCAAAATATTAAAAAAAGACTTTGCATATGCTTAAACCAATATTATCTTTTGATATTCCTACTTCTCATAAATTGATCCCTCAAATCACAAATTTAATAACCAAAGGCATAATCACATCTTTTAATAACTGAAAACATTATATAAAATTAATGATACGAAAATTTTTTCAAAGTTCAATTTTTTATTATGGATTTCTAAGGTACACTATATAGGTCACAAAAGATAAAAAGTACAGAATAAAGTACGGTTTGAATATGAACAAATATGTTTTTTTAGAAAGATATCCAACACATTAAAAAGAAAATCATATTTTTAAAAATTGAAAAAAAAAATGCTTTAAAAACTTTGAGTTCCAATAAAAAAAATTTCAAAATTAAATTACACATCCAATGATTGGAAGAAATTAAGTTTTCTAATTGTCATGACACATTAAATTAAATTTTGAAAGTTCGGAATAGATCAAGTAATAAAACCATTTTCATGAAAAACTATTAAACAGAATTTTAAAAGCCAAAAGTCTAGAAATTTTAATATATTGCAGGAATTGGGAATATTACAAGAGTTTTAAAAAATGCAGCAAAAAAACAACCTTTTATTGTAAATTCAATTATTTTCACAAAATTATTTTAAAAAGTAGTATTTGAACAAAGGACGGTTGGAAGGAGAATATGAAAATGTAAAGCAACTAGATATGCTGCACACTCTCAGTTGTGATTTGCAAATAGTCAAATATCCCATGTTTCGCATTAGAATATAAAAAAGTTTCATTTCATAACTTCTATTAAACAAAAAACCTCTTTTTCTTTCATTGCTTAATTTACAATGCAGATCTAATGCAAATATTTTGTTCATTAAGTGTCTTCAAAAAGGTCTTATTGAGTTAGAAATAAAATGCACTGGAGTCTCTATTTAAGTGTTATCATTCCACTTAAAAGTTTCGTTATATATATAATTCCTTACATGGAAAATTCGAAATAAACTTATTAAATCGGGGCGAAAATGAATCGAAATTTATCTATTTACTTTATTGGTTCTAACTCATATACTGAAATCCGAAAAAATATGTAATCTTGCTTATGTAAGTTTTTAAATAAAGAACAAATTTTCCATAAAAATGTTGACCCTCTTTTTAACTTTAACACATTAACTGTAACACTTTCCTGGATCTATCTTCTTGTAACGGCGTTTTAATAACCTCATCATTATCAGTGTCATCAGGAACAGTTTGTCTTCATTATTCTTTGTAATAGTTTGCAATATGCCATGCTATGAAGTACTCAGCAATCATAATGTCTTCATTAATATGGAGAAAATTATTAAAGTTGATTTGGTGGATTTTCTTACAATTACGGCAAAAGAGAAACAAACGAAACATTTAAAAAATCCGGGAAAACATTATGGGCTAATAACTGAATAGAAATTAACTTTCGAAATATGGAATGCAAATAGTTAGTAACGTTCAAAATCAAACTCCAGAAAGTTATGTTAAATAGAAAACTTTGTTAAATGAATGTTTTTATTTAGAGATTCTGATGCATACAGATTTTTTGACGGTCAAATATGGAAATTTTTCAAATGTGATTAAAATTTAAATATACATAAAAATCTTTAAAAAATACTATTTCAAATATTTTTTTTTAAAGTAAAACAATAAGAGTAACATGAAGAAGCTTTGTTACATGAAGCATCGGTTAAACATAAATTTCTAATAAACTTTGAATTATGGTGCTATAACTTGGAATGATAACTATGCTCAAATTATTTTTTAGTAAAGTAAAAAAAAATTAATATGAAAAAAATTCTTACTATAAAGCAATTTTACGTACCATTTGTATTGTTTCTGATATTTAGGAATTATCTAAAGCAAAACCAAACGTTTATATATTTTTTTATTTTCATACATCCAAGCGAATTTAAATACATTATTTTTCTGTTTTTACATTCTTGCATAAAAAATATCTGATACATAACATTATTTTGAATGGATTCAAAAACAAATAAAAATTTGTTACTATATGAAAAAATATATTTGAATAAAAGACTCTTTTATGGCAAAAAAAATATTTTACTTCATTTTACAAATTTTGTATAACTGGAAGCTATTACCTAACTGAACAAAACTGCATTACCCGTGATGTTTTAAATTGCTTTAGGCAACGATTCCGAATGGGGTAACTCAGCTGTAAAAATTCCAAGTGTTCAGTGATAAATAGTAAATATTCTCTCAACAGTTTTCTTTTTTTTATGTATGGATTAAAAAAAGGCACTTAAATAACAAGTTTAAAGAAAGCAAATTTCAAAATACAAAAGAAGAAACCTAAACAAAAAGTAAGCTCATTTCTGAAAATTGATTGATACTGAATTCAAAACTCTCAGACGTTTATTCCAACAAAAAATTTTTTCGACCAGAAAAATTTTATCTAGCATCGTCAGCGGATTTGCATCTGGTTAGGCTTCGAAAAATCGAAAATAAATAATCGTGTTTCGTCTCGAAAGCCACTCATTATATTCTGAAATAATGCGCTATTTATTTGGAAGTAGCACAGTGGTTGGGTTTGTAGTTACTCTTCCTTTTTTCAGTCAATTTGATGGAATTTTCTGTAGCCGAACATTTGTCTTGTCAAAAACAAAGAGCATTAAAGAAAACCATTTAAGCTTTGGTTGGATTTCATCCTGTTCCCTTCCAGCTTTCCCCATTCGATAAACTGAGTTGGTGAAAACTGCTTTCCTATCAACATGTAACAGCTTTGAAAAATGAAGCCGAAGGTAAATTGGAAAGTAAAAAATGAATGAAGAGCAGTCGTCGTTTCCAAATTACTCTCATCGCTGGTTCACCGAAGTAAATTGAAGAAGCACCGAGTTTTATGAAGAGTTTGTTTTCCACATTAATACTAAGGAGAAACTACGGCTTTATTTATTTTTTTAGGTCAAGTTAAACTTTTTCTTTCTTCTTTTATTTTACTGATGCTACATTCCTTTTACGTTAGCAATTTTTTTAAGTTTTAATAGAAAGTCAAATATTTTAATTTTGGAAAGATATGCTATAAACTGATAGTACAGGACTGAGTACTTATACCAAAGAATGAGTGCACTTCTTATTAACCATTTCATAAAAATTAGTGAAATCCTTCTAAGTTTCATATTATTTACAGAATAATCAAAGTCGCATATTACTTTAGAGTAATCTAAAGATTGAAAGCGAAATCCCACCCCCCTCCCCTAAACTACGCAAAGAATATATTTTTTTCTCTGTAGAAGCTTTATTTACTATAATACATATTTACTATACACTCCAGAGTTTCAGTTGTGATAAAGTGAATTAAAAATGAAAGGGATCCATTTGTGTATCGTGGCGCTGAATATAGGATAAAGGATGCAGGTAAAACAGCGCAAAGGATTCCGTGCGGCATTTTGCGGAGCATTGCTGGGGTAGCACGAGTGAAAGCATGCTGCACAACATGGGGATTTCAGCTAAAGGGATTGATTCATAGAGGGTATCGTGGCGCGGGAACGTTACGGTACTACTGAAGAGTTGAAAGATGCTCCGCGACAAGTTTTTTTTCTCGTCCTACGTCAGCAAAGTCGCACACCCTGGTGGCATATTATTCTTTACCTTGATGATGATGGTGCACAGATGGATCTTTTGCATTATTAATGGATTATATTACTGAAGCTCGGGAATGCAGTAATTAGTAAACACAATTTCCAACACAGATTTAAAAAAAAATCTTCGCGTTTTTCAGGGGTAATGGGATTTCTATTCGCTCTGTGTAGTATGTTGTGAATCATCGGGACTGTTCTGATTGTTAGCCATTATTTCCAAAGTACGGTCAGTAACACCTGATAGCGGATTGAAAAAATCATTAAGCATACATTAGCATTTTGTTGCTTTCGCTATCAATGGCTATTTATATGGGGAATTAATCGTTCATCAGTAATCGGTTGATGGGTAATTAATTGTTAAGTGCAAAAAAATTCTTTTCATAAAAAATCAATTGAAATGAGATTTGGAGAGTGTGATATGAGTCAATATTATGCCATCTTCCTAATTATCTTTTATCAGAATTCCAACAAAATACAGGCGCAGTAAGAAATGCATAATAAATTAAGTATTTATCTGCAGGAATTGTAAAGCTTTGATGGGTTTTTTGTTAATTCTTTAAAAAAATAGTTATTCGAAATAGGTTCCTATTTATGAACATTAGTATTTATCAAAATTTATTATTCATTTAATTTCTGTGATTTCTGAACCAATTCTGGGGCTACAAGGGGCTTAACTTTATTATTAGAAGAAAAGCTAAAAAACAGTTTTCTTATCTTGAATTTTAATTGAATCTGACATTCAAAAATTGATAAGAGGTAGCGGTTTGGCAAAGTTTCAGTGAATCATTTTACATCTTCAATAAAAATTGGACTCAAGTTAATAAAGAAAATAATAGTGATGGATTGCCAATACAGTTAATATTTGCAAAGGACTAGAGAAGATTATGACATATCTTTATTGAATAACTATTTATTCTATGAGATAGTTTGATATATCCTGAAAGGAATTATTGAATTCATCAAAAACGGATTACGAAAATATTAGGAATTCACGAATACGTTACAAAATTGACAAAAGTATTTATTTTAAAAATAAAATACTTGTAAAAAATGTTCTCAAAATTCGAGAACTTTTTTTTTTTGATTATTTTAAAAAGAAAACTATTTTTTTTTCTCGTTTAACACATAAATAAAATTTTAATCATATATTTTACTTGTGAGTTAAACGAGATGTATTAAATATTTATATACATGTATTGAATCTATATATATGTATTAAATGCATTAATTTAACAATACTTTTATTAAAAGCTATTCAAATACAATACTTAGCATATTACTTTTTTTTCTAAATTCAGAAAACGTATTTTTCATTGCAACAATCTCTAACATCGAAAAAAATAATTTTCATATTTTTATCTGTTAATTGTTTTGCATTCTATCAGCTGCTTCATAGCCTGCACATCTCTTCAGTAAATATTTCCATAATAAAACTGTACAATGAAAATAACTAAAGGGAACTAATAACTATGACTTTCAGCTTTAATTATATATGTATCTAAAATATACGTTCAGGCCTCATTTGAATGGTTGAAATCCAACTTCATCAATGAACTTTTTACAAAATAGATTTATAATATAATGAATAATTCAAATGAAATCACTGAAAATAAAGTCATATATTGTAATTTAAATCGTGGCGCCAATTATAAATGAGAAATGCTTTAATTTAATAATTAGTGAAATTCATTTTTTAATTTTAAAAGGCGATAAAATTTCAAAGTTCCTCAAATATTAGAAGAAAGTTTTATGAATCCTGAAAATAATGGCAACAAATACATATTTTAAAAATAAACCCGATATAATGCACTTAATTAAATTAAATAACATTTTGTTTATTTTTCTACATATAGAAAGCAGAAAGCGCAATTTATAAACCAATTCAACTCATTTCTTAAAATAAAAGTCCACTAATGATCATTAGAGAGGCATTTCTGATTAATAAATGAGTTATCGGAAATACATATGAAAATATTAATTTTGAACCTCAGCTCCAACTTCTGCTTTCATTTAAACAGAGAAGACAATTAAGAGCATATTTTAATTCCGTCATCTTTTAAATTTACGAAAACATTTTCTATTACCTGCATGCGGGATAGTAAGATTAGACGAATTTTCAATGCATCCACAATTTTAATAAGCGTTTCAAATAATTATTAGGAGTTTCTAGGGATTTTTGAAAAATGCAATTCGTTATTCGCTCGAAAGGTTTAAAAGCGGAAATATTGTGCTACATTCCAGCGAAAGCTCCTAGCTTCTTAGAAAACAATTCCCCGGTAACTTAAAAAACTCCTGATCGCATGTCGCCACAAATTGGATTCGAGGAAATCTTAATTGGGAATTTAGTAACTCCTTTTATAGGAACTGAGATCTTTGATTTAACAATACAGTCTTGATAGGTTACTAAAACATCTTAGTCAAAATATGTACTTAGAGATGAAATAGTTTTAGAAATATCGTATTTCCTAGATTTCAGTTCCATGAAACAACTGAGTTTGATTGTGGATTTTAAGGTTTCAGATCTAAATTTGTCCGATGTGGGCAAATGAATGAATTAAAGGAATACAGTTAAATTTTTAAATCATCATTTGAAATCTCGAGGTAATATGCAGTCAAATGTTTTTTTTAAGTTGTTTATCGATGCAGAAATGAAATGCTCGATAAAATTACAACAGAGCCAAATCTGAGGTGAAAGAATTAAAATAGTTCGTAATTAGTTAATAATTATGAAGAAAAAATTGCAAGTGAGAAGATCAGACAAACATCGAACATACTGGTAAAACGGAAGCGGAAACCTACCTATATCATACTTAATGGATATGAGAATGCGAAAATGCTTATTTTTCTAACAGCCATTCTCTTCTTTTTTCCCCCAGAAATTTTAATGACCTACATACTGATTTTAATAAGCTAGAAAGACATTTCACTCTTTCAGATATGTCATCAAGAGGTTTTCTGCTAGCATAATTTTAAGTATCATTTCTAGGGACACCTGAAATTGTCAAAACTTGAAGTTTTTACGTTACAAAAGAATATTATAAAAATTTAAGGTATGAACTTAAACAATTGAATAAATAAATATGATTAACATGAAAAGATTTTACAAGTGTTTTCGATTTTTGATACTTTACATGTAAATGATTTTATTTAATGATTCTCATAAAAAGCCTTCCCTTAAAACTTTACTGGATTAATTAGCATTACGTAAAACAGGCAGGATGAAAATAGTTTGATCGATTGAAAAAAAATTATCTTCTGAAAATATTTAAACTTTTTGGCGCTATAATTTACCCATCTAATATCCTAAATCAAGGAATTGCGAAAAATGACCTTTTAAGAGAATATAAAATTTATACTCTTGGTCAATAATTATTACATTGAAGCCACACAAAAATTTACGTTGTACTTTTTATACAATGTCTAATTAACATAGTGCAATAACTTTTGATGTCAACATTTTAAAAAGGATATTATTTGTATAATAATTCACTTATTTCAGTTGATACATTTCTGGCTAAGACATTTTTACCTTTCAGAATCCTTTTCGCATGTTTTCGATTATAAAAGAAGTTTTTCAGTATTAATTTTTTAACGTTTACATAATAGTTTATAAATATTTTAATCAAGTGAATTTTAAAGATACTCCTCTAGTTAGGAGATTGGTTTAAAAAGAAAAACATATCAAATTGAAATTGCAAATAAAACCTTTTCTTTTGCTTTTTTTTGTGTGTTTAGAATACACATTTATCAAAGGTATTGATGTCTTCTTTCTCTGCCACTCTCTAACGGGGGGGGGGACCCAAAATCAGAGGTTCAATTAACTCTTCTGCTACGAATCCATACCGAACCCTCTACAAGAAGCTATCTCTCTCGGTTGAAAATGAAATTTGCAATGCGATAGACAGACGAAAGCGAAAAGAAATCAAAAATAATATCGACGCATAGCTACTTGCGTCGAAGCATTTGATATTCAAAGCATGATCTTTCCATCTGTTCGGAAAAAGTCCTTCTGAACTGAGTGTTTCTTTCTTACAAAAAAGAGAGCGCTTGGGGGAAAGAGAGGTTACCACAATCAAAATGGAGTTGAAATTGTTTTAGATGCGATCCATTTTTCGAGAGATGGACTTTTTGAAAGCACTGGAAGAACAAGTTGAAAAATCGAAATCGGGATTTTCGGAAAAATCATTATCATTCTGGAACGGAGAGTCTGAAATTGCCGTTGCAGCCGACACAGGATCCGAATGTAGGAATTTGAGAATTGAAAAAAAATCGAAATATGATATGTAATTAAATGTAGTAAATTGAATAAAATTTAGGATAATTACGATAATAAGAACAGCATAATTTATTATTTATTTAAGTACCTCCGCCAAATACTTTTAAGATCAATAATTGAAATTCAATTACAAAATATAAAAAATACCTCTTACTTCTGCGACGAAGAATCATAACAATAATTGTCACAAATTCTAGATTTACAATATATATATATATAATTTCCAATATTATACAATGCAATACTTTCAGTCAGTTCCTGAACAATATAATACTTTCTAATATTTTGATACAAGGTAAAGTTTAATAATTTGAAATAAAGGAAATACTATTTATTATGTTACATTAAAAGGCTAACTAAATGATTCAAAAAAGGTTAAAATACCTCTTTTAAGGGTGAAAAGAATATTGCTAATCGATAGAACAATAAATTCAAAAGAGTTTTTTTATATTTAAATCCTAAAAATATTAAAAAGCTTATCTTTTCATTAGTCACAATAGCCGGTTTTGATTTAAATAAAGTGGGAGAGGATTATTTCTATACCATTGAAGTTCTCTAACCTGCATATAGAAGGGAACTGATATATAATACACATCCCAAAGTACAGAGTTACAATTTTTAATGAAATGAAAGTGTTATTCGATTTTACAAATTAATTTATATTTACTGTAAATTTTTTTATTTCAAACATTATCTTAATAAAATGTTTAATTTGAAAGCTATGGATATGCACTTTATTTTATAAGAACCAACTAAATATTTTAAACTTATTTAATCAGATATAATGAACTTATTTAAATTATTATTATCATTATTAGCATACTTATTTAAAGTAAAGATAATATCTTTTCCAAATCAATACTTAATAGAGCGAGACAAATGGAAATCCATCTTTGCATTTTATATCTTAGTGACAAATTTGAGTTCTCTATATCACTTTTCAATGAGTTTAATTAAGAAATAAGAAATTTTGAAACATTTTATTTAATTAATTTTGATAATTAAAATAAATTTAACTAAAAATAAATCCTTTAAATAAATAGACTGAGTTTTCAGTTTAAAAATCAGTTCACAGTTCACTGTGAATAAAGCAGGTCTTTTCCATGTTAAAATACGATAAACTACCTTTGGTTGCATTAATTTTGAAACGTAAATTAAAGAAATATTTACATTTGTAATTAAATGAAGCAAATAAACATATGTAAGCAATTCCAAATTTAATTAAAGATTTTAAAAGCAATACTAAATTAATTCCATCACATATTTCTACTTTAGGCAGCAAATTGATTCCGACAGGATTCCCTCTCTAATATAATTTTTTTTTTTTTTTACAATTTAAACCAGCTGCCTCTAAATATTACTTCTAAAAGTCTTCAAAAATTACCTTATTATTAATACAAATGCTTAAATTAATAGCACTACTGATAATTTCATCTTGAAATGCTATTAAAAGCTATTCCACACTTTAATGTCAAGCATCTAGCCAATTCCCTATTTTTTTTTTAGTTATATCTCTAGTGCCGAAAAACAATTTGCACAATTTAAACAATTGCCTTTAAATATTATTTCAAAATGTTTTCAGAAAATACCCTGTTGTTAAAATAAATATGTAGAACAACAGTACGGCTGAAAATTCTTTTCGCGAAATTCTGTTAAAATAATTTCATTAAAGGCAGCTATACTTCACAGTTTCAAACCTAGATAGCTCAGAGATCAAAGATTATTCAAGTACCATTTTTAACATGTCGAATTAACCAATTATAAATACTTCTTTTACAGTTCGAAAGACATTTCGTCTGACGGGCTGTGACGTAGAAGTTCAAGTTGCTACTGAAAAACAGACGATATTCAACCATGTGGGCAAACCAACTGATCTCTTGAACTCTAATATGTGAATTGCAGCTTATAGTTTCAGCAGATAAAGCTCCAGCTGTCCTGTAAGAAGGCATTGTTTTTTGTTTTGTTTTTTCCCTAAAATGTTATCAAATTAATAAGTGCTCAGAGGGTACCCCCTAAAGAGCAAAATCGTTTGCCGTAACATCCCAACCGGGAGGCTTCCGCTAAAAGCTGCCGCTACCCGCTCGCTAGATATCCGTTCGATAAACCCCTAGACTCTGGAAAACGATTTAAAGTCGGAGAGAGAAAAAGACTGAGGGAGAGCGAAGTGAAGAAGTCCCGGTGATTGTCCGACGGCGAGCGTGTGTCCCAGAAAGAGAAGCAAAAAGCTGGTACTTACGTTATCTGAAGTGAACGTGGGACAGGCTACCATAGCTATTAGTGACGCGTGGTTCTGGCAGCTGAAAGCGGTCCGGAGCTTCGCCTCAGTTTGAATAGAGTTCCTAGATGCGCGTACGGACTTGAAAGTGAGGAGAGTCGTGCGCCAGTGTGCGCGGGGGGCATTTGAAATGCAGCTCCCTCCAACAGATCGGCTACTAGTCAGCTATCTGCATGCTACAACCCCTCCCATTCAGTTCCCCCTCTTACTTCCGACCCGCCCGTTTTTACTTCCACCTGATTCTCCTACGCTTTTCCAAAGTCTTTCCCGCTAACAAGAGGGCCTGGATTTTTGGCTTCTTTTTTTAATTTATTCAGCGTCTTTGATAACGGGAGGCTTCTGCTTTTCTTTCTCTCCCCTTCTTTCTCGCTGCAGCTCCTCGCTCTCCTTCGCATTTGAATAAATATTTCGCAACACTATGCGTAACGATACGCGAGGAAATTAATTGGAAAGTGCTGAACACCACCGCACGCGCGTTTTCTTTTGATGTTTTCCAATGGAAGGTCTGCTTGACACACTCGTTATCCTTAGAGAACATTCGAGGAAATTAGTTTAAAATCGTTTGGGGGAATGGTGTGGGGAATGCCACCAGTCACTCGAGGCTTGGTTTCGGGTGGGAAAATTAGTCACTTGAACAATTCGGAGAGATGGTAATTAATTAAATTCAATGAATTTTTAAATATCCAAACTGCATTATTTTCTGTATAGCAATGGAGCTGCTACTTTGTTGATTTCGGAGAATTAGAGAAAATCATTTTCAAATCATTACAGTGATTTGTCTTAGTGGGTGAGAACGTTTTCGCTGTTAGAGACTGCAGAAACTGAAATTAGTAGCAATTTCGTGCTGGCAGTCTCGTTGAAATTTTTGAAATTGAAATGGCATAATTAATAAAACTGTATTCTGTGCCTCTGTGTTTTTTAAATTTTTTATTATTTTATTTTTTGAGAGAGATCTTGAAGTAAACAGTTTGAGCTCGTTTATTTCAAGCTATCTATATTTTTGAAGGCTCTCAGGGCTTATTGTGCAATTCATCTAAAAACTCTTCGGCTTTTATTGTCATTGTTAAAATTTTATGCGGACGAAATATTCATATGGGAATTTTTAAAAAAAAGTACTGAATTTTGAACTAGCGATATAACTATTCGATAATTGAATTATCTGAGGAATTAAATTGAATAATTCTTTGAGTCTGGTAGAGGAGAGGGTAGGAAGAGTTAGAGGGTAAGAATCTCCTTGCAGGGCAACAAAGGTATTCCCACAAGAATACAATGAAAATTTGAAAGTTAGGTTTTTTCCATGCTTGTAAACTTATGATACATGAAAAAAAAACCTGATAAAAAAAAGAGCATCATTTCATTTGGCTGATATTCGAAACTCATGATGATTGTTCATAGAATAGCTGTATATAGGCTGAGTTATACATTTAGGAACCGCTATCATTTTTAGGTTTTGAATTCACGGTTTCGAATTGAATCAAAAAGTAGTTTGTTCTGAAAAAAATTAACTGCACAAATTGTATATATGGTCTACTTATGAAGGAATTGTTAATATTTGAATCAAGCCATTATATTTTTTCTATAATGTTAATTTAATTGTGTGTTTTTAATGACCAGCTGAAACATCAAGTAGTTATGAAAAAAATATATAATATCCTGTAACAGGCAGTTACGGACCTTTTGAAGGTACATTGCTCAAAAAAAGCAATAAAAAAAGAAGCTTTCGATTTTTTTTAATTAAATAAGAACACAAAGATATTGTCGCTTGCTTTTCTGCTATTCTTGCTTCGCGTTCATTTAAGTATTTTCAAATTTTTTTAAGCAATGCATAAATTTATATGTGAAATTAATTCCTGTGAGAATATATATATATATATATATATATATATATATATATATAGGACGAGTCAAACATTCATCAAAATAAAAATGCACGAAAAAGAAAATTTCCAAAAATTGTGTTTTGTATGAACAGAATAACAGAAAATTACACTTTTTTTTCATACTGAAAAACAAGCATTGTTTCTAAAGTCAAGTGATTTTGAAGCGAAATTTAAAGTTGATTTATGAAAATCGGTCTTTTATTTAACCCTTTCTGGGACCATGGGGAGTATGCTTCCCACCAAATTTGTCCCTTTTTATATGAGGTTATGTAGATCTACATAAGTTCTGAAAATTTTTTAATAAGGCAGAAACTTAGATGCTCTAGATACTTATGTCACACAAAATGGCGTATCTTGATTTGTTATTTAATTATTCATTAGCGAAATAAAATTTATCTAATATGCTAAATAACTCCTTTTTCTTCAATCAATTTCAATCCTAAAAATATTTTTCCATACCATGACTAGAAAAAAGGACCCTTTAAAATGTTAAGTATCTGGGCTCCCTCTGATTTCATTTAAGTATCTGATGCGGTATCGATTATCAGATCGAATATTTTTAATTAAGCTCTAATACATTAATGATGAATTAATAACTGTTATAGATAATAACTATTAGTTAATTAGTAACTGTTGTATCCCTCAACAAAAGGACTTATGACGAGAAAACAGCCAATTTTGATTTCCTGGAACATTAAAGCTTTTCCGATGTTTCGAAGGAGCAAGCTGCTTAGAAGAGCATGCATTAAGTACTGGGCTATCTCTGACAGAGGGGTGCTTCACTGTCTTATAACAAGTTATGGTAGAGAGGTAAGTTGAGGTTGTAAGATCGAGTGGTTCCATTATCATCAGATTTAATTTCAATAAATTTGTAAGTAGAGATAATTTAAAATATTATTAAAGTAGCTTGGAGATTATTTAAAGTATCTTGCGTAAGAGTTCTCTCGTGCTACAATGGCAAAATTGAAGGATGCTATTTGGCAGGCTGTAGACGAATCCATACAGATATGCTGCACTCAGCAGTCAAAAATGTTGTATCTTGTATAACTTGTGACGTATGAAGTGCTGGAGGTCATGTTGAGCACTTCTTGTTTACATAAAGTATAGGAGAAACAAAGTTGTTTCTTACCTGTCTTTCAGCGCTCTCTTCTGGGTGGTTTTTAAAAATAAACTTTTTCTGTTTTAGAAAAATTCAGTTTTCTCTTATCTTATATGCACACAATACAATTTTATAGTCGGTTGTTTCTTTTTAACAAATTGTCAAAATTGTAACGAATTTACATGGCACCCAACATCTAAGGAGCTGCTGAAAAGGGATTTCGATAAATCTAAGCAGCTCTGTTACCATTGTTCTTGATGATGACGAAATAATCCCACATTTATTGGAAGAGGATAAATATAACGATAAGAAGAAAAAGGTTGAAGATAGCACTAAAATAAAAGAAGATGGCAATAAGGATTTGAAGAAGGCATTAAGTTAAAAGGAAAAAGGACAGATAAAGGATTGCAGATTTTTACAATATTTACCGAATGTTCATCTGTATGTCATGAGTATAGAATGCCATGAAGCTTTTTGTATAGACATTGAATTTTTAGAATATTGACAAACAACATTCAAGCAGGCAGCCATACGAATCCATCTTTCTGCGCAGAGCTCAACTTTCCTGTAATAATATCTATACAGATTTATTTATTCATTTATTTATTTTGCAAACTTATTTTGTTTGTTTTGTTCTGAAGAATAAAATTGCCTGTTATGTATTTTAATTTAAAATAGCCAGTAAAATTTCCAAATCTTTATTTATTCGTACTAGTCGAAGCTGATAATATTAGAAATATAACCAACAGTCTTCATATGACGTTTTTTCCACCGATGATTTCATAAAATATAAACAGATTGCTTTTGGAAAGATGCATTTAATTATCCTAAATAGTCTGCTCCCCGGAATCGGAAAGGTCCCGTTGTTGTTGGTATAAAGAGATTCCACTATAGTAACTGCGTATAATAATCTCCCTTCATCATTATTATCTTTTGCTAAAGTTAGACTGCGCAATATTATGATATTTTATAATATTCTCCATATCAGAAAAGTCAACAATTAGATTACGAAATAGATCTCTGTCTGTCCAATATTTTTATGATTACTGGGAATCTACCCAATTATTTTTAATCACTCTGATCCGATTGGAAAATTCAAATGGATTATGGAGCAAATGAGCTGCATCTAGCATGCTGCTGTGAATATCAGAATAAAATTAATACACAACACTGTTTCGTTTCTAAAGGATGTACAGAATATTTTAACTAAATATAACGATGCTTTTAGAATCACAAGAATCAAATATTCCTTACAATTCTTAAAGTGAACGAGTTCTGTCAAGCATTCCGATTTATGATACGGAATTTAATACAAACTGATTTATAGTAGAATTTTATGTTTTCATAATAGTGCCGTACATTATAGCGTAAGTTGAAAAAGATTGTACTGTGCCGTTGATTCAGTTTAACCGTGTAAAAAAAAAGAAAGAAAGAAAGAAAGAACTCAGAGCTCAAAATACATATTAAATAATTGTTCAGAATAAGAAATCTTATCTTCTTTTTCTTATAAAATCAGTGGGAGTTGTTTCCTCGAAACTTTCTCGTAAGCCTCCTATAAATGTACTGCGCAGTTTTAACTGCATAATATTGGTGAAAGAGCCTATCAGCATGTGATCTTTTAGGATTTTTTTGATGATTAATGACTGGGTTGCGGCTCATACAGAAGCACCAGAGCACTGAATGTACCTTTTGGACACCTTTCTATCAACTATTGAAAACATAATTTGATAAGAAAATAATTATTATCACCAAATCATTCTTGAGAAAATTATCACATTTACATGCTGAAGAAAATAAAGACCGGTAAATGGTCAACCTCTTGATGAATATTAGATGTTCAATCTGTGTACCAATTTTTTTTAATTCTCATTTTATACTTCTGTTAATTTATATTCAGACAGTCAGACAGATATAATTCCTTTAAAGACATTCCGTTCAAAATTTGATAGAAATCTACAAATTTGGTATTAACAATTGGTAAGACGATTACTAAATTTCACCCTCCTAGATCCCAGCTTATTTGGGTTTCGAGATTACAGACATATAGAACAACATGTACGCAGACAAACAGACATTCAAATATGTATTTTTCGCATTGAGTTAAGTCTGAAATGGAATAATTGTCAAAATCTCGAGTTCGAAATTTTTGGCAATTACTATCTTTTTTGTGTACTTCTGCAAGCGAAATTAAAAAGAACTTGGAACATTTTTAGCAGACTGAATTTATAAGATATCTAATTTAGCATTTCTATTCTAACTAGATAAATGATTCTTAATATTTTAATTTTGGCATAGCGTAGCTTGACTGTAAAAAAGATTATAAGGAATAAATATCTGAAACTAATTTTTTTGAAGAAGTAAGTAAATTAAGAAGTAAGTAAGTTTTACAATACATTATAATCAATCATTATTTTTGTATCTTCACTCTGATGAAAAAATAAGCTGGATCGATGAATATGAAAACATCGGATTTATTATGTTGACAATTATTATAAAAACAAAGAAACAGCCTATTACTTGATTAATTGAAATCGATATAAATGTATTTTTCATCCAAATTAATTCCTGCCGAGGACGACCGTAACTAAAAAAAAGATATTCGTATTCTTTTATGTCCTTCATATATCGCAACTTAACTCGGTGTATATATTTTCTTGAATATGCAGTTTATGTTTTTGAAATAAAAATAAAAAATTAACTCAAATTGCGACCGTCGGAAGGAAAGTGACTTTGTATTGAAGATGATTTGCATAATAGCACATCTAGTATCTATGATCTTTGACTTATAATGAGTCATGGAACCTTTTATTACCAAATGCTGCTTCCATTTATTATAAGAATCAACTTGACAGGCCTTACACAATACCCTCATACCGTCGAAACATTGATGCTTCTGCCGCTCTTAAGACATTTTGCTAGAATAATGGTTTGTGACCTTTGATTCTTTGACAATTACAAATGGTCTTGGGTTTCGGGGAGATTGGAGATTTTACCGTTTAATCAGGACGAGATCAGAAACAAATTAGGACTCAGAGAAGAGGCCAAATAATCGAGGCTCATGCAACAGAAATTGTACATGGTAGCACAAATACACGTTTGATATTACGAAGTTTGAATGTACGATGTTAGACAATGGTGACTCTGTGGAACATGTGAGGTTTTATTCCTATAAGGTATCACTTAATCAAGAATCTCTGTCTGAGGATTAGGATTTACAAGAAACTCTCACGATAATATTCATGAATCGGAGGAAACTCAATCATGAGAATTATTGTGAGTGAGGAGACTAACTTTTAGTTCAAAGGGTTATAAAAACACATAATTATGTAATTTAGTCTGAAATCAACTCTCCAGATTCATCAAACAATTTTGTAGCCTCCGGACAAATGCACTTTCATTAGCTCTAGAATTTAAGATATGCTTTAAAAGACCGTAATCACGTTTCATCATCTGGGAAATTATTTCCTTCCACAGTGTACTCCCAACTTCCTTTCTCTAGACGTATGAAAAACATACTGCATTGACAGAGAAAAGAGTGACTGATAGCCTCTTCTCATTCTTTTGTAGATTCGTAACCCGATAATACACCCTGCGACATTTGCTTTTGGGACTGTTTAAACAGAAATATTTCGAACTGTTTTATACATTAATATTTGACAACCAGTTTTATTTTAACATTAAAACTGTTTGCACTGTGTTGTCGAATCTATTGAGTATCGAATACAGATTCCAGAGCAGAGTGATGATGGAGTATAAAGTCGTATTTTCATTGATAAAATTTCACATATGATTTAATTAATTTATTGCACTTACTTTCAGTTCTAATCTAGTTTCTATTATTTTGTAAACTTATGACTTATAGGAAGTCATTGTTCCTCATAAATTTCATTTCTACTTGCTCTTTCACCTCCAGTGGACTCTTATAGAGGAAATAATCAAAAAATTCAATAGTATGCAGATTATCATCAGTACCGTTTCGTTTCTTCCCCTCAGTAGACATTTTAATTAATTTCTATTCGTATTAATTTTAGAATCGAAACTATAAATTTGAAGAACTATCTAACTCTTTTATCTTTCCCCGGGAAGAAAAGACTCTTAGTAGTGTGCATTTAAAATTGTCAGTTATCAACCTGGCTGGTAAAAAACTTAAAATTTTTAATTGCATTAAAAACTTCATGACTTTAAATAAGTTTTCCAAGATCTGCTAATAATTTAACTTTTTCCCCTGATAAATTCCAATGGTTAATGGTTTAACTGCTAGAAGTTGATAGTCTCCCTTAATAAAACAATGGATGCCAAAATTAAGCTCCTAAGTGTAATATAATAAACTTTATAAATTATTATTAATAATAATTTAGCGATTTAATTATTTTATTAATGTTAGCATTATTGATATATTTTCCAACTACTTTATTTTTACAGCTCTCATTAAATTAATTTTGCAAGATTCATCGATAATCTGGCTTTTTTCAAAACTTGATTAAAATGTCGATCATTGAATTTTTTGAAGAAACTTATGTTATAACTCTAAGAAATTTCAAATTGCAGCTCATTTTTGAATTCTAATATATATTACATATAAGTGCTGTTAAAGATAAACCTTAATAAAGTATTTACCTAATTACCCTTAAAGATAAACAAAAATGGATGAAAGAAAGATTTTAGGAATTACAAAAATTCAAACTTCTGATGAGAGTGCAGAACTGATTAAAAGCTATTCTTAAAAGAGCTTGTCTATCTTCTGATACGTGTCTGAAACAACCTCAACAGGAACGGAACTCTGCCCAGGAGCAAATTGATCACGGGCAATTAGCTTCTTCAAATTTGCTTATAAAATCCCATACTACCAGCTTTATATGCACATGAGACCTGGCGTAGTAGGTGGTTTCTAAAGCAGATACACAGTGCTTCTGCTACATTTTATTCCTTCAAGTATTAAAGACCTTACCATCTTTAAGCCATTATTTCATTGTAAGAAGCATGTAGTTGAAGTCAAAAAGTAATATAGCAGCGTTCAAATCCCAATGCCGTTTTCTACGCGTAGAATGATGATATCAGCTATGGCAATGTATTACTTCAGGACTGTAAATCTGCATACCATCACAGCTTACTATTTGCGAAATTTTGGTACATCCAACCTAATCTTAAATTATACTTTTTTAAATGTATATTAAACGGAGCTAGAATGTTTATAGATTTCATTTTCATGACCGTGCTTGATTCTAAAACACTTAAGGCAATCTATAAGAAAGTCTGGCCTAAACTTCTTTTTGTCAAATTTTGGTTCTTGTTTGGATAATTTGTACTTATTGGAAATTATTTGTATTTTTATTGTATTATTTGTATCATTGCTGTATGTATTTGTGTTTTATTCTTATCTTGGCGCAAAGTACTTTTGCATATGATTCCATATTATATGATGATACGGAATTCATAAAATGAGCTTGCTGAGCATTATTTTTTCTGATATCATATGCTAAAAAACCTGAATTTGCCAATACATTTTAATATTTTTTAATGTTCTTAGCTCATTGAAAATTATGTAATAGTCAAATTTACAAAATAGAGTCCATATAAAACGTTTTCAGTTTTCTTGTGGATTAAAAGAGGTAATGAGAGAGAAAAAATATTGGGAAATTGCAAGAAACGGTTCCCACTAGTCAGTGAAGCATTCTCACTAGTTCCTGATTTCATGCTATTTTTCACATTTACCACATTACAAAATGTGGCACTTGTTTTCAATAACATTATATATTATTACAGTCCGAGGTTTCGGTTTGAATCGAAAACATATAAAATAAATAAATTTCAAAATGGGAAAGGAAAGAAACATTCAAACAAAAAATGCTCTCATGCGATATTGATGTTCTCTTAGACAATATCCAGAGATTTTTTACTTTCTGTAGATATTTCAATAAGCTTTTAATGGCTATTCCAGCAAAATGCGTATGATTTTCTTTTTAAATTCTCTATCTCACAAGCGCCCTTAAAGAACCTGGTCAAAGATTTAACAGCTATGCAAAAAACTACAAATCTTGCATTTCTACACTTTTTTTTCCTTTAAAAAAAAATTTAATTCGACTTCTTACGTATTCATAAAAATGGAATTTTACAGACCATTTTCATTCATTTTCTAATACATTAGGGTTTCGAAATTATGTGCACTTCTGTATTATTAATGTCAATACAATATTATTTCTAGAAAGTAAACTTTCGAGCAATTAGTTATCACTTAAACAGTTAATTTATTTAAATTTTGTGTTTTGGATTTTTTTTTGTTTCAAATTTCTAATTCACTAGAGAGGCGATTTCGTGTCGTTAGATATTTAGAGTATTGAATTTTTAAATTAAAGGTTCAAGAGTGAACAATAATTAAAATAAGGAAATTTTTCTTTTTCGTAAACTAAAAAAATTGTGTTTAAAAAGTATTTTTATGAAATTTATTTTATGAAAACAATTCTTAATAAATTTATTTAGTTATTATCTTCCTCGGTTATATATTTCAAAGTATTGGAATTTTGAGAAAATGGCAAAAGAACATTTTTATTTACCTTAAATATGAATGTTAGGTGTATATGAATATTCATTAATAATTCTTAGTTATTATTAATTGAGATACTGTTCTATCTGCTTTTAATGTTTATTTGTATGTTTAAGGGCAACAAATTTTGATCAAAGGGGATATTTTAAATTCTTTTTCGGTCATAAATAAGCTTATTTTCTTTCTATCAAGAGAAATCACAAGCAACGTAAGTTTAACGCAATTACTTTAAATAAATATTTTTATTCTGTTATACTTTCCGAAAATATGATAGTACACCACCAGTGCAGGGTCTGCTATCAGCACTGCCGTGAGTTTATTTTAAGTTTCTAGACCTCATTGAATTGTATATTAAATTCTAGAGAATGAACGTTGGGAAGCTAGGAAGTAGTACAATATAAGCAGTATTTGTTTACTGGAGTTAAGTTACGATTGATCTGCAAATATATGATATCGAATATGGACAATGTAACCAATAAAATTATTATAATGTTTTATATGCCAGAAGATAATCGAAATAACAATAATTATGTTTAGAATAGAGTAAAATGGGTTTGATTTTTATTAAATTGTAAGTTTCCAACAAACGCTTTTATTATAAAGAATATTTTTCATATTTCACATTTAAATCTTTTTACTATTTTGTAGATTTATATCTTATTCCAAATAGCAAACTCAAAAATAATACATAAACAAAAGAAACATTTTAAAACTAATCGATTTGAAAAAGAAATAAAGTTATATAAAAATTATTTCGACATTGATTTGGAATAAAAGTAATTTTTTCTATAATAAGTGCTCATTTTATTCTTACCATTCTAAAAGTGTATTCACAAATATAAAATTCATGATTTTACCTACAATACCAAGTAAATATATCATTTTTAAGAAGTTTTTATAAATTTGGCATGGAATAAACTGATTCGCTGAGGCGTTCTTTGAAACATTCTTACACTCTTCTAGATTTGAATGCGAACTTCACATCCAGACATTCTTGTATTTTCTGCCTCATGTAATCGAAATAGCGTCTTTTGTCATGTTAAAATTTTCTGTCTGCAAAACATTTCTCGGTGTGAATGCTTGTATTTTTTATCTTGTGCAATGTATGGATAAAGAAAAATGGATAAGAGTTAAGTTTAGAAAAAGGCAAGCACCTACATGAAATGAACTTCTGAACAAATAGAAAACGTTTTCAGAGCATTTGCTTGAAAAAATAAAAATTATTATTTACCCAGTGCAAAAGGAAAAGTGTTAGAATGTAACATTTGGAAAAACTTATATTTATTACATCTTTATCTGTAGAAACAAAATATGCTAAGAAATTCTCTAAGCAATTTCATTACTAATAAAGCTGGCTAAATATTTTCAGTATGAGAATCGAACTGGTTGAATGAAAAACGGGATTTAAAATTTAGATAACATCGAAGAATTCTCTGAATAAATTTGGCTTGAGAAATTCACATAATGAAATCTTTATGAAAACTTGGATTCGTTACTTTTATTCTTTTTGACATAAACTCATTATTCTGAAGTTTATACACTTAAAATGAATACAAAAATCCTTTAAAATAAAAACCAATCTAACTATTACTATAATGCCGGCGTCCTGGCATAGGGATAGCGTATCTTCCCCATGACTTGGGCGTCCCGGTGTGGGAATGGTTGTTATTCTGTGTTCTATTTGTGAGTAGTGTGAATGTGCCCACCTGTAAAAAAGGGGTTGTGCAAACAAATGTGAAGTATGAAGTAGCTAAGTCGTACTCTTGGCACTACTGAAAAAATAAGGGATGCTAATTTAGGTTTAAATTGCTGACAACTTTCAGTCGGCGGGCTTGTGAAAGTGTCATGGTACTGTAATAGAGAGTTTCGTGTTTCATACATTGAGGTTTATACTGAATTTAAGTGAGCACATGCCACTTATTTTTTTAACCCAACAAAATAATTTTTAAAAAGCTAAATTTAACCAATATAACTAATCTTTGTGCCACATTTGGTAACTAAAGATTTTGTTAGTATATTAAAAATTAATGATCGAGGAAAACAACTGAGCTGAAATCTCATGTATCTAACTTCCACGCACACCAGCATGTGAACATCAGATTCAATGTACACATTAAACATAATATAAGAAATGTGATAAAATCTCAAAACAGCCATCTTCCGAGCCTAAAGATGAAACTATATCTTCAGTACTTTTCCAGACTAGACGAATAACTCACCAAAGAATCACTCATTAGAGCGGATTTCAGTAACGTATATGTTGAGTATTTTTTTCCTAATCAATAATACCAGTGATATATATGTTAGAGGATTCTCAAAGAAAGCGGACTTAATACTTTGATTGTTGCTTAAATCACCCATGCTTCATGCGTACTTCCTAATTCAATCCCATCTCAACAACAATTAAAAGATTACAAGAAAGGGCGGTAGCTATTCCAAATGGCAGTTAATGTTTTAATTATTTTTCTATTGAAATGATTAGCAATAGTATACAAAATACTTTTTTGTTTGAATACAAAGAGAATTTACTAAATTCTGAAAGAAAATACAAATTGTAAAATATTCTTATTGGTTCTGACTGAATTTAAGAACTCTTAGATTTTATTCCTTTAGTGAATTCATTAGTGAATTATTCCTTATTCGGAAATTCTCAAATTATTCCGCGTTTGAATTTGCTGATTACAAAATTTGCTCAAGTAGCCAAAATAAGTCTATTTGAAGCAAATTAAAATAGCATTATTTTTTACATTAGAACTCTTTCATTTTTGGAATATAGAAATTATTTGAAGTAGAATCTTTGAAATACCATTTAAGTATTTTTTCTATCAGTGAACTTAGCCGCTATGAACCCAGCTCTATGGTTATGGCGCATAGCCATTCATTCTTACGTGCATTTCAGCCACAAATTTTATCTTTCTTCTCAGAAAATGATTGAATATAGTTATATTTCCTAAAATGAAAAATGTCATTCCGTTGTCATGGGGATGAAAGTAATTTTAGTAGAATTGAAATTGCATGAAAGGAATTTTAACAAACAAAATATAAATCAATTGCTAGAAAATAACAAATACAAAGGGTTTGGTAAAACAACAATTTCCTATAACTCCAAACCCCGACTGCTGTATATCGTTATTACTAAGCAACCAACTCATTTAGAAACAGCCATATTGTTTGATCTATCAGTACGGTTTGATTAAAATTTGAAACGATGCGATTTCCTCAGAAAGGTAAAATAAAGAAAATATTGAAGCAAACGGAATAAAAGGCGAGGGTTAAATTTCACCTGCACCATTATTATTACGAAAAAGAAAACCCCACCTTCGTTAAATCCTTCGGATTATTTTGTTTACCGCGAAACTAGAACAAAGAATACGAGGTTGTTATAGACAAAATTACGAATCCAGGAAGATCGAATTTGTTTACGTTTATTAAATGCATTTGAAGAGAAACGAAAAGAAAAATAGTTGAGGGGGGGAGATGAAGGTAGGATGCAGCTGCAGAAAGATTCAACTTTTTATGCATGCCCCTTTCGGATTTTATTTCTTATAACTTTTTTTTTTGGTTGGCAGAAGGGAAAAAAACTGTCTCATTAAATTCGGTCTGGAAGAAATAAAATATGAAGTATAACAAGCAATTCTGGACAAGAACGCTAGTAAACGTTTAAAATGGCGGCTCGGTAAAGGAAGCAGATATTTCTTTTTTCATTGAGGCGGAATCTGCCTGACTTGAAAACAACAATTTCGTTTTTATTTAAACCTCAGTAACCCAAGATGAAGACGCCTCATGCATGAAATTCGTATTAAAAGAGCTTTTGTCTTCCAGGTAGTACGTGGGCAAATCTTCCAAATAATCTGCATGAATACTTTGTGATGCGGAGCAAAGTAACAAGTTGCAAATATTAAGAAGATAGGAAATAAATTTTGTCCTTATTATTTTCCTCTAATAGGAAATATACTAAGAGAAAGTATTGTAAACATTGAAAAATTCGAACCCAAGATTTTGGCAAATCTCTATGTTTCAGACCTCCTTAAATCCAAAAAGTACGTTTGCGAGTTATGTCTATATGTCTGTGAATACGGTAACTCAAATGAAATATGGCATATGGCTTCTACTCTGAATTTATATTTTTTCATCAAATTTTGAACAAAAATCTTTTTGAGGTCTGTTCAAGTCTCTAAATATAACACGATAATAACAGAAAGAAGATAAAGCAGGTTATATAAAATTTGATGCATAGGTTTATTATCCAAAGCGTAAATACTTATAAAATTCGTAACAAGATTCGTCAAGAGGTCTATCGGTTGCTTTCGCAAGCATGTAAATGCGGTTATTCAAAAACGAAACCACTTAAATATATGAAATTTGAGAACAATCTTATGACTGCAATTATAGATCTATATAAAATGTAACTTCCAACCGGTTGGAAGAAAGGCATCCTAAATACACATTCAGTTTTCTGGTACTTTTCCATTAGTTTCATCTTAACAATTAATTGCCATAATTGCACTCTAAAAAGATATTTCGCAATTACTATTCGTCAATAGCATAATAATATACAAGAAGAGAGCACAGGAATAATTTCCAGCATGCACAGCTATTATTAGTATTTTTGAGAAAAAAAGGGGCTTCAGAACTTGATAAAATGTTCATAAGTTATTAATTTCTGAGTCTGGAAATCCTGCCATTTTTATTGGGAAATAGTTTTGAAAATATTTTAGTTACAGAATAACAATAAGCGTTTGTCGGTTCACCCTTCTAAACATAGTAAGTGTCACAGTTATAATTTTGAATTATTATCACTGTTGTTATTTTTACTTAGTTATAGTCAAAACTATTGACTATCTATCAATTAAAAATATACAAAATAAACTTTAATTAGCTTCATTCATACCTTTATTTGATTTAATTTGCAAGTATCTTTGATGATATAAATGCTCATTCAAATTTTGCCCAAAGTAGCACAAAATGCTGCACAGTATTGTCCAATATTGTGTGATATTATATTATCTCATACACTGTCGTAAACTATGTTGTATGAAAGCCATCTTTGCAAATCTTATAAGGATGGTCTCTCCCAAGATGATAATAATTACTTTTGAATATGTTTTGGTATATCATAAATTATCTTCAGTATTATTTTCTTACCTCTGCCTTTAACCATGCTATTCTTAAAATCAGATTAGTGTCGCCCTCACCTGCAATTTTTTACCTTGCAATTTCAACACTGCTGGTGAACGAGGAATAGGCTATGTTTTAATGCTGGTTTAAAATTGGATCCTGGAAATTCTGAAATTGTTTCTGAAAACAGTCTGAAACTTTGACATTTAATCATGAGGGCACTAAAGTGCTGATGCTCCGTTTAACAATTACATTTTCCTACGAAATAAAAACCTGTGGAATCCCACCTGTGGCTGGGGCATTTCATGATTTAATTGATCTTTCAATAGATAGCCGCTCACTTCATTGTCTAAAGTAATGTTTAACAATTCTTTCTTAAAAAAAACAAATGTTTTCACTTATAAATGGTATATAATATTAAAAAATGATTGATTATAGGTTAGGAAACTTTTGACTGCAAAAGAAATTTTGTTTTTCTTAAATAATCTTAAATAATTGATAGGTATTATCTATATAAAGTGTATCCTAAAGTGCAGTAGTATCAAATTAGGGATTTAAATCTTGGATAAGAATTTAATGTAAGCTTATTTTGCTTAAGGTATCCGACTCCGTTAAAAACACTGTTATAAACCATATTGGCAGATTATTTTTATTATTATTATTTCTTTTAATTCAGACTTTCCTCTTTCCAAAACAGTTTATCTTTTATGGGAAAAGGAAGGCTTGACCTATCATTCAGGGGAATTTTAAATAAATCATATTTTTCATTATTAAAAATTTGCCTTTAACTTCGATTTTCTCAAAATTTAAATTTTTATAGAAATTCTCCACCGTTAGCAAGATATCTCAAAAACATGTTTCAAATAATATGGGCAATAAAATGAACCAAAAGTTTTATCGTTGGTGAAATACTTTTTCTTTTATAGGTGTTTTTAGAAAAATTAAGTTGTGAATTGATGGGAAAATGAATACATATTTATATTTTTCACCATAATTTCTTTACATCTCAAGTTATTTCTTAGATTTTGGTTCATTTCATTCATCATTATATTCTGTAACTTTCGTACAAAGAAAAATAGAATTACTGCATTACCATTTTGTGTAGAGTGTTAACCGTTTTGCTTAAATTTCACTAAAATTCCCAACAATTTTTCCTGTTTCTCAAAATTTATTATATTTTCCAATTTTTTTTTGTATTTATAGTGTTTATAATTGAAAATACATCTAAAAACTAAAAATAGTTTTTTAAAAATTCTATTTTTCAACAATTTTCCTTCGAGCGTTGTCGGTTACCTTAATACAGAAAACAATGAATGGAAAAAAAGAAAAAAATAATATTATGCATATAAAGACAAACATTATATTTTTTATTAGATTAAAATTTTCTTTTCTACTTCAATCTTCCTCAAGGATTTTTTTATTCTGTTCAATCAAATTCAAATTTACGAAAGTTGATACATGAAATTACCATTTGTAGCTTTTTACGCAAGATAATTCGGAAATTCTAATTATTTCTTCATTGTGGAAACAAAGAAAATAAACAGAAACTCTTGACTATTTAGGAATTATGAAATAAAACTAATAAATTAATAAATTGTAAAAACGCCACATTTAACGCATCAGAATATTAAGAAATTCAATTTTATCTTAAGTAGAGTCCAAATGAGTAATACTTCAGTCAGAATTGATTCAAAGTTTGAGCCTGGAAAGATACTTATTTTAAAAAGTGACGTACTTTCTTTGTAAAAATTTATTTTACCTATTAGGAATAATTCAAAAGAGGAACTGAGGCAGGAGGAGTTGGTCTTTCTTTATACTTGGAACCATCGAACTCCATTCTCCTTTCGATAGAGATTTTCTTTCTTGGAATTCGATATTTTCTATAACAACCTGAAAAAAATAAAGAATAACTGCATAAGGGGCTTCATATTCTAAAGGAAATAAAAAAATAATAAAATGCTTTACAGAAATGCTTGTTTTCTTTAATTCTCTTCACATTTCAGTTACATTCGGTCTATAACGTAACGAAATTATCCATTGACTACAAAGTTATGTTTTATTTTTGCTCTTATTATTAAGAAAGAAAGTTCTTTGCCTATGACAAAAAAATTAAGTTTACAAATTTGCGATAGTTTGAAATTTTTATTAGCAATTTATGAAACTGAAGTACAATGAAGTTCATAAAAATAGACAAGGTATAAAATTAAATTTTAAGACTATACATTCACAGTTTTCTTTTCAGCTTGTGTTATGACAAAAATCTAAAGTGAATTTGTGAATCATAATTTTGTTTTGGGAACTACACCATTTCCTATACCTTTACTTTATATCTTATAGCTTTGTCCGATTATTGGTAATTAATTATTTTGAAATGTAAGTGTTCAAACTTTCAGAAAAGTTTCATAAATAATTTGACTGAATTTGCGTCCATTGACAGTTTACTACCAGAAGCTAAATAATTTTCATAAAAAGAGCTAACATAAAAATTCACATTTTATGAAGTTGTGTCAATTAATTTTGTGTGTGGTTGTGTGTGTCAATTGTTTTTTTTTCAGTATATATTTTTTTCTTTATATATGCAATGACAAAAATTTTTAACAAATTCATGAAACATAATTTTGCTTTCATAGAAATCCTTTTTTCTTATATTTTTGTCTCCTTATTGGCACTGAATTATTTGAAATTAAAACGGTTCTAATCTGAAAAAAAAATTACGAATAAAAAGATGCTATGCGATTTTTCATGTGGTTTATCAACAGTCAGCGACCAGCAAAAGCATCTTACTTATTTTTTTCTCTTAAATATTTCTTATCATAATATGACCTATTGAAATTTAACCCTTTGACTATTCTTGTGCGATTGGATGCCCGTTTGTTGACAAAGACTTAACTTCGTAATAAAAGGAATAGAAAAGAGCATTCATTTTGAACTACTTCTCTTTGACCAATTCGTTCCAAATATCGATGCATATTAACAGATGTCCAGATCACACAGTAAATTTAATTTTCCCTAACTTTTTACATACTTTAATATTATATTCACATTCGCGTGAGCAGATAGAATGACAGACAGTAATCGATGCGAAGATATTTTTATCCAAAATTTAAAGAATTTACAGTTTTGGTAACACTAGCAAGCACCTAATTTCATGCAGCTAAACATTTGAGACTAATAAGTCAACCCATAGGCAGATTCAGCTGAAAATTTGATACAAATTCGCATATCTGGAAGTAAAACTATTTAATATCCGAATTGTGTCACTTTCATATACATGCGCATGTTTGCACAGACAAGCATATTCTTGGACAGATTTCAACCAAATTTTGACAGAATATTTTTGACAAGAAAGAGCTTGGTGAAACAACTCACATATGAAATTTCACTATGCTAACTGATTCACTTGTTTATTTATAGCTAAAATAAACCGCAGCCATAATGCCGAAAATTTATTTTTCTGTCTGAGTGAGGTCTTAATATAAAGGATTATTAAAATACACTGATGGAAAAAAAATCCCAACACCAAGAACAAATTATTGTACAGTAATGAAATTTTAGGATTGTATTGTACAGTACATTTGTCTAGGTAACATATTTAATTGATTAAAGTTTCAAGATCACAGGTAGAGCCATTGGCCAGAAGAGCCATTTCAAATGGGAATTGTTGGTACATTAGTAACCGGTGAAACCGCCAGAATTTTAAATGCAAGCATGCAAACGTGCATGCATTGTGTCGTACAGGTGTCGGATATCCGTTTGTGGGATGGAGTTCCATGCCTGTTGCACTTGGGCGATCAATGCAGGGACGGTTAATGCTGGTTGTGGATGACGCTGGAGTTGTCGTCCAATGATGTCTCATACGTGCTCGATTGGAGAAAGATCTGGTGATCTAGCAGGCCAGGGCAACATATCAACACTCTGTAGAGCATGTTGGGTTACAACAGCGGTATGAGGGCGAGCGTTATCCTGTTGGAAACCACCCCCTTGAATGCTGTTCATGAATGGCAGCACAACAGGTTGTATCACAAGACTGACAAATTTGCAGTCAGGGTGCGTGGGATAACCACGAGAGTGCTCCTGCTGTCATACGAAATTGCTCCCCAAACCATAACTCCAGGAGTAGGCCCTGTGTGTCTAGGCCACAGACAGGTCACTAGCAGGCGTTTACCTGGCCTCCTTCTAACCAACAAACGGCTATCACTGTGACCAAGGCAGAACCGGCTTTCATCAGAAAACAAAACAGATCTCCACTCCGTCCTCCAATGAGCTCTAGCTTGACACCACTCACGTCGCAAACGGCAGTGGTTTGGAGTCAGTGGAATGCACTGTACCGGGCGTCTGGCTCGGAGTTGTCCTTGAAGTAACCGATTTGTAACAGTTCCTTGTGTCACTGTGGTGCCAACTGCAGCTCGAATTTCAGCTGCAGACGCAGTACAATTAGCCACAGCCATACGCCGAATACGTCGGTCTTCCCTCTCAGTAGTACCACTTTGCCACCCGGAACCTGGTCTTCTTGAGGCAGTACCTTTTCTTGACCACTGCCACCAATACTCATGCACAGTAGATACATTCCTACCAAGTCTTTCAGCAATATCGCGGAAAGAAAACCCACCTTCTCGTAGCCCTACAACACGACCTCGTTCAAACTCAGTGAGCTGTTGATAATGGCTTCTTCGTCTTCTCAAAGGCATCCTTGACTAACATTAACCCACTATGTCAAATCTCAACTGTAAATAACGATCACGAACCTTACAGCGCTTATTTAAAGCAAACCTCATTTGCATGTTCATAGTGTCGCTACTAGCGCCACACTTACACGCGTAGCTCGAAATTCGAATCGACGCCATCTTTCCGATGTATAAACACGCCTACCAAATTTCGTTTATCTAGCACAGCTCTTTCCTAGTGTTGGGATTTTTTTTTCCATCAGTGTAGTTACAATCTGACTTATCATTAACAATTTTGCTTCATGGAGCATGCATATAGAAAAAAAATCTGGAAAAGGTTCTCTACAGGACAGAGATTTTGACTTTAATTTCACATGCAATTACTTTTTGAATATTAGGTAGTCATAAAAAGGATTTTTTAGAATTTTAATTATATTTTTAATTAAAATACATCAAATTTCGACTGTACTTCTCCGTTTTCGTGAATATAATTGAATAAAAACGGTTTTTACATTACTTTAAAATTAAAAACATGTTTTTCTGTAATATTTATTTGATTCTAAAATAATCTGTTTGCCTTATTCAGATATTTTTCAAAATATCTCAAAATATTATGTTTTATAGCAAAATCACTTATTTTAAATTAGTTTTCTACTAAAATGTTTTTCAGTAAAATTAAATACATTTCTAATTTTCAAGTTACCACTCCTCTGAAGAATTAGTTTAAAAAGTAAAATAAAGATAGAGGAATTGGGGCAAAAACATTATTATTCCACGAAATCTGGTCCAGGAGTTCGAATCATCTTAATTTTAAAAACAACAACCAAAGTTTATTATTTTGTTTCGAAAAAGATTTTGCTTTCAAAACAAGTTTGGAGAATTTTTCAAAAGAAAGCAATTTCAGGAAATGTTTTTATCAAAGTCTTCAGAGAAAGACGCTGAAACAGGCGAAATCATGCCTGCCTTAAGACTAACACAGAATAAATTTGATATATACATTTATTTTCTTCAATTTCAATTTTCCTTTGATCTTAGTATAATCGATTTCAATTTTCTAAAAATTAGATGACTTTTTTATTTTCTGTTTTATTACAACTTTTACACATAAAAAGTGCAGATTTATCAAAATATTCTGTATATTTTAATGTATAGCTAAAAACAAGAATTCAAAAACTGGTGGTTAATTTTTAACACTTTAAAAGAAAACGTAGTTCCTGCAAGAAACTTTGAAGCAGATCACATTTTATGAGAAAAATTAATAAGATATTTTGATAAAATCTCAGAGAACAGTATAATAAATACAATTTTTGACAAATCTTTCACATCTTGAATGTGAAAACTTAACAAATTTTACTAAGAACTGCATAAAAATAAGGTAGCGTCAAACAGAAATAAGGTATTAAACACGGGATGGGAAATTCACATACATCAAACGAAAATTCTCTTATCTATATTTTTATTCTCAGGAAAATTAGATTATTACAAAAAAACAGAGTGCTTTCTCTCCAAAGCTTTCTTGTATAATCTCTAATATCTGTACTTTTGTAATATTAATTGCATATCCTTAATGAACAATAACTATTAAAGAGCTTATTAGTAAGCTACCTTTGGCGATATTTTGCGATTAATTGGTGGTTTACAGTTGGAACTAAATTGATTGGAACTAAAATTTAACATAGAACTACATTTAGAATTACAAAATTGTACAATTGTAATTACAAAATCACATATCAAATTTCATCGATTTAAATCGCTCTGGTTTTGAATAATCGCACCTATATGCTTTCGAAAGTACAGAATAATAGATGGCTAACCTCCTATCGGAGTTGATTCCAAATCTGATGAGTATCTTAATTTCGAATGTTAAGCCTATAAACGAAAGTTTATTCGTCTAGTTTCTTTAGTTTTGTAATTATTGCAATAATATATATATTTGCACAGCTGGAGAAACAGATTTTCTCTGAATAGCTTTTGATAAAAAGTATATGAAAAAAAATTGGCTTAAAAGTCATATACTAAATGTCATCCTTCTAGTACAAAGCGTTTTTCAGTTGTGTAATTCACTAACAATTGATTAAAACATGTAGATTAATCAGAATCTCGAGGTGTTTCTTTTACGATTATTCTTTCTTTTTGTATATTTTGTATGCGAAAAAATAAAAATTATTGCTGTAGCACAAAAGCATACCCTTTTGCTCGAAACTATAATGGGAATAAAAATTCACTCCCCAACTATTTTTCTTCTTTTAATTTTATAAGGATACCTGAGCACCAATAAGATAGCAAATATATATCAAAAAGCATTTGAAATCAATGTCTGAAATAATTTTAAATTAATATAATTCTTCTAAACAATTTCAGCAACAGAAAATTAAAAACTTGGTTGTCTAATTTCACCATCCTATCTTTATTGGTAAGAGAATAGAGAAGAATAGAAATTATATACACAAAATTTCCCTTCTCTTTGAATTCAATGACTAATTTACAAGCTGTTCCGAGATTTTTATAATTACTACCGTATATCACTCCTTTGTTTAAAGCCAATCAAAATAACCCTGGGTTTAAAAGCTTATATGAGCGAAGAATTAAATATACACATGGTGACTAATTACTAGTTACATGCTTTATCTACCACTTAAATGTGTTTACAAACTTTTGAATCATCTTGCACGCATATATTATAATTCTGTTGCATTCAATGAATAATCTTAAAAATTAAGCATTTAAATTTCATTTACTTGTCCTACCAAGTAATTATCTCACGATTTCCGAAGAGATAAGTAGTTCGAAGGATGAATGAATTCAGACATTTTCTTCTGCATCTGATACTATTTGAAGAACAACGTGTTTATATTTTACTATTATAGATTTGACTTAAATCATATTATCGGGTTATATACAATAAAATTTGCTTCGTTAAAAATATTTGAAATTACTTGCAAATGTTGCATCTAAAATTATGCATATTAGCCTTTTAAAAATTTATAGTAAAATATTTTCTGCTATATCTGACAATTTTTGAGGAATAAAATGTTTATCTTTTTCTATTTTAGATTTGAATTATATATAATCATCGAGTTACTTGGAATAAAGTTTGCTACGTTTAAAAACTACTTTATATAAAAATATTTTCAAAAGTTGCACTTAAAATCATGCTTATTAGCCTTTTGAAATCAAGATAGTCAATATGATAATAATTTATTTGTGAAAATTCAGTTCAATTCTTAACTCTTTCAAGTGGAATATATTGAGAAAAAGGTTGCCCCGGTAACACAGCATGTTATATCACAGTATGCGGAATTATATTATTCAAAACGGAATAATCTTATATAAAATGGCGAATATTGTTTATTTTATACAATAATCTGAATATAAAATATTTTGCAATACATGTATAAAATGAAGTTTAAAATTATTTTTTCCCTAAGCAAATGACATCAAAAGAATTGATAGTTAGCAATGCTGGCCTTCAAACTTTAAAGATTTAAAAGAGTTCTTGCTAAAACTAAGAAAGCCGAGATCAAAGTATATTACGTATTAAGCTAGCAATTCTGCTACAAAAAAATCCAAACCAGTAACTAACACAGAGTTATTTACTTAAAGCCAAAAGTCAGTAAATGGATTCACTACGAATTTTGATGAACACAGAAATGCAAAGAACAAGAAAGTCAAAAGAGGGAGTTGGGAGGAGTAAAAAGACATTTTTAAAATAAAAGGATTTTAGAGTAGTGAGTTTTTGAAGTGATGGTGGATCGATTTCGAAGACAATTTACACTGAAATGTTGTACAGCAAATGGATCAATCAGAACAGCACACATGCTAAGAGAAATCTCCTCCGAGCCCAACATTCTCACATGCAGATTTCAATTGAATTAAAAGCACCCGGAGACAACGAGTGGAAGAGGACGGAGACACTCTGTGGGGAAGATTTATTGAAATATTTTTCGCAATTAAAACCGCTCTTATCTTGCTTGAAAAGTGTTTCATCTTTCTTCGGTATGCACCATAAAAATAAAAATGCACGCATTTTAATTACCAAAGGGAAGAAAGCATGTTTAAATTAAAGTGAAAAATAATAGTAAAGTTACATGACTAATAATTTTTTCGGTTGATGCATTTCTGAAGATTAAATTATAGATTTCCAACGTGAAATAAGTTTTATGAAAACAATGAAAAAAAAACCTTATATTTGAGAACCAAAAACTGGATTAAAAAAAAAATTTTTTTAACCTTTAACCAATGATTCAATGCAATAAATACTACGGAACACTTAGATGGCACTGCCCAAACGCAATCGAAGTTTAAGTAAATTGATCGATGAGCTGAAATTAGAAAATAGTACAATGTCATTGAAGATACACATATATGCATCTCGCTGAGACAGTTTTTACAATTGTAGACCATATTCATTCTTTTTTATCTTAACCTTCTAGGCATTTAATCTAGTTTAGCTTAGTTCTATTAACGTTCCGTTGTAAAGCAACACTAAGGCTATTTTGGGATGGACCTCGTAATTTTGAGCCACGGTCAGATGACGAGGACGACACCTGAATTGGCACCTCTCCCTTTCCACACCGCACCACACCAGCGAAAGAACGTTTGGTCTGACAGACTTAACGTGCCAGAGAACCCCTCACACGACGGTCCTACGGTAGAATCGAGTCTCGAACCTGAAACTCACCGGTTCCGAAGCCGAGAGCTTACCACCAGGTCACATCGGCCCCACATTTAATTAAGAGTGCAGCAAATATTTACTGAACTAAAATTGGAAGTCTAAAAGCAATCGATTGATGGTATTCTTTTGTTTGTTTATTTTGCTTGTTTGTTTTAGCAAAAGTCCCTTTGAAATAATTGCTTATGCATCGCAAAAACAACATATTCGAATCAATAATATTTATTATTCATTAAGTAAATCAGATCTTTTAGATTATATATTCTTACTAGCTGAAATAAACTCATAATTGTAGTCGACTCGTCAAGTAAAAGCCATTGTAAAAAGTTGATAAAAAATTCGGGTACTTTTAGCATTAAAACTGTTAGCACAAACCATATCGCGGTTATTTATCTGACGATTTTAGTTCTCTTAATGACTTACAGTTAAAGCGAACTAGAATTAAAGTATCAGCGTCTTTTACACTTGTGAAAATGCAATAAATACCAACTCAACTTCTTAATCCAGTTACAATTTGTTGAAAATTTTAGTTTAGTTTGTTAGTATTGTTTAGCTTTTGTTTATTTAGTTTATTCGTTAGCAAATTGACTCATGACGTTAACAAGCAAAGCATCTGAAATGAAAACTTAATATGCAGGGTGGCTAAAATTTTTCCTTGTTTAGAATTATCTGCAGCAAAAACTAATGAATGAAATGAAACAAAAATTTTGTATACAGACTGTGATGGGTGAACAATTTGGTAACAAAATTCATTGAATTAGAGAGATTTTGGTACTTTTAGGATGAAAGCAATTCAAAACAAATGCATGGAAAAATGGATTTTGCAAAATTTTATTAGTTTTCGAGTGACAAAAAAATAGATGAGCAGAAATGAACGATATGCAACATAAAACACATCGACGATAATCTTTTATTAATCAACATTAGATTACCCTGACCAAGGTACAACATTGTCATTGCTCTGACATTCTGTATGTGCAAGATATTGATCGGTTACTTCTAGTATATTTTTATTTTAGGAATTCATCTTAACCATGTCTTCCACAATTGCATATGATGTTTAGTTTCATCTCATTCATTAACTTTCATTGCAAGTACCAAACTAAACAAGTTATTTTATGACCATCTTGTAACTATCACAACCACAAGATCAGATTTTTCAAATGCAAGAATCATGTTTCAATGAAATCAAGATCCGAAACCTACACCCGCTCAATCACAAAAAAGAAGCTGCTCCTTTTCTCCAAACTTCTTCGCCTCACAAACATGATAGTAGGTCTCATGATGTCAGATTGTAGGTTCTATCATATCATAATTAGGGTGGCAGGATCATAACATAATATGGATGATAGATCATATCGTAATATGGATGATCGAATTTAAGGAGAAGAATAGAAGAAAGTGGTCACTAAGAAAACACTTTTATTTTAACTTTCAAAACGAAACATCCTTGGATAATCGATTAAAGGAAGCACTGGAAACGCCTCAGATTTTCTCTTTTTGACTGGAAGAGGAAATATATAATCCAGTCAACTTAACAAATAAAAATTGTTTATTCCAGCACATTTATGAGAAAAGTACTAAGTATTATTAAGACTAAAGTTTCTGCACCGTCTTATAAAGTTAATTGATCGCTATCGTTATAATCGATTAGCTATCGTTATAATCGATATTTTGATTGTAGGTTTAATAGAAAAGAAATAAAAATGTTACTGCCTGTGATTTTAGAATTAAAATAAATTCATTTTTGTCAGAATATTTCCGATGTAAGAAAACATCAAAATATTGATCCAAAACTTATTCCCTTTTCAATTTATAATAGCAATAGTTTGCGTTTATGTTCCTTAGCGTTTTCTCCTTCAGTGGTGACCCAACTTGTATCATCTCTCTTTATGTACAGTTTTATAGTTTAAAAACTTTTAAATATTATTCCATGAATATATAGTTCTTTTCCTAATAGAAACAATGTCTGGAAGTTAAGAACCTTTAAATTCGTGAGCATCGGCAACATCAAAAGAAGTTGGTTCATGATTAGATGATACATCTCGTTTGCCAACACCAATTTAATTTTGAAGAAGATGTGACGTCACACCAAGCATAAGACAACGTGCAGGCAGATGACAATAACAATTCCGTTTGTTATGCAACCTTGGGATAAGTTACATCATAAAATTTCTCGGTTTTTAATTAATTAATTAAGTTTGTATTTCATAGCAATTTATTTAGAATACTAATCAGTGGGAGTTTTTTCTCTTCTTTCCTATATGTTTACATATTATGATGTTGTCTATTTTAAGTTTTGAAACTTAATGAAGAAAATCGGGTAGGGATCTTATACATCTTCCTTTTAACTGAAAATTTTTAACAGATCTATAATTATGGTATCAAGATACCAAATTCAATTAATGCAGATTATTTCATTTTTAAATCACCGTGTTCCCATATATACAAATAAACAGACAATCCTTCACAGGATTTGGTCTAAAGTTTTTCTCCAACTTTGGTCGTAAAGCCAAGTGATAAATTTCTTCATATATTCATTTCACACATAGACATCGCTTTGAAAATATTTTTGCTGTATTGAGCGATCTGAAACGATTAAATTCATTGAAATCTCAATCAGGATTTATTTTCCATTATTGTGTTTTCTCTTTGTACATTTCTTAAATGAGATAGTTAAAACAATGTTATTATTAAATACTTCAGCAATTCAACACATTCTGAACGGAATCGAGACAAAATATGCATTCAAAAATAGAATAGTAGAAAATATTATTTTCAGATATCTCAAATATCAATAAATTTTGATATGAATCGTGACAAAAATGTACACACAAAATATAATTTGTCATTTAATTAGGCAATGGGGGCAATTTGTACACGAAAACTTTGACAAGAGTCACTATAAGTGAGTTTCAGATTCAGTTATGACACGAATAATAGAACTTGTTGGTGATTAGTATGAGCCAAATGACCGACGAATATTTCACATCCAGTGACATTTCCCGTCAGATGAATACATTGCAGCAAATATACTTATGAAGTTGAACAACTGAAGTAACTAGTTGTTTAGCCTTTCGACAAGAGATCATGAAAATGCATTTTAATTAAATTCTTGTCGATTTAAATAGAATATTCAATTCTATTATGAAACAGAATATTGCTTTCTGTAAAATATTCTCTCCCAATCATTATTTTCAATTCATTGGTTGATTTGAAAATAAAGAGGAAGCTTGTTTTTATTTTGTTTCTAAATTGGAAACAAATGCGAATTTGGAATCCAGTATATTTCAGATTTTATTTTGAGATTCTAATGATTTCGAACTCGAATAACCAAAAATAAAGTAAAATATATTGAGATAAAATGCAATAGTTGATAATTTAAAATATAGTTTCCATAATCAAATATGTTTTCTCTTTTCAATATAAAGCCTGATTCACCCTTAAAAGTCTACTTTTTCAAAATTGATTTCAAAAAGTTAGTTTCATTTATTGAATAAATTATGAAATTTTTTAAAAAAATCGCTTTTTAAAGTCTGTTTGTTAACTAAAAAACAGTTTGTTAGCAATCAGCAACATCATGGTCGAAAACTAATTTCACAAAACCAAAAAAGCTTTAAAATGTAATCAATTTCTTGAGAACATGCTTACATTAAATTTTCTTTTGAATCAAAAATTGACTAATATTTTTAAAGCCATTCTTTAAATTTCTGCCACATAAAGTATCTAAAATCTGATCTCTTTCTTTAATTGAAATATTATGTACTACAATGTGAAAAAAAAATCGATTTCATATTCGAACCTCCCTTTTCGGAATTTTCGAGAACATAATTACCTCAGTTTTATATTAGCATATGACTGTTGTGACTGCGCCATAAGCGCATATTAATCACTACTCCATATTGGATTTAAGAGGAAGAACAAAAATTGGAAATAAAATATGTATATCAAAAATAAGGATTAAATCAAATATTTGAAGCATGCCCTTTCGTGTTCATCTGGAATATTCATTTATTTTTTAGTATAAAAATTATATCACCAAAAATTATAAGTACTGTTTGCAGCACATGAACTATAATTTGAAAAATTATGCTATAAAACCTTCATTCATTTTTTTAATGTAGAATATTGAAAATTCAAAATTTTCAACTTTTCCTTAAATGATAAGAAATTTTTGAAAAAATTTCTTCTTAATTAGAAGAAAGCTTTATGTATTCGTTTAAAATATGATAGCAATTTTAATTAATTCATCTTAGAAAATTCCCCGATTTCGTGGTTTTAACAATAACTGAGAAGAAATAAACAACAAACGATAAAAATTCTTTACACTGAATGTGTTACATACTTGAAGAGGCAAGATTCACTGCTTTTAACTGCGTTCACTGCGAATTTTTAATCACTACTCGATGGTTAAGGACGAGAATTTCGCCTAAGTTGTGCTTTTGCAAGGACAGTCGCCTTTGCACATACACACTTTGCACACTCAACAGAATTGGAACTAAGTTAATAAAAATTCATTTTCTAGTTTCTGACTGATTATTTTGGTCTCAACTGAGTATTATAAATTAAAATAAATGACTCTCAGGATATTTTATAGAAAAAAAAGTGAATGAATTTAAAGTTACCAGATAACCCAAGACATTTCCGATTATCGTTTACTTATCAATGATTGAAAAAATTGTCCTGAGTTTTTGTAGATAAATAATTGATTTTAAATAAAAGTAATTAAATTTTCAATAAAAAGCTTTTGAGAAAAAATGGAAATCTTCTCTCATTATTTTAACAATGTTTAAAAAATCACCAGAAAAAGCCAAATAACACACCTCCCAAATATGAAATAATTTTTTCATTATTTCAACCGACATCATTGGTTAGTAATTTTGTGTTCTTTTTTTAGCAGGGATTTTGATGTAAACATTGTAAAAGATACTCTGTAAACTTTGTAAAAGATATTAAAATAAAATGTGCGGAATTTTACAGTTTTTTAATCATCAGTTCATTTAGGGACTTCTATTTATTTTTTGAATTTACCCAGTAACCATTCTACATTCCTCAACACCTCGGATCTTATTCCGAAATCCAGAACTTCATTCCATTCAACCCATAAAGCTGCCGAAGCGAAAATTTTCTTCTAAGACAGAGAAGGGAATGCCTCCTTTTCCCATCCTTGCCCAAATTTATATGCAGCGACGTTTATTGAAGAAAACTGAGTTTTACGAACCGCTCAATCAACGGATCGGAATGTAAAGGCTTATTAATTCCATTTGCTACTCTAGACTTGTGTTGCAAGAGGAATTCGAGCTTTTGAAGAGAGGTACATAACACATTTGGCCCGTAGGCGAATTTTCGCGAATCTCTGTAAGGATGGCGTGTATTTGTTTAATTGAGAAGTCTAAAATGAGGAGGAAAGAAGGGAAGTTTGGAATACACCAGACCAACCTGAGCATAACCAGGCTTGCTGCAGGCTATCAGTCAAAGGAGGGGCCGTGATTAGTTGGTGAGAATATTACAAAAGAAGGTAGAAAGGCATTAATTTTAAATGCTGGACTTAAATTTTAATTTTATTTGAAATTTACTCATTGGAATATTTTAATTTCTTAGTCTAACTTTTAAACATTTTATTATTTGATTAAAGATCTTTTCAAGTTCTTTTGGTAAATAAATTAAATTTTTCACTTTATTAGAAGGTGTTTCATTTGTGTTTTAAGATGAAATTGAAATGTAGGGATTTGGTCACGATAACCTTTCGCTCCATAAGCGTATGGCATGTGAGACTTTAGGATTTATTGGTCTAGAGACTTTTAGAGATTTTGGAAACTATTCACTATATCTAAAGGCTGATAATTATAAGTTTTATTTCATATATATTAAGGCTTATATATTCATTCAATTAAGCTACAAGCTCTATGAGCGTGGCGATCAAATTTTTAGGCATTGTGATTTATCAAAACTATTAGAAATTTTAGCACAATACCGAAGCATAGTATAGTATTCCTTCTTGGTTATGCTCGGCTGCTAAAAGCAGATAGGGCACATTACTGAATTGATGAATTTTTCAATTATTCCCATTAATTGTCAAAATAACCTAGAACAACGAGATATTTTTTGCTTACAGTTCTTTTTTCAATCACTTTTAAAGAATTAAAATCTAAATTCTTTGATCATGTTTCAATTTTAAATATGTCTCCAAATTAAGATAATCATTTTACTACACTCTTATAAATTTGCCTTTTCTAATAAAATATATATAAAAATAAAAGAAAAGAAAGAAAGAATGAATGAATAAGATTATTTAGATATTTAGGGTTATATCGTTGGTGAATTCTTAATTAGAGTCTGGTTATTAAATCGGTAAAATAAGCAACTGAAATTTTAAAGCAAGAATCCAGAAGCCTCCAGAATTTTTACTATATTTTCAAAATAATATAAAATTTTACTTTTATTGAATTGAAGAAGGCAATGCAATCAAACGTATTCAAATTAAAATAGTATAACATTTAAATTTTGAAATATTATTCTAACAGCATTTCCAGTTATCTTTTGTAAATCTTGTAAGACGTGTTAGTAATTCTGAAAAAAAAATACGTTGTTTCATAATTTAAAAAGAATGTCTTATCCTATAAGTAAATAGAATAAAGATTGTGTTAAAAATTTTGTCATTTTTTTATTTTAATTTAATGTAGAATCACTTTTACATTTTATTTTTTCTATTTTTTACACACGATATGCTGAAATCAAATCTCGAGAAAGTGATCCACAATTTAATATTTTGCTATTTATATAAACAAAATTTGCGATTTAAAATTTCTTATGTACAGAAGTTAAATTAAAATCAATAAAAACATATATCTCTTAGGAAGAAGAAGAGGGAGGGGCAAGACTGCCAGTGGCTACGGGCCTCCAGAAGCCTTTTTAACCTTGGAAGACATTGGTCTGAAGATGAAGGGAAATAATAGTGAACACTGATAAATACAGACTTAAAATATTTTATCTTTTTTTTATTAATAACTTTTAATTAAATAGCCTAGTCATACACATGTATTGTATAATATTGTGTGATTTTAAATAATATTCGCAATATTGTAAAATACGGTAAACATTGAATTCCCTGTTAACCCTAGTATCTCATATAATGAACATTATTGTACAATATTAAACAATATTCAAAATATTGAACAAGTTAATATAATATCACATAATACTGTGTAATATTTGCATCATACTATAAATTAATTTAATTATAATTTTAGCGTATATAATACTTATAAACGGGCATCAAAGCTTCAAATTTAATCTCATAGAAAACTCATTATTTGAAGGTAACATTCGGCATTTAAGTGTTAGAAAATATATGTTGTGCTACAAATCCATTGCATTATCTTCAGTGAAAGCTCAACAATACCTTATCTATAATGAATTCTTGTAATTCCAGAATTTTTGTTTTGTTTAACTATTTCTTTGTTGAGCCTCTGGTGGCAAGTGATTCAGCGAAGAACGGAGAAGTAAAATGTGAGTGAAATTTTACTTTATTGTTGAATCCTATTACAGGTAGCTACTTAAAATACAAGGATAAGAAGCCACCGTAATAGTAATAGGGTTTTGAGTTTCACAGGGGAACAAAAATGGTAGAGACGAAAGTAAAAAATCCATTGCTAGCAGCTGGTGTTATCTTGCGTAACGCTGACGCTTGAGATGTTCTAAATCGCATCTGTTTCAAATAGCTCATAGCATTCATACGATTATCAGCTGCAGCATGGTAATTCAGCTTTAGCGGATGTCCTAGTGAAATGACTAAAGTTTTCCAAATGATACCCATCATTCCAAAATCAGTCGTTCTTTAAAAAATCATTTAAAATATTCAGAGATATTGTTAACATCAATATATACAGTAAGGTTCAGTTTAAAGCATCTAATAGAGTAAAACAATTGAAAAATATTTAAATCATCAAACAGTTAACCATTTTTAAAAATAGATTTCTAATAAAAATATGTATCGGGTATTTATCGATGAAAAAAAGAGTTTATTAATGCACTAAAACAACTGAGGTAAATTCAACACAAAAAAAAGTACCAAAAGTAGTAGATGGAATAATTTGTATTCAGAGAAAGTCAGGGTATTGAAAATATTTTTCACGGGCCCTGGAGAACTAATGTTGAAAAATAAAAGAATATTTTCTGTCAGTTGCATGTTATATGTCATTTATTTCGGTATGTACATTTTTTTATCAATCTAACATCAATGAAATTTTGAATATTCAATTTTTGAAAATCACTCACTGAGATCTGTTTTCATTCAGACAGCGTCAAAACACCTCGCACCTGTGTCGTTTTTATGTAATTAGCATTTTTTGTTGCTTTTATTTTACCATGCCTTTCTCTGTCTGTAATGAAATAAGGTTTCATTTAGTTCATTAGCTGAAGATGTCCCTAAATATGTGAAGCCATTTTATGACCATCACATTTAAAAACAAAAAAAGGAAAGAAAAGATGTGCAAGAATTAACTTTTTAGATGTCCTTTACATAAGCTGTTTTTTATATCAGATTAAGAGTTTAAAATAGGTTCATGTCAAATTGTATTATAAGCCGTTATTATTACTCTTAATCCCTTCTCATATAATGACACATTTGACATTTACCAAGAATTACATGATTTTTTACATTTAAGTCTTTAATAAATTTAAAGGGAAAAAATAATTTTGACGCGCCTAAGCATATAAGATGTTCTTTAAAATCTTACATGAATTAAAATAAAAATAAATGTCTCTTGTAGGATTTGTCAACTAATTAGGAATTTAAATAAATTCGAGGGTGAAAAGGCTAAACATGTTGAGTTTCAAAAAACTAGAAATCTTGACAGTTCAAGGATTGTTTGATATGAAATCCTTTTACTCATATATCTCAGCAGCAGAAAATATCCTGATATCGACAGAGATATTTCAGATCTATTCACATTTATTTTTAACAACTCCATTGGGTTAAAAAATAAAATGATAGCTTTTTTTTACTTCCTCATATACGAATTATAGAGAAAGTATTACAATCGTGAAAAATTCGAACTCCAGATTGTCACGAATCTCCATATTTCAAACCTCCTTGAGTTCACAAAACACATTTTTGGCAGTATATCGGTTTGTATGAACACAATAACTCAAAAACACTTTAAGCTAAGTAGATGAAATTTGGTAATTGTTTTTACACCACATTGGTGTTTTTTTATCACATTTTGAGCGAAATTTATTCACAGGAAGACTCTATATCCAGCTTTCCAAATATAAATTAACATGGTATAAACAAAACATAGAAAACTAGATGGATAAAATTTGGTATACACATTTAGTATCTAAAGTATAGATTTGTATCGAATTTGAACCGAATCCATCAACATGCTCAGACAAATCTCTCTGTCAGTCTGTACTTATGCATTTATGTAAATACAATAGCTCAAACTTAACGACTCAATAAATGAAATTGAATGTATCGTGCTCTTATTAAAACTAAAACTCTGTATCAAAATTTGGTTTCAAGGATTTAAAAAATGTATATTCAGCTTTCTTTTCTATGTTTAGAAGATCAAAACTCATATATGCGGGAAATTCATGGCTTTTCACGAGGTCTACAATTTTGTGCGGTGGGAGGACGGACTAAGCCTTTATTGGAGAGCAGATGACAAAATTTTAGGACCCTTCCTATTGATTATATTTGTTACTTGTGAATATTATGCACTCTCTACCAAAATCTAAAAATAAAATATCTCCTCACAGCTTAGAAAAGGGAATTAGCTTTATATCAGAAGCACCTGATGCATATGTTTTTACAGCTCAAAAATCCTGTTCATACTAAAATTTGTTGTTAGCATATAATGATTTTTCATAAAAGGACGAAAAGTATCTTGCTACTAGCTGTTGACGAGCTTGTTATGTGCCATTTTGCATTTTACTGCAAATCAGCTCAGTAATAACTTCTATAAACTGTTGTGCAACGCACGCTTTCTCTTTTCAAAGACAGAAAAAAGCACCCAGTCTGGAATGTCACAGATTGCTGAGCCTATGCTCTTATTGTAATAAATTTTACATGCGGAAATTGGTTAGCTGGGTTGCCAAACATAAATTTTAAAAATTACATCAATCAGAAGATGTATATTACTTAAAACGCAATACCTTTATTACAAATTAGGATGACATTATTTTAAATTTATAATATTTTTATTGTATTATTAGTTTTTTAACATCAAACAAAAGCAGTCTTTATGCGTGTTTGATATTATTTTGGCATGATTAAGCAGAAGAAAGATTCTACTTAAATTTCAGTTTTATTCTGAGGTCTTTTGATTAAGCATAAAGTTAGTTAAAATTTCGATAGCGTTTAAAAATTCTCTGTTAAACCGGACAAAAACGAGCCAATATTTAATAAATTGCAAGTAAAAAACAGGAAGAGAGACCCTTATGAAAGCATTTAGAGTTCATATATATGGGGGCTTGCATAAAATCTAGTTTGAAAAGCATCTATTTTAGCATATATAAGCATCGAACTTTACGTGATTCTATAGCTTAACTTTGAATTGTTAAAATTACAGAAATTAGACACCGAAAAGCGTGGGGAAAACGAGAACATTTTGCAACTCAGAAATTAAATTGAATTTAGTGAAATCTGAACTCAGATTTAAAAAATAAAATAAATTAATTTTAAGAATTGAAATAAACTGAGAGACGAAATAGTGCATATAAAATGCTCCAATGATAATACCAATCCAGTACGAAATAATATACAATAAATAATATAATAAATAGTCTACATAAAAGTTTTGATCAAAATAGTATACGTAAAATCTCGACAGAAAATGTATTAAATTGCATAGTGATCCATTTTCTCTTGGAAACGAGGTACGATTTAAAATTATGGCGATGCATGTCTAAGGCAGAATTCGCCTCCTCCCCTCATTCCAAATCAATATTCCAGTGTTTCTTCCCCTCCCACGTTCGCGAAGTCGAGGATCTTTTTTAAACTCCTCTTTAGATTTCCATAGGGAATTTTAATGGAATTATTTTTAATTTTGTTCTCTTCTCCTCGCATCTTGTTATCTAATGCGCATTTGACTTCAGACGCTTTTAGGATTTTTAGGATGTTAAAAACGTTTTTACCTTTTGAAAGTTCCATTAGAAATATCGAGACTCAATGCATTTTTATATAAATCTGCTTATTTTCATCATCCTTTCGCATTAATTTCACAAAGAGTCTCGCTATTTCAGAAGGATTCGAATTTCGTCTCGCAAAATAAGAATCTGCTCTTTCAGGTGATTTCTTCAATTTCCAAGTAAATATTTTTCTTTCTTTTTTTTTTTTTTAGAATTTCCTGGAAGTATACAGTAACAACTTTACTACCCACAGATGGAATATACAATTTACTCAGATAGTATGTAATCTGGGTAAATATAGAAAAAATAGGTATTCCTTGAATAAAAGTGTTTGAAAGATTGGCATCCATTGGGAAAAAACGAATGCGGTAAAAATTAAAAGATTAGAAAATATACAGAATTTTTAGATTAATACAACAATTTTAATATTAATGCCTAATTTTGATTTCTTTTTTTGTAATAGATATAACATGTGTCAAAAAGTTCCGATACTTGTTCTGTGAAACATTAGGTTCTTCTTAAAAAGATAACAAACAACATTTCTAATATGGCAATGTGCTGAGTGACATCGCTGTGTCTATTACATGAATAAGCGAATGTTTTCTTATTATATATCCGTGATGCCGTAAGTTGAACTGTTTTTTTGGATCAAGTAACACATAATGTTAACTTGACTTCATTACTTGGCTCACTACCTTATAAAAATAGAGAAATTTCTCATTGTAAACATAACCCGGGGCTACAGAGTCAATCCTGAGACATTTTGACACAAAAATACTGAGTTAATCATGAAAACTTTTGATATACCTTATCTACTTTCCCATGTAAGTAGAAAAGGTATATTTATATGTTAAATTTCTCAGTATTAAGTGACAAAAAGAAACAAATCTGGAATTCTATATCACAATTTCTGCAATCACTTTGTGATATGAAATTGATATTTGGTCTTCCAATTTGATTTCCCGACAAAGACTATGAAGAAATTTGAAGTGGAGAGTATATATATACGAGTATATGCTTAGAAGGGATGTGACATTTTCAACTTTTTTAGCACGTAAATTTATTCATTATTTTTATTTTGCAAATAACATTTATATTAACAGTAACCGGCGTCCTGGCATAGCGTATCTTCCCCGTGATCTGGGAGTCCCGGTTCGGGTATGGTTGTTCAATGTTCTATCTGTGAGATGTATGAATGTGCCCTCCGTAAGAAGGGCTTGTGCAAGCGAATGTGTGTGTCACCTTCATTTGAGCTAGAAGTCAGACTTCTGTCCTCTGGATGCTCAGGGGTCTTTACCCTTAGAAGCTACTGCACCCCCTTTCCGTGGAAACACGCACACGCCATCCTCATCATCATCAAATTAACAGTATCCCATTTGAATCCAGCTTCCAACAACATTAAATCCAGCATTGAAATAATTTTTTGTTTGGTGGTTTCAGTTTTCAACATTAAATAACATTAAATATTTTTTCGTTTTGTTTAGTGAAAATATAATTCTTACAGGTACTTAAGTTTCCCTTTGACCTGATTTTCTAATGTTGCATATGAGCGATAATAAGGCACAGTTTCTTTTATTCACGTGATTTGAAGAGAATGAAAACTGTAGATAAATGAAATTCCAGAATAGAAATGTAACCTTTAATAGATGTAAATCTTTACTAAATGTATACATTTTTTCAGTCCAAAATTTAAAAAAAAGGATTAAAAAGTAAGAGACATAATAAATAAAGGAATAATTTTAAAATATTATTAGTTTTTTTTCTTTTTCATAAATACAGCAATAATTTACCTGGATATGTAATGATTGAACTTATGCCTAATAGTAATTTTTTATTCTTTAACCTTAACTTTATATCTTTCTAAATCAGAGTGGGGAATGTAAGAAAAATAATTGAAAACATTTAATATTTAATAAACATAAAACATTTAAAACTTTAAATCGTTAATTATAATTAACTATAAAGTAGAAAATACTCATTCAATTTTTTTACTAAAAACCTTCGAATATCAAATCATAAATGTAATTAATTAATTATGACTTAGTTACTTAATTGTTCCAAATTATTTATAAAGCACAGTTTTAAACTATGCGGAAATGGATCATCAAATCATTTTGAATAATTATGGAAAAAGAAACCGAAAATACTTTAAAAGATTGGGAGAATTTATGCTGAAATAGGAAAAAAAATTTTGAATTAATAGAAAGAAAAGGAAAACATATTCACGATAAAAACATTTAAATCAAAATAAAAATAAAAAAAATATTACATCCACATTCATTTCATAATACAATTAGGCTAGTAAGAATTATGAAGAGACTTTCTGCTGTAATATCATCTGAAAATTATAAAAATAAAATCATAAACGGTCTAAATAAATTACACGAACAAATTATACCAAAGGATTCTAATGTTATAAAAAAATCGGCTGAATTATCATTAGTTTTAATTGTGTGCCCTTTTGTTTCCAAAAAGTGAAATTATCCCACATATGCGAATTAGAATAAAAGTCATATTGATCAAAGTTATGCAGATTGAGCTATCGACATTTTATGAGAAATTTGAATTTTGAACCATACGGAATAACACAAGATATGCTTACTTCTTCAACATGTTCAGATCGAAAGATAATTATTTAATAAATACTTGTACTGATCCTTGGGATATTTAATAGCAGAATCCATGGTTACCTCTTGAGAAAAAATTCGTTATCGTTCTATTATTTTGAGATATAGAAATAAAAAAAATTATAGGATTAATGTCAGATTTAGAAATTTTGCCGTCATAGAAAGTGCACATTATGAAACTCCCTTTTTAAAGCGATGGTCAAGTTATTTTATGTATTGCCGCACATTTCTAACATGTTAATATCATTTATTTCAGGATTACCATTTCTTATTTCGTTAATTTTGTTAATATATGTATGTTTTTAATAATCTATAATAATTTCATATAGCCTGACATTCGCATTTGTACATAATATCATTGAATTAGATGCAGAGTTTTGTTAATATTTTAATGACTTAATGGAGGTAAGGAATATATATGAACACGATCAATTATTTTGATAAAATGTTAATATTATCCTTATATTTTATCATTTATAGAATTTGTGTTTTTATATAGACTAATTTATTTCAACTTCGAAAGAAAGCTTTTTTTAAAATGGCCTGCTTTTGACCCCCCCCCTCTCCGCCCCCCAATATGCCTAGTTGAAAATCCGCCAATGAATAAGACAACAGTTCTTACTTCGGTGGTGATATAAGAAATGGATAATTCAGAAGTATATATATTAGCATTCCTTAGACAATTAAAGACGGCTTAAATATCTTTTAAATTTTGGTGTTATAAGTTAAAATCTTTTTTTTTAATGTGAGTTTATTTCATTAAGCCAAAAGATAATCAAGTTTAGTATTTTCTCATATATTTTGAGATGAAATTATTACTAGTTATGAAATTATTTTTTTGCACAGTGTGATAAACTTTACGGACTTTTTGAAGTAGGGAGGGAGGGAGGAATGATTTCCGACATTAGGAAAAAGGCATCTTAGAGTGTATAATTATTTAGTCGCACACAAACTCTCAACGTTTAATTATAATTCGATTAAGGTGATGAAACAAAAGTTTCCACCAATATCGCCAGATTCAGATTAACGACCCGAATATTGGAAAGGAAATTTACAATTTATTAAATTAAAGGAAGCTTCTAAGAGTAAAATTTTCCTCAAGACAATTTTTTTTTTAATTATTTTCTCCTCCGAAAGGATCCGAGACATTCTCAGGCTGCACTTTCATGCTTGAGTCATGCGATGATTATACCTGCTAATTTTTATTAGGACTGTTGACTAAACATTTTCATGAAAGAAAAGATAATAAAATATAAAAAGTCTGCATTATCACGATTAAATTAGTGACTTAATGAGGGAAAAAAACAAAGAAAGAAATCGAGATCTTAGAAGAAATAAACACCACAATTTACAAATACCACAGTGTGAAATATTCTTAAATAATACAAAACTTCGAAGTAATAAATGAAAAGTTTCTGAAAAGCTATTTAAAAATTATAATGATCTGTTAGACACTATTTACGAGAATAGCTGACTATGAAGATCAAAGTATACGACGAAAGCGAGGAAGAAGTAGACACTCTTAAAAAGTGATAATGAAGATTAGGGCTATTTTAAGGCGATTGGCTGCGCTATTTGGGAATAAACAAAAAGAAGATAAAATGTAGGAGGGAGAAAAAATTCAAAACCTTTTTCGTGGTGAATTAAGTTCAACGAGATGTGAGGAATCGGGTAAAGCACTGTTTAAAATGATACCGTGTTTTTATTGACAATTGGCCACCGTTAATCATTTAATAATATGAGACATAAAGAGTATTGGAATACCCAGTAAAGCTTCAAATATCTATTCTGCATGTGAGAAATAAGTTCGCGGAAGGTTTATATTTGAGCAACTTTATAGTTGGAAAAAATGGAGTAACGAATTTTTTTTTTAATTTGTAAGAGTATCTACTGATTATTAAGATTTTAAGAAATGAAAAAAAATATTATTTATTAAATATTAGTTAATAATAACCTAAATTTTAGTTTGTAGTTACCTTGATTCATATTTTTAAAAATAAAATAAATATTGTTAACATTCAATTAAAAAATGAGGATTTTATCTGATATGATAGAGCAGGTACACATTAAGTCTTAGATCAGTGAATACTTTTGAAAAATGTCATTTTTTGTATCTTAAAAATTGGATCATATGCAGTCTGCCCAATGGATACTCGAACTAAACACTTAGAGGGAATTGGAAACAATTTATGTCTATGCGTGTCATCCATCTTGATGGCGGGCGCTTCAATTCCGTTTAGACAATTATGGCAAACAAAACCTTGTTTTAACTCTTTTCTTGAATAGATATAGATGAAAGTGAAGCAGAAACATATCATCAAATCATCTTAGGAAATTCCCGGGAAATTTAAAATTGTTTGGAGCTTTTCATAGAAACGATGTCTTTCAAAAGGAATCAAGTATTTCAGTAAGAATCGTAAAATCTACCTTGACGAGACTAACATCAACATTAAACGCCAAAAGTGTAACCAGGGAGTGTATGCGATTGTTTCTGCTCTCCTGCTGACTGGTAATGAACTAAATTTGAGAAAGTTCTCCGAAAAAATATTCAAATTTGAGAGAATGGCGGACAAAACCTATTCCACAGTCCTGCAGATTTTACCGTGTTTGACGATAAGTTACTGATCACTAATTAGCTTTATCCGATGTATTTTTTTCTCCTTAAAATCCGCGTAGAAACGATAAAACGGGAAACGACAAGATAGTTTATTTTAAATTTATTAAAATTTAAATTTATAAATTTATTTCTGCTAATGAGGAACTTTTTGAAGAACAGATTAAGACTCAATTTTGCAAAATAACTTCAACTATCGGTTAAACTATAAACTAACAACACATTTTATCACTAGCTTTTTTTCCTTTTTTGTGTCGGTAAATTTATTTTATATGATGAACATTTTTTATTAATTTATTTTAAAAGATTAATTGTTGGATGCTGTCAGATCATTTTTATTGATAATAATTCACACGATATTTAACACCGATACTAAAATCATATTATTTTAATTCTACTAGGTTCATTAAAAACGAATAATGTGGTTATGAAATATGGACTACTCGTGATAAACGCTTTAAAATTCAAACAGTCGAGGATCGCAAATTCTCCACTCAAGTTAGTTCTTCTCTCACTCGTTTTAACTATCAAGAGGACTTCAGCTTACCTTTCATGTTTATCACATGACGTATGACTCAGTCAATAATTAATTGTGAAAAATGGTTCTTGAAATGTCTTTTGTCATTTCTATATTTAATTATTACTAGTCTTAAAATGTAATCAGTAAATGAGATGTTACCTGAACAGGAAAAGAAACGCATAACGGAAAAGGGCATATATAGTTTCTTTCATTGAAAAAAAAAATCGTGTACTTTCCCAACAGAATTACTTATAGAAATATTTAAGGTTACCTGAATAAGAGGATGTATGTTATTAATCCCTCTTTAAATTTACATTCTACTACGTCCATTGTGTGTGAAAAGTCCTTATTTTTAAAGTTCAGAAAAGGATTTTTAAAAGGTTCAGAAAATGTGCAAACAATTCTAATGACAGAACAGAACAATTTCAAAGAAAAATAGATTAAAAATCTGAAAATTTGCATTTCTTCTCTCTTAAGTTAATCATTATTTTGTATACTTGTCCAGAATAAATTTGATGAGATTTTCTGAACTTTGATAACTGATTCTTCGAAGCTCTTGAAGATGCTCCATGATTTCCAGCCTCATTAAATCATTCGAAACTTTGAAGCATTTAGATTTCATCGTATTTTCATTGTTCATAATTCGTTAATTATCTGTAATATTCTTATTGTTCGTAATCTTGTCAACACTGCTCTCTAATCTCATTGTTCATAATCTTAGCAACTCTCTTTTCTGAATATTAGCCCCAAGCGCTTGTAACAATCCGCTTTAAAATGTTTTCTAAATATATGTTTTATCACACATTGAAATGAAAAAAGAATAAATTGCTAAATTTCCTTTCGTAGTAATCTGTACCGGCTGAAAATATTTTTTGAACATTAAAAATTTTTTGTTCTTCTTCTTCTTTTTGTAATGAAAGTTTACTAAACAAAACTACTAACAATTAGAAAATTATTCTGTATACGATAAAAAAAAACACGATATCTGTGACACAAATCATATTATCCAAATTCCCACATCACGTGAACGTGCGGATGTTTCACACTATGATATATATTTAAAATGCAACAAGCTCCCATTTACAGCAGATCTTTGGTATAATTTGTCTTTGGAAGGCTGCATAGAAGAGTAAAAAAAGTAAAATAGTAATAATAGTAAAATAAAATGTACCAAAACGTTTTTTAATGCTTATAAGTGTATTCTGTTAGCGAGCAGTCTAGTCGAACATTTTCTCCTATTATTAATAATCAATTTTTTAAGATTATGAGTTTCTGGCACACACTATTACCAGAAGATTATACGTCTGCCAAAACTCGTACAGGAATACTCTCACCTAATTAGTGCAATATAATTACATTCCAGAAAACGCAAGCAGAAATGAAAAATTTCTGAAATGGTTTATTTCTATCTTCAATATTATCGTCAAATATATATACTGGATCGCAAAATTATTTTGTAATGCAGGAAGTTTTCAAATACGCAAATTTAATTAAAGAGTTTTTGATAACTGCACAAAAATTGTTGATAACTTGATTGATAAATATGCTGAAATAAAATAAATTAATTGATAAATACGCATGTTCAACATGAAAATATTTTATCACATTGATATCTGATTATTTAAAAAAAAATACACTGTTTATATTTTTAAAATTATAAAGGCTTATCACAAACATTTTTTTTATGTTTTTTTACTCCAATTAATGCGCATTCAATATTTATAATGCCCAATAAGGTATACACCGAAAAAGATTTGTTTTTATATATTAGACATGAGCGCACTCTGTTTTCTTTTAACTGACAAAGTTTTTCGGCTGTAAAGCAAACAACATTCAACCTACCATAGGCAAATGTAGCTCATGAAAGAAATAAAGCTATCCATTCCAATTCTATCAAAATAATGAGATCTTTTCCAAATAGTTTTCTGGTAGCTTCAAAAACCACTCCATTTCCTTTATAGAAAGTCACAAAAACAGAGCCTTATCAGCATACTACAAAGACATCAACTAAGATGGACCTTGCTAAATCTTGCCAAACAATCTAAATCTGCCTAACGTGGCCATACACTATATGTCAAGGTGACGACATGTCTCCACCATCAAAGATGGAGTCGTTCAGTGGGCATCTCCATGCCATGCATCAAGTTTGCACAATGTAGTTTTTTGTTGTTGTTGTTTTTGTTGTTATAAAGTATTATTTTTACGAAATTCGACCTCCATATTTTGAATATATTTATGAATTTCGTCTTTTTAGCTATCTCAAAGCCCGAAAAAAAAATTGAAATTGTGCAAGCAATATGTCTGACAGAGGACATTTGAAAGAGGTAACTCAAAAATAAAAGCAACGAGCGAGATGAACAAAAATAACATGTGATTTCTAAACCCAAATTGCAGATCTGTATAATATTTTTAGTTCAAAAATGGCACTTTGTTTGTGTGACCCTTTCTTATGCCCATGTTTGATTTTCATAATAAAATAAAATTAAATAAAGGTAGATGACCTAATTTAGAAACAATTTTTAACATATGATGCCAACAGTGACTTTGCAGGAAGTTTGAATCATGTTATGCATATTTTTTTAAATACTTCATTTATACATCAGTGCATTATATGTCATGTTCTAGGACACACAGTACACATTCTTTCAGTTATTACGTTTATTTGAGTGAGCATTATTACTACGTCTAATGAAATAATTAAAAACTAATAAATGACTAACTAATTGAGTTCTATTTACTATAGATATGATAAGAAATAAAAATGGAAAGTTTGAAGGTTATAGAAAAATAATGCAACAACAAAATCAACGTGACTGGATTCATAATTTTTAAAATAATTTAATAAGATGTCGTTATTGTTTACTTCGATTGACAATATCCGAACTTATCATCAAAAATCTACAGAATTACAAAAGTGACAAATCGTTTAAAAGAAGTCGTAGCTTTCTTTTATTTATTAATTTATTTTTATTCAGTTTTTATGGAAGTCCATCAAAAATAGTTGATTGCACACCACATAGAAAAATTCATATCTGAAAACAATGCATAAGTAGAACAGTTCTGAGGTAGAAAACGAGAAAATTGGGGTAAGAACCTTTTTTTAAACCTTAAAACTGAGGGTATATTATGAAATTTGCAGTTGAAAGGAGAAATTCATGAACGTTAAGATTTTTTCCATCGATAAACGGAAAGACTCCTAAAAAAAGTTACCTTTCTCATTAATAATATACCAAAGTTCTCAGAAATAATTAAAAGCCTAGGTACATCCAAAGAAATAGTTGACAAAAATTTGAAAAGAAAAAAACAATTGTTAATGCATGATCAAGTCGTGTATAAAAATTTTGGCCTCGATCCACTTACCCGAAAATTAGAGTGTAAAAGGAAATGGAACATGTAACTGGTGATAATACACATGCAAAAAATGTATATATAAGTGTACAGTGACGTAAAAACTATATATAGAGCCTTGCACATATTTTCTCACCTCCGTGTTTTATTTAACTTTAAAAATAAAACAAGCGTATTAATATTTTAATTTCGTAGAATTCCCGCCCATGACTCAAGATTTGTAGCTTCATTTATTTATATACTCCCTTGCGCCATCTCTGTGTCATCGTATGCATAATATACAAAATGAAGAAACACGTACAAAGCTATGTTTGTTTCTTAATAAAGAATAATTCATATAACATGGTTAAGAATATTTTATTAGAAATGAAAAAGATTATTCTCCCTCAGAAAATAACAAATATTATGTTGTACTATTAAGAATGTTCAGTTTGTTTAATAACTTGGAATGTTAGTTTGTAACATCAATGAGGGAGAAACTATGGTAGTTTTATTTCTTTTTTTTTTTTTTCATATCTTAGTAAAGTTTTAGTAAATTTCATAAAACATGAGGTTAGCAATTTTTTTTTTACTTGATCTTTGGGATATTACTACTAACGAGGTAAAAAAAATTATTCGAATAAAAAAATGTAGCCTTATATGCAGCCTATAAGAATCGAAATATTTTATTTAAAAGATTTCGATAAATCTTTTATTTAAAAGATGTTTTATTATATGACAAGAAATTGATCTATCATACTTGTGACGAAAATAGTGTCAATAGACTCAAAAATTGAAATACACCAGAATCCCTGCAGTCAAATGAAGTGCTCTGTGTAATGCAAGTATAAATAATTTCTTAATTTTGGACTTTAATAGCGAGATTTCACTATATGCAGATCGTAGCAGTAATTGATATTTAAGAATGGGAACTAACAATGGTAAGAAAAGAACGTGTTAAAAGCCGTGCAAAAACTTATCATAATAGTATAATAACTGCTCAGTTTCGATTTTTGTATATTCTTTCTTTTAAAAATGCTTAATAGAAAGTGCGTGCCGTGAATTGCGGCGCTGTCTACTTTCGTACGATTTCCGAAAGAGGTGTTTTTTTCCTCGAAACAAGCAAAAGCACATCAATTCTCTTTTCTACTACTGCTTAAATTGCTTCGGAAATAAATTTAACAAGTTAGAATTTTTCAAATAAAAACACTAATTAGAGTATAGTAAATTTTAAAATCTAGAAAAAAAATCAATATGAGATTTCGAAAAAATGATGAGTTCAGAAAATTGACAAGGAAGCAATATAAATGCTTGAGTCATATGCACTATATAAAATAAATAAATAAATAATAAATAAAACCTGTTCAAAAGAGAAATAAAAAGGAATTCATACGCGGATAAAATCAGCCAATCATCGATTTAAAAAAAATTCAAAACTGATCTTTATATTTTAATAATTGACGCTTATTTCAACTGTGTACTACTGTACACAGTAGTATACTACAACTGTAATTTCAACTACTTCCATATTTGATGAAAATTTAAGTATTCTGTTATTAATTTAAAGGAATCGGTAAAAACAAATACATTAAGAACTGCTTTTTACAGCATTAAATTTTTAAACGAAAAATAACACTCAATCATTTTCGAGTTGTTAAAATAGATTGTTAAAAGATTAGATTTTAGATACAAATTGTAATTAATAATTAGAAGCACATATCCGAAAGCACATCAGAAATCTGGTAGCTTTTCAAATGTTGCATTAAATAGAAAAGCAAGTTCCAAATTTATATTCATCATTTTGCTAACATTCCTAATACCTACAGGCAGTTAAAAAAACATTGATAGCTTATAATTTAAAGATAAAAAATTATTGACTGATCCGTCAATGAATGAGTGCCGTGGAGTTGATATTGTAATTACACATTCACAAATGCAAAAGCATGAGAAATTAATTTATCTTAACAAATATTAATTGCAGAATCTGTATGTATATCAAACAAATTATTGTTATCTTATATAAAAATTAATGAAAATTAATAGAAAAGCAATTTTTTTCTTTGAAATATATTTATTTAAAAAATGAATGATTAAAAAATAATTAAGTATGAAATGGTAGAAGATTTTTAATTGACTTTTTCTATATTTTTTATTAAAATAAACACAAAGGAATTACTTCATTCTTAGTCTCATAGAGCAATATTAGTATCGCCAAAATTCTCACAGATATTTTATTTTGGTGATTCATTGAGATTTGGTAGCAAAATCTCAAGGAAAATTTTGATTTTAAACATTTAATTAAAAAATTATTGTCTAACCATTTTAAACTGAATTACTGTTTTTTAGGGTAGTTCAAATTTTGTTTTTAAAATATATTAATTTATTTCTCTGTCGTGTTCATGACAAATATTTGAGCAACGAAAATGGAGTCATAGAAAATGCCAAAGATTCTTTATTTTTTTATATATATAATCCTACCATTTGGAAAGAATTGTATGAGTTAAAAAATACTTTAAATTCGTAATTTGAAATTGTTGTTTTTTAATAAGAAGTTCAATTACTTTTCAATCGTATGGCTTATTTGTCTTACAATCAGTCGTTTGCAGAATATTTCTTATACATGGTTCAATTAAAAATACATCTGTTATACTGATACCATTGATAATTTGAAAGTAAATTTTCATCTTTACCAGTTTTTAAAAGCAGAAAATAGAAGTATCTAAAATGATCTAAGCGCACTTCTCAACTAATTTTTCTTTTAAAATCTATTATTATTATTCAGCATTTACACGTAGCTTCACAATATTTTGTTTCAAGAGAATGAAGGAAAAACCATTTTACAGTGAAACAAAACAATTGTGAGTTCGTGGCGTCATCTAGAATCATCCGCGGTTACTACAATTTGTTGTAAATTTCTCTCTAAAATTCTAAAAGCTGTTTTTAAAATTCAATCACACTATAAAAATCCGTCGCAGAATTTTTTTTAAATAGGGTAGTGCAATTTCATATCCATCTTGCATAGTATCACACCAAGTTAATCACTACTTAAAGAATAATGCAATTACGAAAAAGCCATTCCTCTTCCATCTATGAAATGTGATCGGTTTTTCTTGAAAGTAAAGATAGCGATTTCAAAATAAAGATAGTAAGTCTAAAGATGCTACAATGATTATTCGTATAAACAAGTAACTGGAAAAAGATTGGCAGTTCTTTGATCTGATTATTTTGTAAGATTTCGCAGTAGCTTAAATTATTTCAAGTATTTCGAAATTTTAAAATTTTTTATCTAAACATTTCATTAAATATAAAATAAAATAAAGTCCCTGAAAACAGAGCAAAGTAAGAAATTTTAAAGAAGTCAAGTAAAAATTTATAATTTATAGAAAATATTGAACTGAGAACATACTTATCAGGTAAAAATAAATATATGAGTTTAAGAGAAAAATTTGTAATTTACTATTTTCATTTAAAAACAAAAAACTATAATCTGTCATCTTTCAAATATTTTTACAAACTCAGATTAAATATTTGGAATCTGAAGATTAATCTTAAATCTGTCTTAAAATAAAATATATTAATTTTAATACATAAATAAAAAAGTTAAAGAATAGAAATAAATATTTTTTGGTGGAGATATGAGCATTAGATATAGCCTATTGAGAAAATGTTTTCTTCAAAGTAGGTTGAATATTTTAAATCTGAATTTGTCGAAAATCCAGAGCTGAAAGAATTCACGTTAGTTGACATGAAAGTTTAGGAAGCATTGAAGACAAGGCTCAGGTAATGCCCTTGTCATTTAACTGCAATTCCATACTAAAATTCTTCTAGCATCATACGTTCTAAAATAGCCTTGGCATAGCTTAATAATAGCACACATTAAACTGAGCTGAACTCGCAATGTCATATAGAACCAATATATATCATCTAGTTTCCGCCAAAGATCTGATTCATGGTCTAAAATATTGATTTCATTACTCTTGTATCAATTAGAAAAATATTTTAATTCATAAAAAGTCGCAAAAAAAATCTCGTATGATTTTTTATCTCGTATTTTACAACTGGTGAAGTACGCCTTTATTTAATTGAAATTTTTTCAATTAAATAAAAGTGTAACTGTAAATATGAAAAAAAAATGTGAATAAGCAATGTTGTTAATGAATTTTGATTAACTTCCTAATACACTAAAGCTCTTTGTAGAATTATGTGTTTCTCTATAATGATACAGCATTTTGTTATTTTTATAAGTTTTTTATTAATTAACGATTATTTTAATTGAAATCGTATTTTCTATGAAATGCATCAAGTGGTCATGAATTTCAAGGGAATTTAATAATAAAATTCCATAATAATTCTGTTTTTCCTTAATTAGTAAATTTTTATTGATTATCAAATTTAATAAAGTTAAAGGATAAATTGAAAAATGCTGATTAATACAAATAAAGCATTTTTTAAACAAACTTTCATTGAAGTTTAAAGATTTAGAAGAATTAATTTTGCCCTAACCATTCCTTAATTTTAAGCCACTTTCATTAAAATTTTGAAACTTAAATAGGATGTAACTAGAATTTTAATTTGTGTTGAATATCTCTAATAAATTAAACAGCATCTAATGTGTTTTCGATTTTTTTAAATTTAAATTTGGCATAAAAAATAATTTTATTCTTTTCAGTTCACGAATAAAAACATGTCTTATTTAAACTCAATTTTATTAATAATTAAATGATAGGACTGAAGAAAAATAGAGATGCAAATCCTGTTTGTCACTTAATATTCTTTTTACTCTCGGGTTTCTTCCCAATTTCTGAAACATGATGGGATATTTCAGTTGAAAAGTCTCAATTTTCAATCCGAGATATGACTCTACCGAAAATCCACAGGTTTCTGGTCATAATGTATATTAAATCTGTCTCTATTATTTAAAAACCTCCAACAACTTGGAAATTGAAAGAAAGGTGAGCCATTAAACAAGCATCTATGTCAGCTACCCGAGTACTAAGACCTAAAGCAGCGAAATTTGAATACGAAACGTTAGTCGAAACACGGTCGATCACTTTTGGTTCTTCTTGAAAACAAATGATGTACCTTCTTCTGACTTGCAAATATAAAGCTGAAATAAGAATTAATGATAGAATTTGACTCCTTTTTTTTATTGAATCTGCATTCTCTCTTAAATAAATAGTGATTCTACCATGAAATTGACTACGAAATAACTTAACATTTTTTTCTGACATCATTATTGTTTTTGTTCATCATACAAAGAGAATAACATAATTATATTTAGTCAGACTTGAAATGCATGCGCATGATATTTATTTATTTATATCTGAGTAAAATAAGAATCTGCAATAAGAATTTATAATTTTTCTGCATTTTATTCAGAATATAATTGTATGTTAGAAATAGTTGTTTTTACTTCCAACTTTAATGTAAAATTCTTTACATATGCTTCTTGTTACTAGCATTGATACTACTAAAAACACACCGATTTTATATATATCAACATTTTGTCCCGATTTCAGTTAGACTTTTAAAGGAATTCAATACACGACAAACATGTTTTATTCATTTTTATAAAATATTTTTAAAAATAGATAAAGGAAACATACATAAAATGTTTAAGTTTTTTTCCTTTAATATATTTTTAAAAAATGTGAATGATTTTTCAATTAAAATTATTTCATACTCGGAGATATTTTAATAAAGAGGACGCTAAAGCTAAAACGTCGATGTGTGCGAGGAAATATATTGCGTGAATGAATTGTAACAGTATTTACGTGTTTCTTTTTTTTTAATTATGGAAATCAGTTTCTGAAAATGTTGCAGCAAAAGTGTACATAATTGCTTTCTTTGTACTGCTAATGTACAAGGATACCATTTAATGCTTTGTACAAGGATACCATTTAAATCATCAACCTTCTCTTCACTCCACACTCACGTACAACTCCACCAGTGGCTTCAAGATTTAAAGCAAAGAAGAGAAAGGCTGCCATCTGTATCCTCAAATCATGTTTTATTCTACATTGTGTGTGTGTGTGTGTGTGTGTGTGTGTGTGTGTGTGTGTGTGTGTGTGTGTGTGTGTGGGTGTGTGTGTGTGTGTGTGTGTGTGTGTGTGTGTGTGTGTGTGTGTGAAAGAGAAAAATATATTATTTACTGCATCCTGCTCTGAATAAAAATTATATAGGAGTATTTTCCCGTTGATTTAATGTCTTTTTAAAGACATTTTGTAGATTCTTTTATGGAATTCAGTCATTTTCGGTTGCTAAGCCACCTAATTCTGCTGGTGAATCCGTGCTTTTAGCATTTATTGCATACATGTGTTTTCGAACAGATAGAAAAATTGACAGTGAGCTCGTTGACTGATTTAATCTAAGAATTATTAAATATTTATAATTATGGCAATACAGTCAAATGATGATTTTAATCCATTTAGTTTCTAGCATTTCAAATTATCTCATTTACTTACATAAGGTAGGACAATCAAACAGACTTCTCCTCAACGGATTTCTACCAAATTTTTGAAAAAAAAATCTATATTGTTGATGTAAAGACCTGATGCTAAATTTCATCCGATTAATTCGTTTTTATTTCCACGCATACAAAATATATAAAGAGAAAATAATGTAATCGTCGAAAATTCGAAATCAAGATTTTGGCGAAGCCGCACACGTTTGTTTGCAATTCCGAAAAACAAATTTTTGGAATTATGTCTGTCTGTTAATACCAGAACTCAAAAACGTTTTTTAAGTTGAACAGATGAAATTCGGCATATGATCTTTACACCGAATTTGTTGATTTCTATCAAATTTCGAAAGCAATTTACAAAGAGGGTAAGGCATATCTATCTGGCTGTTCCAATATAAGTCAATGCTATGAAATATGTGAAAGGATCTTGATGGATGAAATTTGACACATGGATTTAGTATCTAATATATATATATATTTTTTATTAAATTTGTAAACGAATCCATCAAAGAGTTAATCAACTACCGTTCTGTACTTCTGCATGAAATGAAATTTAATATCTTGTGAGTACATTTGCAGTTCTGCGACAAAATAGGGTTTCAATGATTCCGAAAAAATATCTAGAAAGCGTATTCTGTTTTCTGGTAACTGCGTATCTCAACAATTGATTGCTGAAGCGTGACCACTTATAAACTTCCTTCGCCAAATGCCTTGTGATTAATAATACAAAAGTACCTATTTTCTTTAACATGATATGAAGCACTCATATTTAAGATGAGGAACGCTTAAAATAAAAATCTGAACTCTCATGGCGTTCATGGTTTGAATGATGGCCAAATTTTCAGAATTTTATGTTGGAGTAGGAAGGGGAAAATCACTTTTATTAAAGAATATGGGATAAGGTTTCCTGGATAATACTCTTGTCGATTATGCTCATTATGGTGCTCGATGGCTTCTTTCTGTTTCATACCTTTTCTCTGAATACTTCTAACAGGAGAAGGTTAAAAAAAAGTTAAAGTTTGTATTGATATATCCAGTGCACTTGACTGTTCATGAAATTTTGCTCTCGACTATAATGCGATTTCGTCAAAAGGGGTTTTTTATATTTATTATATATTTTAACATTATGTGTTTTTATTTATATTTTATTTTAATTAAGATAGGAGCTGATTTCACCTCAAATTTATGCTTTCTGAATAACTAGTTACGGACGCTATAGTAGCCAGATGTTTATGAAATTATTTCAAGAAGAAGCAGAAATCTACAACGAGCGACAAGACAAAAACTATGAGAATCTTTTTATTTGGCATTATGATGTATTTTGATGATGATTAGATGTGTCCCCAAAGTGGCGTTACACCGGTGAAAAGCTTACAATTAAAAAATTTTAAAAATGGAATTTAAATAGCTATCAAAAGACTCGTTTTTCAAACGTAACATTCTCATGCACATGTACTAGATGCAAAAGAAGCTAAAGGCAGCGCCAAAAAACATTGAAATAAAATAAAAGAATGGAGAAAAAGAAAATAAAAGCATTAAAGATAAAGTACAGCATAGAGGGAAAGACAAATAAAAAATATAAATAAATAAATAAAAATGGAATTAAAAAAACAACTAAATAATAAATAAATAAAATATAAATAAATATAAATATATAACTAAAAGAAGAGTTCATTATCCGGAACAAAAAGCTAGATAAAGAGTTCTTTTTGTAATTTTTCGTACAGAATATTGTCCACTTTTAGCAGTGCTTTGATTTCTCTGCGCATACTTTGAAGAAAGGCAAAAAATAAAGTCCATTTAAAGTTTGAAACTGGTAAAAAACATTTACACTTGAAAAATTGATTTATCCCATTCTATAACCGTGGAAGAGTACTTTTCCTTTTGCCACTAGAAAAAGAAGAATTTGGAGTGCAAAAGTTAATCCAGATAGGTGTTACTAGGGAAAATTATTATTCCGTTTGGAAAATTCTGCTTTCGTTGTGATACAGGAAATCCAAAATATTTTGAGCTTCTAAAGACAATTCATTATTTAACAAGATTTGAGAGATATGTTGTTGAGGTTTAATAAATTTTCTGAAATCATGAAAAATAGGGCAATGGAAAATGTAGTGGGGAATGTAGTCGTAATCATTACCACATCTACAACTACAGTTCCTCAAATTGAATCTTTTAAGGTACTGCGGGGAAAGACCATGGTTTGTGGTTAACTGGGATAAATATTTATTGCCAATACTTCTATTTCTTTTTACTTGAGTAAATATATTGAAAGTAAAGCGGCTTCTTTCATTATTTTGCATCTTGATTGCTATTCACCGATGAGAACTTGACGAAGACGATTTTCGATTGATCTGTCAGATTCTCCTAGATGATAGTCTATTGTAGGTTTAATAGAAGCCGCTTTGGTATCCAGATCAGCTAGTTCATTGGCTTTGATACCAATGTGGGCTTTAACATAATGCAATGATATATTACCATCTACCAGACTTTTAACATCTTCTATAGAACTATTCTTTGGATTAAATTTTGCAGAGCCTTTAATACACTCAGGGTGTCAGTGAATTGAAGAAAATGCAAATACGGTTTGTTATGGTTTTTCCAATTTAAAGCTTGAAATATTGCAAAAAGTTCTGCTTGAAAAAATGAGCAGTGACAAAACATAAAAATCGGCACCAAACTGTTCATTCCTTTTAGAATCATCCTTATAAATGGAATATGGAGCTGTCACTCCAGAAACATTCCACTGCACCTTTAAGATTGTGGGAATTAGAGTTGGCTCAGGATAGAACCTGGGACCTTTGGTTTAGAAGGCCGATAACACAACCACAAGACAAAAGCATGCTCATCTCCCGTTGATGTTATCTGTCTTATTAAGATATCACCACACGATCTTACTTGGATGAATCCATGCGTTTTCATAAGTAATCATATTAGAACCCTCAATTGTTTTACCAAACCTATGGATTTCTTTATAGTGGTTTTTTATCGAATACCATGTGGTTTCTATATCACAAATTAGATCAACTGGTTCAAGACCACTAATTGTTTGAAGAACTACTGTGGCTGTTGTATGGAAAGCCCCCGTCATTGCTAGCAATTTTTTGCGTTGTACGCTATTGATCTTTTGTCTTTGTCTATTTGTGCCCTTCCAAAAGGTTGAAGCTGCATGCACTAAAATTTTTTCTAGGGCTCTTTTGTTTAAAAATTTGACTACTTTTCCTGAAATTCCTTTGTTGTTCTTGGCTCTTGTAAGTCTGTTTAAAATTTTAGTCACCTTGCTTCCCACGCAAATTATATGGGCCATACCATTTAATCTATCATCAATAATGATACCAAGAATCCTCATATTTCTTGTGAGTTTGACTGATTTACCAGCATACGAACAATACGGATGGTGTTTATAGCACCCTTTCTTCCCCAAAGGAATAAGTTGCGTTTTTTCATGCGCAAAAGTAACCTTAGAATTTTGACTAGAACAATCTAATTTTTTCAATGCGCTTTTAACCATATGAATTTTAGGCTTATTGGTTGTTGCCCCAAACTGATACAAATCATCCGCATATGCAATTATTTATTATCTTCTCCGAAATCAATTCGGGGTGCTTCATTTGCTACTAGAAGCCAGTGCAACGGTCCAGAATTAGAACCCTGAGGGCATCCGATTGAATGTTCTCTATTAAAAATTTGATCACCATAAGTTAAAAAGACTTTTCTGTCGTTGAGAAAACTTGAAACCATATTAAACGGTTTTTGGGGCAATTCATATTTTTCAAGTTATGTAACAATAACGGCCACCAAACTGTACTAAACACACTTTTCACATCTACAGAAATTATAACACTGTGTTTTGAGTTATTTCTTGCTTCAGCAATCCAATTCATAATGTGAATAATTGCATCAGTTGTACTTTTACCAGGAATGAAACCATATTGAACAGAAGTTGTCTCTCTGAAACATACAGATATTCTCATTTTGTGTATTATTAGTCATTGATGAATAATAAATTTGATGCCATGATGAGCAGAAATAGCAAAAGTCCAGTTAGAATACGATTCTGGCGATATTTTGTCTATTAATTTCTAGATGCAATTAATACAAAAATATCAGAAAACGGAATGTACATTTTGAACGTTTTTTTGTGATCAGTTGAAATAAAAATTTCGAGTACAATTATTTTCAAAAAATCACATACCAAATTTCATATGCTGAGGTCAATAAGATTTCGAGTTAATTGCGTTTTGATGCTTATGAATTCTCAAGCTGACTGATGGTTAATCACTAGACGGATTTGGTACCAAATTGGATATATATCTACACATTAAATATCAAATCTTTATTCCAAATATTATCCATTCAGCTCACTTCATTTATTAGTTATCATGCTAAATTATTATCACACAATCGGACTGGCAGGCTTCCTTTGAATTGATTCAGTTCAAAATTTAATAGAAATTTACAAATTTGGAGTAGAAACCATATAACATATTTCATAAATCCAGCTCGTGGCGTTTTTGAGTTATAGTTTTCACAAACAGAATTTCAAAATGTGCTTTTCGGATTTCAACTAGTCTGAAACTTGGACTATCGACAAAATTTCGATCTCGAATTTTATGGCGATTACATTAATTTCTCTTTGTATATAATTCGTATATAAGAAAATAAAAAAGAAGCTTAATCTACTGATAACTAAATAGAATTTCAAAAAGAACGTTTCATTTGGAAACTTTTGACTTTTTTTTTCTTTCGTCACTAAAATTAAAGGCAATTCAACGGATTCACAGATTATAAAATTTTTCTATAAATCTTATTTTTCAGTTAAAAATTAATTAAATGTCTAATCAGAAACCTCAGCTGAATTTAAAATTAACTCTCAATGTAAAATTTTATTTTTATATTAAAAAATTTCTCTTATTTTTAATTCAATAATTATCTACCCTATGGGTTCTTTTTCTTATGAAAGGGGCAAAAAATATAAATCTCCAGAATAAAAAAAAAATTGAGCACACAGTTGAACAAAAAAAATAATGATTCAAAAACGATATTTCATAGTAAAAGCAATAAAATTCATATTAAGAACACAAAACGTATATTCTAATTTGTTGTTTAACCCAGCTAAGGTGATTTCTCAACTAAGGTGATTTCTTAGATGGAAGTGAGAGATCTGCTTTCACACACAAAACAATAATTATTTTTTTTAAATGTTGTAGCAAAAATATGTAATACTTCATTTCTAAATAGGCACATGTATGTAAATAATAAAAAATACATTTTGCTATAATTAATTTAATCCAATAATTATATCACCCTTATTTTTTGGTGGACACGAAATAAAAAAATATCTATCAACATTCTGTAAAATTTATTTAAAAGGATTGAACAACTAAAAACAACGTCGAAAGTTTTGTTCAAAATTAGAAAGCTAAAAATGTTTCTTCAAATTAATGATGCAAAGAAAAAAAAATTTCTTCTTTCAGAAAGAAAAGTTTGGTGGTGAAAAGATTTTTACGGTAAAATTATACTTAAAATGACCAGGAATTTTCTCATCATAGGCAAGATCATTTTTCGAACTTATCATGAGAAGGATACATCGAATGTTTCCCTTTCTAACAACCGAAACTAATTTCGCTTCCAGACCGTCTGTCTGCCCAATCTGACTCTTCACAGTTGATTTTCTTCAGTAATCTTGGTGTCCTAGGCACTTTAAATTAAAAGTGTCTTCCGAAGAGTTGGTATCTCCCCCCATCAATGCTCTGTCCGCTTTCCTATTCCTGTTTAGCTAAAAGATGCTCATTTCATACGCAAGAGTGGACACAAAAGAGAAAAATGTGAGCCGTTGAGAGTTCGAACAACGTTCTTCAATGAATTCTGAGACACGCTTCCCCTCGCGGAGATAAACTTGGTCACGTAATTCCTCCTCCTCCCCCCCACTTCTAACTATCTTCAGTAAGCGCAGGAGGAAGTTATCTTGGAAATCAGGATCACTTCCTTTAAGTTTTGTTTAAAACGCAGAAGATAATTTCGTTATTGATTCAGAGTGACCACTGAATTCAGAGTTTGATTTGGGAAAGTTTTCAAAGATGAAGTTGCTTTCTGTTTGAAACTATACCTCTTTCCGAAATGGTCAGAATTAAGTAGAAATATGGTGGCTTCATAAATGTTGATTTCTAGGAAATAGTGAAATTGTTTATTTTTATAATAGTTTGTATAAAGTAAACCTGAAGCTCTTAATACAAATTAGGTTATCTTGGAATGCCAAGAGACGATAAAGTTTGTTTGCAATGTTCACTAAACTATTTAAAATAAAATGAAATATATTCATCTAATTTGTCTCAAACTTTGTGTAACTTTCTGTAGAGTTATGTTACAAAATAGTGCCAAAGGGTAAGGGTATCAAAAATACAGAACAATAATGAGCTAAAGAAAAGGTACGTAATCATTATTAGAATTCGTGATTACTTAATATTTGTGTGTTTCAGTTACCTTAATAATGCTAGAGAGGCTATTGAAAGAAAATAAAAATTGTTCATTCCCCATGAAGATTCCCAATATGCAACGAGGGGTGTGCATCCTTCTGAAGTTTTGCGAAAAATATTGAGTATAAATTAAAATTACTTTACAATAAGGATCTAAAACAGGAGATAATTTTAAAATCTATCTAATTAGATTCCTTCAAGATCATATTTCATTTATCATCATAATGACTCTGTGTTAAAAAGAATTAGATAGTAAATCAAATATCATCTTGACAGGCTTCATGTAATTAAAACTGCTCAAAAAGAACCGTATTAAATAAGGCAGAAAGGGGGGGGGATTTAAAATTTTATTATTTCAGAGTCATCTGCGTTAAATTATCTAAAGCATTAATAGCAGTTGAAAGAAAGATTTCATAAATATGAAAGTGATATCGTTGAAAAGGTAAAAACTGTAATTTAATAATGCAGGAATTTTTTTTTCCTTTAAATATTTTACTCCAAAGTTTCTAAAGAAAAGAAGTAAAATATTGGTTAACTTCTCATGACCGTATGGGTGGCTGTCATCGAATACCTGCTTCATTTACTGTCAAGGTTTTAAATTTTTTAAAATTCTGTTTGACCGACTGATTAGGCATTATTGACTTTGACTCTATTTTGTAACAAAAAAAAGTAAAAAGATGTGTGCAAAAATAAAACAAATATTTAAAAAATAGTGGTAGAGTAGATCAAGCTAACATTAAATTTAATGCGTTTGATTTAAAACATAATAACAGTTTAAAGAAATATTTTTCCCAAATGAAATTTAAATGGTAAATTTTTGAGCAATCAATTAAATACTATATTGCTGAATTTTAGGTTGATATTAAAATATTTCTTGTAAGATTATTCGTAAATGCGACTATGTAAGTTCCGTCCTGACGTTGTGATAAGAATATTTTGCTACTTACTTTAAACAGCATTAAGACTATTAGTCTTTGGCTCGAATATTAAATTGATGATGTCTAAATGTAAATGCATATTCTTTAACTGCAATTATAAGGCAATTCTAAAACGAGATTCTTTAAGGCCTATTAATCTCATTTCAACATAAGTAATACTTTTTTCTGCTGAATATTTAGTAGAATTTAAGTATCAGCCCAATCATATAGTTTTATATGAGTCCCATATGAAGCATCTAAATTGAATGAGTAGTATGATTTATATAATATGAATACGTAGTATGATTTTATATCTATATCTATCTATCTATATCTATCTCTCTTTATATATATATATATATATATATATATATATATATATATATATATATATATATATATATATATTAATAACAAATTCGATTTCAAGATTTTGATGAATCCTCACGTTTAAATAGTCCATATAAACAAATCAGAATTTTATTTGATTATCTCAAATATGATAAATAAAAACTGCAATACATTGGAAAAATGAAATATGTTTTTTTTAATCTTATCTCTTGCATATTTCAATCAAATTTTGATTATAATTTATCTACAAGATGTCTGTATGGCTGTCAGTCCATCAACATGGGGACAAGATAATTTAAGAAGGCAAAGAGCTAGGTGAATTGCACATATGAATTTATCATAATTGTATGTGAGAAACAAAGTTTGAAATTTTTTTTTTCGTAATTTTTTTTGTTGCCGATTATTAAGTTTGTCTATGAACTAAGCGAACTAAAAAAAAAAGAAAAAAAAACCCGTCGGTTTCAGTTCAAGGAATTAAAAAGAATCCATTGAAGGGAGTCTATCTTCCCGTTTACATGCATGTGAACACGGTTATTAAAAAACACAGCCTCCTAGATAAATGAAATTGGACATAATTTTATCATCAAAATTGCAGATATTGAACAGGAAAATGAATTTTGTTGCTAATTTAGTTACATTAACATCAGTTTTTTTGGCAAAATGCTAGAATTATTCGGTTTCTAAATAGTGAGCTTTGATCTAACGACTAGAAGGTCTCTTGAGCCGGCAAAACACTCCAAACCAAACAACAAGATGATGTTTAAGATTTAATATCATACAGGGTGAGCCAGAGAACTTTACTTATTTAAAAGTTCAATAGAAACAAAAGTACTTCAGTTATTGTTTAGATTTTTTTTTTTATTTGAAAATAAAATATCCCAATTTTTTCCCATATAGTTTATAAAATGACATCTATTAAATGGCGACCCCCATTGCTCATACACTGACTAAGTCGAATTTTGAAGTTCGCATCCACTGTTTACAGCATATCAATCGATATTTTGGCAATGGCGTAGCGGATGTTGCTCTTAAAATGAGCTATTGTCCCTGTTCGATCGACATAAACCAGGGATTTCAAAATGAGCCTCGTCACTGAAAAAAACGACCGCGTCTTCAGGCAGGTTATCAAGCAGCATTTCACATGCCTTTTGACGGGCAACAAAATCGAGTTCAGTTAATTCTGGCACAACAGCCAATTTATAGGGATGAAATTGAAGGTCTTGATGGAGAATTCGTTGAAGAATACTATCAGAAATTCCCTGATCAGCTGCGAGTTTGCGAGCCGAACGCAGAACTGACTGCCTCACTCTTTCGACATTTTCTGGAATTCTGGTGGTCCGTCGATGTCCATTTCTGGGTTTAGCGACACTTCCAAAATGAGTTAACCCACTACAGAATCGAATTACGGCCAGGAATGGTATGTGAGGAGGAATTTCAAAGCGAGCGCAGAAGGCACGTTGCGTAGCCTAACGTGAGCGACAGTTAGAAAGGAAGCTCTAGATGGTGAAAGCCTACTATTCTCTATAGCATGATGGCAACTCACTAGAAATAGAAACAAACTTGGGGACTTTTCCCTTCAGTAGCGCTACCAGTCACCTCCCTACCTATTCAACTCACTGCTCAGGAGTTTTTTCAAATAAATAAGTTTCTCTAGCGCATCCTGTATTTTACTTTCATCAAGCTCACTGTATAAGAACGGATTTCAGGAATACACCAGCAATTAAGATTGATTATGTCAAACATCACGACTTTTTGAAAAAAAGTACGATAGATCAAAATATATTGGTAAATCCTGTATTGCTTTGTGTAGTTTAAAAATTACTTTATAATTTATGAATTCAGGGCATAAACTGCTAAATGCAAATGTGAATGAAAATTATCAAATTAATAATTCATATTCGTTTATCTCACATCGTAAAGCTTGTTATTTAAAAATCATTAATATTTTCAGAATGCATTCAGATAAGTTCGTCTAAGTATATTTTATCTCTTAAGTTTGTTTACTATCCATAAGTTAGTTTTGTTATATCAGGGTCCGGTTTTAAAGCAACAATAGGGCTATTTTGGAACGAACCTCTTAATTTTGAATCATGGTCAGATGACTAAGACGGCATACTAGTTGCCCCCCTCTGCAAACTTCCTCACCACACGAGCGGAAGGAGTTTACTATGCATTCAAGTGTCCTATTACAAAGTTCATTCAGCAATATCGAAATCTTGCTAAGCGAAACTAACATGTAGCTCAATCTGAGCAGCACGAAAAAAAAATTAGTGTGGATGATAAATGCTGAAATGAATTATGTCGTGCTATACGAAAATCAGAAAGCAACATTGTAGGAAAGTTTATTATTTTTCACCTTGTATCAATAGAAACCGTGTTATCATAATGTAGGTTTATAGTAAGTCGACAATAGCTTAAATCAAAAGAATATTCTTGAGTTTCTTTAAAAAAATTGTATTGCTAGAAAAGAATTATTTTATTTGAAAAATAAGGGAACATTTTAATGTCTTTGACCATTATTGAAAATTCGAAATATGTCAAATATTCAAAAAATATTTAAAATACTATTGAAGACAAAAGGAACACATATGGATCAGAGGAGTCTCATCCCTCAACCATAAAATTACAAAAGTTATGCTTTAAGTTACGTTTTAAGTAACAAATAAAAAGAAACACTTAAGATCCGAATGCTTATGGCCTTCCAGTCAAACCACAATGATTGGAAAGCGGTTTGTTCAGCCTACTCTTTGTTGACATATCGCATTCTTTTGGCGCAGTTGTTCTGCTTTGATGACCCATTGGCAATTTTATCTCTCCTTTGACTCGAATGGAAGGTGATCAGAAAGTAATTAACCCTTCTCAAAAGTTAGAGACTGGAATGCCAAAAATCCGGACCATAAGCCATTTATAGCAAAAGAGTAGGGTTTTAGGCTCGTCGCATAATAGAGCCATTAGTCATCCTTCGGCAATTGAGCACACCTTTAAATGCTATAATGTCGCCTTATTGTGTTTTATTCATACAGGGTGTTTTGATCAACGCAAGCTACTGTCGTACAATCGATGGCCAGAAGGCCTGACTTCAGTCATTTTCGGCATTCAGTATTTAGAAAAGCATCTTTATGGAATTAGAATCAGTCCGATTGATCACGTGATAGAACAGGAAACTAAATTAGCGGAAAAGAATAAAATAAAAATAAAGCTCTTAAGCTCTCTAAAGCTTTAAAGCTCTGTTAAAGCTAAAAAGTGCCAGTGAAAAAGAAAGAACAAAGTTAGATTTTAAAAGTTAACAGCTGCAGGTAATAAACACTGTCGTGTTATTTGTGAAAATAACAAAAGTGAGAGGGAGATATAGATGACAAATATAGATTTTGAATGTCTAAATAAATTTAATGGTAATAAATTTTTTTAAAGCTGTCTGTACATTAAAGGTTTGAATAAAAAAATTGTATTGTTTTCGTATGAAAAATTTCGTTGCTAGCTTGAAGTTTAAATAAGATTAAAAAAAAGACATTATCTAATGCTAAGCGAAAAATTTAATATTATTTGTTGGCAAATTTTGTTAAAAAATAAATTAGAGTTAATATAGATCCTTCAACTTCTAAGAAGCACGAAAAATTTGATATAAAACTGCACATCGAAAGTCCAGAGCTTTATGTGCTGCTACTTTTGAATTACATACCCATTGTTTTTCAAATTAAAACTCTGCCGCTTAGATTTTGAACCAAACATTTCCGAAATAAAACAAAATCAAATGTGTATATTTTTTTGTTGTTTTTTAGAAAAAAGAAATATCTGTGTTTGTATTTCCAACTTTTAATAGAAAACGTTATTTCAAAAAGTATAACATAATTTGTAAATTTTAAGTTTATACATCTTAATTTTATATCCAAAGACTAATTTCTATTTGCATTTTCTTATAAAATTGTGTAACTTGAGCGAAAATGTGGCGAAATTATCAAATAAATAATTCAGATTCGTTAATCTCACATCGTAAAGCTTGTTATTTAAAAATCATATGTTTTCAGAATGCATTCAGAGTAGTTCGTATAAGTATATTTTATCTCCTACGTTTGTTTACTATCCATAAGTTAGTTTAGTTATATGAAGGCCCCGTTTTAAAGCAACAATAGGGCTATTTTGGAACGGACCTCTTAATTTTGAATCATGGTCAGATGACTAAGACGGCACACGAAATAATATACCCTGCACCTCCTTTAAGGTAACATTATTCACTATTTAAATCTGTTCCCTGGCAATTTATCATAATACAAAAAATTCAAATAATTTGTAATAAATTTTGCAGGTTATTATAAGTAAAGCATAAATGGCTAGATATCAATTACAAACCAATAGTCTCTCCAAAATATTCCCATATACTCGCATATAAAGGTGTTACTCCCTCACCCTGAATAATATAGGGGACCTAGAACAAGCTATGGACGCTATGATTGCTCAGATTTTTATTTTCAAAATTATGTGCTTTGCAGAATAATTCTGTGTTTTATGCTTTGTAGATTAATAAAGAAAACCGAATGCGCATTTTGTGCGACGTTTTTTCCGATCGACTGAAGATGAAATTTGAAACAAAAATATAATTTGAGTAACAAGATTGCATATTAAATTTCATTTATTCATATTATTGAAGTTTTTTTTATTTATTGCACTTATTTGCATATGTAATTACAGACCAACATTCCGTTATACCCTTGATTAATTTAACATAAAATTTTGTACGAATTTACACTTCAAATGCACTTGTGTTCCAAATTTTATTTATCCAGATTTTTGTGTTTTATAATACAGACCAACATCCTTAAAGGATTATGCAGATTTGCATTTCAAAAAAGAAATATGTCCACTAAAAATTGTGTTTATCTAAAGATTTGAGTTTTATAGTTATCGTGTTACTTGTTCTCGAACTTCCAGAGAGACAGATGTTCTCTGAATGGATTTCATACAAGCTTTGACAACACCGAAATCTAAATTTTGGATTGATACCACATTCCAAATTTCAATCGTCAAGCTCAAAACGTTTCTGAGGTATCTTCACAAACAGATAGAAAGAAAGGCTTAATTTCAAAAATGTGTTTTTCGGATTCAAAGAGGTCTGAAACATGGAGATTCATCAAAATCTCGAATGCGAATTTTTTGTCAAAGACAATTTTTCTCTGCTTAAATCATGTACAATAAAGTAAAAAAAAGTGTTGTCAAACACAATGTCATTTCTCTTAAAAACTATTTAGACCGTGAAGTGTTAATTTATAAAGACAAATAAGGTATATAGCCCTTCTAACTGAATTTGGATGTAAAGTAGACTTTTAAAAAGAAAAAAAACTTCTAAAAAGGAAGTTCGATTGAACATTAATATTTAATGTAATTTTGCAATTTTTAACTTTTGAACAAAGAATATTTTAAACATTTTTTTTAATTTATAGTTTCTATTATGTTATAAAAGTTGTGTATAATCAAACTTTATCTGTAAAAAAGTTGTCTGAACCTTTATCGTGATCCTTGTGATTTTTGTTGTTGTTGGGTCATTTCAAACGCCTTTTATATTTTATGAAAGTGGAGGATTTACTCGATTAACTGACACTTGATCAGTCATATTAACAGAAGATAGATGGATTGAAACATGAAGAGTTCTGAAGTCATTACTGTCTTTATTATAATATCCATGCTTTAATGGGTTCAAAAAGTTATGATAAACAAATTGTATGTACAATATTTATGAAATAAAAGAAGCAAATTTTTAAAAAATAAACTCAAAATTCTAATACCAGTAAATGAGTTACAATTATATACAAAGTCAGATATATTAAAAATAAACTGTAATTGCGAAAAATTTATATCGATAATAAGATGTCCATAGAATTTTACACAATGTCATAAAATATTCCTTCAATGTTATTTTCATTTTAAATTTAATTCTCAATCTAAACACGAAGTGTTATTTTTACTCTGGTGGTAAAAATACGAACTTTTTCTTGATAAATGGAATCTCTATGTTGTAAATATTCTGTAAAAGAAATACCATTTCATTGCGCTAGATCAAGCATACTTATTTTGTAATTTTACGCTATACACTTATGCTTTAATTATTATCCCTAAAAGCTTGAATAGAGCAATTTTTCAATCAATTTCACTATCAGCTCTTCTTTTCTGAAGTTGATCTTCTGTGTGCATAGTAAAAATTATAGCTCTGGCCTTTGTCTCTTTGACATCTCTCTGTTTTATGTCTGACTTACTGATTTACCAACCTGGCCTCTATCTCTGTGACATCTATCTGCTTATTGTATGACTTAGCTTACCAAACTTGCATTTGTCTCTGCGGTATCTTTTTTGCTTATTTTTCAACGGGCAATAGCAGCAAGTATTACATTAGTATTTTATGCAATTCTTTAATTTCATAATTGAAATGGGGGGCAATAAAATATTTATTCGACAAATGTTTAGCAAAGCATATCCATTCATATTCATATGCAAAATTCTACATTAAATTACTTTTACATTTAAACTTTTAAACTAAAAAGTACATTTAAACTTTTTCCATACAAGAAATCTTAATAAAAAAAATTCCTGCTAATATTTTTCATCATCACTTTTCATTTTGTCGAATTATTTCATCACAGCAGATTTACTTAACTGGGCATAATTTATGTAATTTGCAGTGTTTGCAGTTTTAAATATTAAATATTGGAAGCAAAACAAACTTATTATAGAAAGCACAAAATCCTTACATTAAATAAGTAAAATATCATCACCTTAAAATTACAACACTCATGCACAATTTAGCACTTTTTGTGTTCAGTGAAGATTTATAGTGAAAAAATTTCAATATCCATTTTGAAATATTTTTTCTTCTTTTAGAATGATTTAATCGGAAATCGGAGATACATCTACAATTTTTATGCACGTATTACGTAATCTCTATTATTCCATTTCTGAACTATCAGTCTCCCGTAATTACGGGCACACAGAGAGAGAGAAAAACGTGCCAATTTACATAACGAAAGAGACTACAGAAATGGAAATAAAACAGGTATGATTTAGAATTTTGATTTCTATTTACGTGAAAATTTAAGATTAATAATAAAAAAGTGCAGAAATTCGTCAGAAAGAAAACTTCATTAACTTATAAAGCGAATAGAAGAAAAAGGATTATTTTCTCTTACCAGGAAAGAAAAATCCATTGGGAATGATGGCTTTATTTGCCATTGAAATATTTTAAAGTAAAATGTAGAAAATATAACTTACCAGAACGTAAAGAAGAGTCCACGAAATGAAACTAGATGATCATAAGTTAATTTCTCGGTTTATAGGTCAAATTTGTTACATCTATTTAGTATAAGAATTTATTCTGAATTCTTTACTATAAGATTGAGATTTATTCTGATAGAGAATATTTTAGAAAATTAAATTTCTGGCTACATTTTTCTCATAAATTTTTATTTTATTCTAAAAAATAAACTGAGATAATTTGATAGAGAATATCTTAGAAATACTTGATTCTCAAAAATATTGTTTAATTGAATCGAAAGAGAAATACTGACCAAAAGAAAAAATGAACGAGGGAAAATAAAATTTTGATACAAATCATGAATGAAGGAATTTATTTGGATAAAAAGATCTGGGGAAAAATGAAATTTCAGTCATTTTTCAACTAGTTTATTTGGAGAAGAATAGGAAGCTTCAATCAGTTTCTATCATTATACACAAATGGGTGGAAAAATAAATAATATGTCTGAAAATCTTTGAAATTGGGTCAGAGTTAGTTTAAAATTTTTAGAAAGTATCTTCGCACTTTGCCTTATCAGATAAAGAACGTCCTGTGCTGAGTTTGTGAAAGAAAAAATCTCCGTTTGCTTGCCTGGGCGGGCGTTCTTACTGTGATCCCTTTAATTTTTTTTTTCTTGCGTAGCTTCTGAATCGAAGGAATGAAATAAATTATTGGATTTGATATGATTTATTATACTCTTCAATAAGATCTGATAAATTTTCTCAACATATTCACGATTCTCGTATGAATCACAAAAGATTTCACAAAGCGAATTATAGAAAAATAAGGCCACCAGGGACAGTAGTATTCTTACAAAATTTAGAATAAACAACTTGTAGATACGTAACTCATTTTATTCTATTTGAAGAATTTTGGGGGTGGGTTGAAAACATTTGACCGCTTGAATTTTAGACAGAATTCAGTTAATTCATTTACTCTTATTTCAGATTTTAAAAAAATTAACATTCGAATTATTTCAAATTGAAATAAATTTTCGTCATACAAATAACCAAGTTCTTTTTATCGTTATCCCTTTTGTTTAGCTGAAATAAATATCAGAACAAATGAATTTATTGAGATAAATGGCGAAATGGTAGAATTATTTTCTCTGACTGAATTACCTTAAAAAAGATGTGAAAACAAAAATTCTTTTTTAAATGTAAATAGGTAGGATAACATTAATAATCCCATTTTTGCATTTTTTCAACAATGCATTAACATCACAACTTTCGTTTGAAATAACAGTAGTCGTATTAACCTTAAGAACTTAACAAAATAACTGATTGCTTCAGTTGAAATTCTAAATTTATATAGCATAATAAAAATGAAATTCCATTATATACATTTTTTTAAATGGCTAGGGCAAAAATTTATACACTGTATTTAATGAATCATGATTCTTATTTTGAAAACTGAAATACAGAAGTTACTAACATTTTAAGTTTACAGTGAATATAATAAAACTTTTCAAATTCAATAATCTCTGTACTTTCGTTTCTTCAAATTCATGCGCTTTATTTTTATTTGCACAATTTTATAATTCATTTTCGTCTAACTGATCTAAATTAAAGATCATTTTTTACTTTGAAAAAAAAAGATTCCTATTCATTTGGATGTTAAAGTCTCAGAATACTTATTGAATTTCTAGAAAAGATTTTGCACTCCGAAAAAACTGTCGGGATAGGGAAGAGACAGAATTTATCTAACTTAATTAATCTACATATTTGTGAATTTCCTTACAAGAAAAAACCTTTCAAAGAATTCAATTCTAAGATTACTACTTACTTCAATTTCACATTCAACTTTTGAATTTTATTTTAGATCATGATACCAGCATATATAACCCTGAAATTCTGGCCTAAGAGGTTAGTAGCATAATTAAAAGGAATAAATAGGAATATTTCGAATGAGTCGAGGCACTCAGCAGGCAAAATAAAGCAAGAGGAACTCTCCTAAAGCTATTTTGAAGTCATTCATCATTTTTGAGCGACATCTGAGACATAGCCAACAGCAATGAAACAGACTATTCAATATAGCAAGCATTTGTAATTCGTAGAACCATATCTAAAACCTTGCGAAGAATTTTTTCTTAGCAATGTCCTGTATTAATGGTTTAAGTTCTTTTTTTTCGCTTGCCTTGAAATTCTAATTCCCGTTATTAGAATTTTTGTGATTTCCATCTAGGGATTATTCATACATTACAAGACGTAATATTTAGGGCATGTTTTCATCATCTTCATCCTTTTCAAAATTTCCTATACTTACCTTAAAAATTATGGATGAAATTAATTAGTAATTTATCAACAACAATAAATTAAAACGTTGTTTGTGGGTAGTTATTTATTAAGCAAAAGCATTATAAAGTATGAAAATAATACCAAGCATTTAAAATTAATCGTTCTGATACCTAAATCCAGGGTGCAACTGAAATTTTGCAGAGTTTTTAGTTGCAATAATATTTTTAATTAATGCAGCCTGATCTAGATCCTGTAAGGCAGGTTCTATACCTGTTATTTTCATACTAATCATGGCCTAGCATATAATATCTAAACTCTTTGAAAATGAAATTTATGACAGAAAATGACTGCTCATTATTTATATATTCAGCGATCAGTTTCTGGAGAAGAATAAAGATCTCATTTTTTTCCGTTAATAATAAAAAAAAGCAACTGAAAAGCAACATTTTCCAACGGAAGTAATACGGGGTTTCAATACTATTAACGAAAAAATCCTCTTATGTCGAAAAAAATGGAATAGTTATTACGTCAATAATAATTTTTTAATTTGAATAATAAAACTATTTTTCTGTTCTCATTTACCATATGCATAACAATAAGAGAGGCTTTTGTAAAGATAAAAAATAATTTATGACCGCTATATTTTGTTAAATCTCCGTATTTCAGATCATCCTGAGTTCCAAAACGCTACTTTTGAAATTATGTCTGTTCGCAAATACGGACAGTTAAAAAGAAAAATGAGCTGTGCAGATGAAATTTGGTACGAAGTTTAAACATCAAAAATTGTAAATTTCTAGCCAATTTTTGATAAAATTTGTTCACATGACGTCTATTTGTCCAATCAAAAATGTGCGGAACACGATAACTAAAAAATATTAATACCTAAAGGGATGGAATCTGTTATAAAGTTTTATAACTACATTTTCAGATATCTATCTGATTTTAGACTAAATCGATCAACTGATGAACTATTTTTCAGTTTTTCCATTCGCGTGCACGCGAAAGATCTAGATATTAAAATTGTGGAACTGTATTCAGTTTTGAACTCATTCTGCCAGTGGGAGGAAATCCAAAACTATACTCTGGAAAGATCCATTCAGCTCTGCACAGTACTTTGGTCGTGGCCATGAGGGGTTTCTTCATTTCAAGTGTAAACTTACCCGAGAACACCAGACGACCCTCTCACAATTTATTAGAGGACACACCAATGCACTTACATTCCAGCAGGGGAGAAAGATCTTTCCGGATTGCCACTGGTGTAAAGTTGAAAAATATCCTACCTACCACATTCTTGATTTTTTTGGATTTTAGCAAAGGCGACATTTTAAAGGATCCGATTTTATTCTTTTTTAGAGATTTTTGGATTCATGAAAATAGTTTAACAAGCCTAGACTTCCTGGGAGTAGAAAATAAAATAATAAAATTTTGAAAAAAATTAGTGTTGGTTCTTTCCAAAATAGCTAAACATAGAACACATATTTTGACAGTAAATTGAAACGTCATGGGTAATTAACTACCACAGTGTTAGAGAGTGTTCTTTAAGAAAATTAAATGATATTAATTAGAAAAAGTTATTATCTAATAAGAAAATTAAATAAAGTTTTTCACACAAACAGTAAATATTTGTTCTTTCTTTCACTTTGAATATGAAACAAAGCGGCTCATATTTAATGCACATGCAATAAGGATTGCGTTAGGATCATGTGAATATTTTTATTTCCTAGTAACCAAGAATATAAAGATAAAATATTGCAGTCATTAAAAAATTCGAATTCGAGATTTTGACTAATTTCCTTTTGTCGTGCCTGCCTGAATAATAATAATAATATTTTTAAAAACAACATTTTTGAAATTATATCTTTGTGCTATGTATTTAACAAATCAAAAATGCTTTAGGTCAGATGGATGAAATTTGGTATGCAAACTTGAAGCCAAATTTGTAAATTTCTGTTAAATTTTAAATGGAATCCATTTAGAGGAAGTCTATTTATTTGGTAATTTAATTGCAAATGAGCACCATAACGAGAAAATGGAAAAAGCTAACACTTGGAAACAGAAATGTCTAAATAAATGAATGTGGTATGCATGTTAAATATCTAAAATGTGGATTCGCACCAAATATGGAACCAAAAACCATCAAAGGCCTATCGGTCAGTACTTTCACAAACATTTAAATGTGATAACCGAAAAATGCAGTGACTAGAATATATATAATCTGATAAGTGATATTGTGACTACAATTGTAATTTTGAGTTAAATTTTGGCTTTAATTGATAGAAATAAAGGCTTCCAAAATACATGTTAGGTTTGCTAATACATGTGTTTCAACCGCATCTTGGTGATTAACCACCAAAAATAAGTCTTTAAAGGTCGCATGCTAAAAGACTCCATAATTATTGTTCACCAATTGTGTGCGAGTAGTAATATATTAATGCATTTATTCGAGATTATTCAAAGACGTTTCGAGGTAACCATTCCTGCTAGTTAACAGATGTAATTAAATAGGACTTCATAAATAAATCCAGATTGAAAAGACTAGAAAAAATATAAAGAAGCAAATATGATTTAGAGCTATGTATTCCACTTAACTTTAAGTAATTATGTTAAATGTCGTCAGCTAAAGTAACCAAGTTAATAGGATATAAAAAATGAGTTAATATATCCCTGTTGTTTTAAAATATCATCGCAATAATCAGAAAAATAACCGGTAAATATATCAAAAATTTTATTGCACTGATATATTGATTAAGGTGAAACAAAAACACGCTTTTTTCGATTTATTATTTCTAATTTGTGTTCACAAGGTGTTTTTCTAAATCAGAAAGAAAGATTTTAAAATAGCATTGCTCTACTGCAAAATTTTGGGGCACCGTAATGTGCAAATTTTGAAAAAATAATAACAACTAAAAATTTGGTAAATGTATATGTATATATATGAAATGTTGGGCTCGACTGGAAAATAATCTATATAAATAAAAATGAATGTTGTCTGTACGTCTCTTATGCCTTCCTAAACCATTCATCCAATTGCGATGAAACTTGGCAAGTTTATTGTTTTCATCTACGGGATGGTTACAGGGATAGTACAATTATCGAAAGGAATTTTAAAAATTCGAATCTCAACCGCATTTATTTACCAAGTATTAATCTTTAAATAACTCGCCGAGGAGATAATGGATTCTGTTGAAATGCTAAATCCAAGTTAAAGGTTAATAGCTATAGTACATAATCTATAGTTTGTAGCTATAGTACGTAATTGTCATGCAAGTCATTCTCAGAGGTAACAACTATATTACAGATTATGCGAGAAAGTTTTGGGATGACCAACTCGTAAGGTTTTAAATTTTAATTAAATTTTAGGGTTTTTTTGTGGTAACTACCAAAAATATTGTAGTACAAATAAATTTGCACCATCCTAATTTTCAAAAATTATCTTTTTAACTA
>JAPMOQ010023642.1:1716611-1740739 GCA_026543055.1 Argiope trifasciata
TATATATATATATATATATATATATATATATATATTTTCTGTGTTTAATCGATTTTAAAAGAAAGTATGTTAATCACATTTTCTAAAATTAAATTTGAGAATTTTGAACGAATATTAAATGAATCACGACATACAAAAAATAGTTTCTTTCATTACCATTCTTAAAGAATACTAGATTTAACAATTCTAAAAGAATACAGAAATATAATATATAAAAATGAATATTTGTTTGATCGAATTTTGTATCGTGCCATTCAGGATATATCGATAAAACATTGCCAAATTATAGATTTATTGCCCTTAATATTATTTTTTCGGTGGCAGCAACGCTCCGGGTACCAGCTTAGTACGATTAATGAAAACAAAGTATTCAATTCGACATTCAAACATGCATTCAGCTTTAAATAATATTCTCAATAAAAAAATAACTTCTGGCATCTTTTTTTTTTGATAAATGATAATTCTTTTCAATATATAGTACAAAATTTAAATAAAATGAAGTAAATGGTTTATTACTAAGAACACAAAATATTTGCAACAATGAGAAACAAATTAAAGGCATTTAAATTCAAGATAAGATCAAAAAATTTTCAACTCCTGCTTTTAGAAAGGATCTTTTATTTTGTTTTATTTTTTAAAAGAATTAACAAAAGTCTAAACTTTAGAAGCAATAATATCAGTTAAATATTTTGAATAGTCTTTAAATTTAACAAGATTTGAATTCTGTTTTATTTTAAATCATTTTCTATTCTTATAACTACGTTAATTTTAGTACTTGCCCTAATAAACTTCTACCATCTATAAATTTCACACCAGATATTAGAAATTAAAAATCGATAAAATCTTATCTCTCAAGTATTTTCCATTTTTTCTTATCTAAAATATCAAATATGTCACTTACATTTGGCTCCATTATCGATAGAAACAACAGCATATCATATCGTAGAAACTATCAGATTACGTTTAACATAAAAATAGCAATTATTTACTTCATATGCTGGAAACATTTTTCGAATATTTAAAGCTTCTGAAAATAGGAAATTCCAATGTTTGCGTAGGCTTATCCCATATGGACAAAGCCCTTTTGTAATAAAATGATAATAAGGATATTATTATTATTATTAATATTATTATATTATATTATATTGTATTGTATTATACTATATTATATATTTCTCAAAATATACTGTATCGCTTAAATAATCTATAACTGCATCAGTGTTGAAAGGATTGCTTGTCAAAAAATGAAACTCCCTCCCCATTAATTAACACTTTTCCCAGAGACGGAATAATAATAATAATAAGTAACTGCCTAAGGGCCCGGTAAATTTGGAGGTTCTAAGACCTGGAAATTTTTTTCTATAGTGTTTTCAAAATAATATAATTTTCATTTAATTTGAAAGAACCGTGTACTCGAATTTATTCAAATATGGTTGCAAAACAGAAATTTTAATTTTTCGTTAATTTTTTTAGCATTTTCCTCAAAGCGTTCCTAATTAATTACCTTTCACATAGTTTTATAATTCTAATAATATATCTAACTGTCTGTCGTCAAAAAGAAAAATAATTCTCGATCTTATAATTAAATAGCATTCATGTTGTGTTAAAAAGATTTTTAATTATTTTTTACTAATTTCTTAAAAATTATAAGTTTTAAATTTCAGTTTTATTACAATCAACTATCTTGAAAGTCATCCAAAATAAAATGTTTGTTTTAAATTTCAGTATGTTAAAGAAATTAAAATTAAAATCAATTACTAAAAATCTTAATCTGGGAAGGGAAAAGGACTGAGCTGAGACTTCCACAACCTAAGGGCCTTTAATCGCACTCTTCTGCACTCCTTTCCTCTACTTTTCCCTCTTTTTCCTACGACGTCTACCGGCTCTCATATGAGTCACTCTATATTGGCCCGAATATGTAATACTTATAAGCTTTTCACGTCAGTTAAAAATTTAACAAAGCAGTAATCCCAAATTAGAAAACAATATAATTTCTTTCTTTTAATGGTGGTGGTCAGATGACGATGTCATTTGATGCGGTATTTCATCTCCAAACACGATATATGAGCTTAAGCATATTTGACTCCCCGTTAATATCTGATATCAATTTTTACTTAATACTTTTCTATTGGAATATTTCATAGAATTCTAATGGCTGCATTTTAATATGTAAAAATACATGTCTTTCTTGATACAAGTGGATTTGGTTATATGAAGTAAAAAGTCAAACGCACCGCGAAAATTAAGATCATAATGGTCAAAAGAATATAGAAAAATTTAAAATTGTTTACTCTAACTAATACAGCAGTAAAACAAAGTAATTTAGGAAAAAAGAGGAGTATCAAATTATTTTATTGATGAAAACTATTAGAAGATATTATACTTATCACATTCTTAGCATTCATGGGTTTCATTAGCTTAAATAATATTATTGTTAGTTATAAAATATTAACTTAAAGCAGTGACAGATTTCCAATTTGTAGACGAGTAGCTTCCTAAGGCAGCAAACAGGTCGATTACTATTACCAAATAAATAGGAGGTTATTTCCTTTATTGTCAAATAAATAAGACAATAAAAATTACCAATTATATTCATTACAAAACATTAGAATAACACTTTATCGAATATAATTTGTTACTTTCCTTCGTGCTTCATTACGTTCATTTAGATATTATTTATAAACATTAAATGTCAGTTTTAATAATACTGAGTAAAAATAGAAATGCAGAGCAATCAAAATTCTTTACGAGTTAAATAAATTTAAATAAATACTTTTTAAAAAATGATTAAAAGAAAAAAAATATCTTAAAATTTATAAAATGAACGTTAAAAATGTGTTGAAATAAGTTACTTTGTAGATCAGTTATTAAAAGAGATCTCGTTATGGGCATTACCTAGGGCTGCAAAAACCTAAATCCGCTACTGAATTGATATATAGTGTACCAAGGAAAAGTGCAGCTTCGTGGCGGAGCGACGGTTGCTTTTAGGGAAATATATGATACTTAAGACACCAATCTTGGATTATAGTCATAAAGATAAATACAGAATACTTATATTTACGTCAACAGATATCATAGGAATGGAGGGGGAGATATAATTTTGTCTGAGAACGATTTTCGCTCGCTTCACAATTGGTGGGACGTGAAATGGCTAAAAACAAGAAGCAAAGCGTCAGGTAAAAGAACATGCACTAAACACGACGAGAAAAACATAAGCATTCATCACATTGTTTGTTTGTTTTTTGTCACAAAAGCCAAGACGAGGGAAAGAAAGCTACTATAAGTTCACTTGACGTTCGATAAGATAGTTTTTAAGAAAATAAATGTTTAGGTACAACTAAACAAGACTGTGCTCCGTCGACAGTCATGATAAGCTTCCAAAACGTCTAGACACAGAATTTATCGCTGGCACACGCACCTGAAGTTAAAGGAAGTGCAAATGCAGTTTCAATTTCTCTTATCAGATTTATGAGGCCCATTTTCTATACTTCCGTGGTTTTTCAAAACAACTCTATTTCCGTTTCGGAAAGCATCGGAAATAGAATCTTATCAAGTGACCATAAAGAAATCACTTGCGAATCTCATGGACTGGACCAAACATACCTGATGCAGACGTAAGGTATCTGACAAGGTGGCGTCGAGGTTTCTGTATTTAATTGTGACCCATTCATCAGCAGCGTGACAAAAAAGCGCAACCGTGAGAACCATCCCTATCCTTAAAAATTGAGATCTCAAAAGACGGGGGAGGGGGGGAGAGTATACACCAGGTGTTTTCAAAGTTACGAACCACTTTTGGTCTCTAAGATTACAGATTAGGACTTCTTTTGTAGCTTCCGAAAAAAAACTTTTAGGTCAGGCCTCATAATTTTGAGCCATCATTAGATAACAAGGATTGTGCCCATTAGTTTTATAGCTATCCTAATCTTCCTGATCCTAATTTGCAATTAGAAAATTTTAACTTCGAAGTGGGAAAATAAGTATGAAACTAAAAAAAACTCTGATTAAGAACTTTAATCTAGCTATTATAAAACAATCTTTAAAAATGTTATTTCTATTTAGATACTAGATCACTTAATCTGAATTATTTTCCTTATTTCGAAAATAGCCTTTAAGTTATTTCAAAACGAAACATTCGAATAAAAATTGCAAACATATGGAAGTTCAGCCCAACATAATTCATCTAGACACGAAATTTGAAAGTTGATGCATCTATAATGTTTAAAAATATTAAATATCTACTAATTTTTTAAAACAATTATATTGAAATTCCAGTATTTCACATAATCTTTTTGTCTTTTTTGTATAGGTTTTTAAAAAACTGTACCATTTTTAAAAACTTCTTCAATACAATTCTCCATTTCCCTTACAAAATAAATGTTTTACTTTACACTTTCAAATGTTGTCGTGGACAATAAATCGACAGGATGAATTGCTTAAAATTATGATGGTATTATGTTTATGCTTATTTTGAGATTTTTTTTTGTCAATCAATATTAATTAGTAAATTATTTAAATAATTGAAATTTTTATACAATAATTTTAATATTAATAATACAATTATAATACTATGATAAGTTATAACTAGCTTTTAAAAATTTTAATTAGTTATTAGGAAGTAATATTTAAATAGAGGAGAACATGTATGCTACTCAATTCGAGGGTCAAATTCAATATTAATAGGATACTTCATTTTTTTATTTACTTGGCAGCCAACTTTGAAAACATTTAAGAACTTGCGGATATAATGCTAAATTAATCCCCTTGTTTAAAAATTATAGTTAATAAATTAAAATAATAAACTTTTAAATTAATTTTGTTGATTTTCTGCAGGGTGAGTCAGAAGACATGGGAAAAATTTAAGAAATATGAAGTGCCTTTTTGAACAAAAACTCATGAGATCAGATGAGCCGATGGGACAATAAAGATCCATTAAAGTAAACATTATTTACTAAAGGAACGTGAGCAAACATTTATCAATAGAGGTTTTCGCATTAATATTTCTAAACTATGCCTAATAGCAGCACAATATGCATTTTGCTAGTAATACAGCTCCGAAAATGCAAGATATTTTCTGCAAACGCGAAGCGTCCATCAACATTTATGAGACAGACTCTTTTGTAAGCTCCGTCTTGATAGTTTGGTTTAGTTACATTAACGCCCCATTGTAAAGCAACACTAGGGATATTTTGGGACGGACCTCGTAATTTTGAACCTCAGTCAGATGAAGAGGGCGACACCTGAACTGGAACCCCCCCTCTCCAAACCACACCACCCCCGCTAGAGCACGTTTGGCCTGACAGATTTAATGTGGAAGAGACCCCCTCATACGACGGTTCTTTGATGGAATCGAGTCTCGAACCAGAAACCCTCCCTTCCGAAACCAAGATCTTACCACCAGGCCACAGAGACCAGGCTCAGTCTTGAAATGTATATGAATTATGTGCAAAAAAATTTTGCTGCAATTTATTCTGCCATCTCTTGAAATTTTGTCCAATAAGCTCTAATTCATTCCGTATGTATGCACATATTGATTTCAGGATTTAAAGGATTTCGGCTACATGACAGGAATCCCTGTAGTCGCAGGGCATTGGACAGATTTGCGCTTTTTCCCTCCGTTTTCAAAAATTGTCTTTTCAAGTATATTCACGAATATTATTCTTAATAGATAAGATAATACTCTTTTCAAGTTGCAGCATTTTTTCTTGTTCTTAGAGCCCGAACATATTAGCTCATCCTGTAAGAAAAAGAAAATGCGACACAACTTGCGTGTAAGCATGCGTTCAAGGAAGAAAAATGAATTCCCCCTCGTTTCGCATCACACTTTTCAGTATTAAGTATTTCATAAACATTTTTTTTTCAAAAAAGTGAAGAACTTTTACTCGCTTGATTGAATCGTTCTTGATAGCAATTAAAACTTGAATTAAATTACAATACAATTGACTTAAAAATTAAATGATTTCCAAAGTGTTTTAACTAGTCAAGTCATTCTTAACTAGTTATAATAATAATAACAATATTTGCCGTATTGTTTCATAGTCCGGTTGTGACGGAAAAAAAGAGCATTAAAGTGAAAGAAAAATATTTGTAAGCATCAAATCAAATTTTTAAAAAAATAGCGGATTTAGGCCTTTTGCGGCACTAAGAAGTGGAAATTATGAGGTCTCTCTTTTAATGAAAAGGTCAATTTGGTTTCATGTTTTTAAAATGCTTATAATTTACTTGTCTGAATAATTATAAAACTGAATAAGCAAAAGTAATCTACTAAGCCAAACTAGTTATACTTGAGAAAGTGTTAATATTATCCTAATATTTTATTCTTCATAGAATTTGTATTTATTCAGCAACTAGAAAAATAAAGGTGTTAATCGCCCTGCTTGCAGCCCTTACTTGCTATAGCAATATGAATCAACTGCCTTTTCTATCTAGTTGGAAATAGTATATTCTACTGATTTTACATTCAGAACACGTACTAAACTATAAAAATCAAATATTGAAGCCAAAAATGAAAAAAAGAAAAAAAAAAAAACGTGACTAAAAAAAAACAGCCCTTAAATTTATTCTAAACAAATATTTTAATATTTCTTGACTCTTTTTTGGAGAAAAAAAAATCTATCATCTGCAAATTTATTTTAAAAAGACTTCTCAGAATCCTGATATTGAAAAATAAAATTTAATTTTTTTATTAATAAGCATTAGTTTAAAAAATTGTATTTAAAATTATTAATCAACGAAATACTATAAAAAGATTTCATTGAAGTTATTTTCTCAATTACCGTTACTTAAACATATGAAAAACCGGAAAAGTGTTGGAAAAATTTATCTTTCTAGTCCAACATTTATTGATGAGACTAAGCGTAGAACCGGAATGTATCGTATTGGGCCAATTGCACCCGATTCAACACAATACCTAAAAGGTCTTTTCTCAGAAGGTTTTCTATTTTGAAGGCAGGCAGGGAAGTAATTAAAGTGATGCATCCAGAACATGGGTCCTGGCTGCTTTTACAAGAAAGTAAAAATTTAAAAAGGTGTTTAAAAAACGTTTTTGGAATCGTGTTTACTTGTCTTCGAGCATCATAGCTAAAAAAACTCAGAGTTTAGCTAATAATATTTTACATGCCAATTTCATCATCAAAATTGCATCAAATTTTGGTTTAATCAGAATAATGGAAGACTTCCTACATATATACTTGGTGTTTTTGCTATACTACGAAGCACAAAACGCACCATAATTTGCTAATAGCAGATAAATTGAAGCTAAAACAATCCCCTATAATTTTCTTAGCTCTAAATTCTTAGATTCTTAAAATTTTTAAACAATAGGGTCTGAAATGGCTTATAAATGGGTTTTTTGCTTCCTAAGACTGGCTTATCAAGTTCATATAGGTAAAGATTAACATAGGCAAATAATACATTTGGTTTTGAACACAAGATTATTAAAAACATTTCAATAATGGAAAATTGTTTTAACTTTCATTTAAATAATAATAGGAAAAAATTTAGGCTTGATATAAAAAGAATATTAAAGTGTTTGTTTGAGCACTTAAAAAATGTTCAGCGTGGTTTCTGTTAGCCATACGAACAATAACTATACGATCCCCCATTGCGAATCAATTAGTGTGAAGTATGTTCGTAACCTTTAATATATGTTCGATAGCCACATGTGTGTTTTACATGTGGTTACATACAATGAAATGTTATGTATTTTAATGAAACAGATAACCTCAAGTGACCAAGAGATGTCACACAAAATAATTATTGCGTGCGCTAACAAAACCTTCAGCTTCCTTCCGTACTGTATTTATTCGTTTCTTCCTACAGTTATTTGTCGAGAAGTTAAAATTGTTTGTGAAATGCAATATCCACCTGGCATATGGGAATCACACATGACAATTATTACACATGTAAATAATTCTTAAAGAATCATGCTATATTCTGTTCAATTTTTATTCTTTTCCATTGTTGTTTACAAGAGATTTGTTTCTATTTGTAAAAGGTACAGTTACTTTGGTTAACTGTGAATTCAATATAACAGCAAACTGCAACATTTATTTTCAGTTTCGCATTCAGTTTTAAATCTCAGGAATATTATTAGTTGACAAAAAACAAATTAAGTACATTACAACTTCTAAAATAAGAAAAAAAATCTTTGATTCAAAGAATGAGGAAACAAAGATAATAATACTAAATAAAATTAAAACAATAAATAACGGAGTGGTATTATTTTATATGTACAATTAATTTTTTAAAAGTAGTTTAAATTGGAAAAATTAATAGGCGAAATTCACGAAAAAGATTTTTTTAAAAATTAGATTGAAAAATTAGATATTTCAATTTGGTCCAGATCATGGCATTTTTGGAATGTGAAGTTGCACATGCCAAAGGAGCTTTAATTCATAGAAAAATAACGCTAGAGGCTGGAATTGAAAAAACTTTCGGACAAGAAATAGCCATAATGAATAATGCAACTGATAATAAAGGATTGATTTTATATTTTAAAGAAACTCATCAGAAAACGCTGTTCAATCTGATATACTTATGTTACAGTAATAATTATTTGAAAAACACGAATAAAATGGCTTCATTACATGTATATATTATAACTTTATCCCTGTAAAACATTAGGAAATATGAAATAACCTGAAATAACTATCGTATCTAAAATAATCTTTCAGGTTATTATCAAAAATACATACAATGAAACAGCTATCTCAAAAGACAAATTTGACTTGCAAAAATTATCACTTACCTAAAATCAAAATCACATATTTCTGAAATTGTTTAGAAATATTGTACCAATATATTATCTTCATAAGAAGCATAAGGTAAGAATTGCAATTATGTGAGGATATAAATCATTTTGGAAATTCTTGCTTGAGTTTAAGAAAGAATACACAACTTTTTAATGTCTTTCTTCAAGTTATTGATCTCATGAATAACTTTCATCGATAATGATACGCTTTTTATTTCCTGATTCGCAAAGGATTAAGTTTAACTTATTGACCTTTATGGAGATAAAAAATTATCTGATAATTTTGAATTACTTATAACTTTTCTATTTACATCTTATTTTCTAAATTCTTAATTTATTTTACTGTTAAAGAGTGGAGAACATAACGTGTGCAAATACTTTATTATCCATAACGTCAAAGTTATAACTTCCTCTTTTTTCCCCGAACCAACTACAGACATTCACAACTACAGTTCCGGCATTGCTGTTTGATTTGATTAAATTGCTTAATGCTTCTTTTTGAAACTACAGAAAAGTTTTCGGGGATACTTTCGAGCATGTTGAAATAAGGAAAATAACAGTGGAATCGCCCTAAGCCACTCACATTTCTACGCATCACCAACATTATGACTGTAGATCCATGAAGGCAAATTAATAAAATCATGTAAACATAAATTACGGGTCTCCGATTATCTGAGTCTGAAACCACGAGTCGAATCCTTCAATCAAGGAACAGAGACTATTATCGGAGAAATGCAACCGTATTAGCATATCGAGTTTATAAACAGGAAATTCAATTCGAGAAGCACTCTAAAAGGTAACATTAAATTTACAGTTCAAATTTTTCTTGCAAAATGAAAGTTTTATCATGCGAAACGTAGAGAGCATACATTATAATGAGTTTTAAAATATATCTAACACCTTTTCTATTTCATTACAAAATTGTGTTGGAATCAGTTCGTCATCTTGAAAGAAAGTGGATGGATTCTTCTATTTAATTTTACTTCTAGTTATATCCATGAAAATCCATTTTACATAAATGTAAACGGTAGAGCGACTGAAAATAAGAGGGTTAAAGGCATCCTAGTTACTAGTTCTTAGGAGAAGCCCTGGAGAAAGGCAAAGTCTTAACGCAATTTTATCATTTTTTAAAGCCAAATATATAGACAGGAAGTAAAAAAACCTCGTCCTGTTCACCGATTACACTTGCTAAACCAGTGATGACGACTGGATTGGTTAATACATATAATTGATAGTTTTAGTGGTTAGATGAACTCTCCGTTTGCCCAGAACAGACTACCAATGACCGCTGATGAAAAAAAAATTATATAGCTATTCGGCTTAGCTGACGAACAGTCAACCTGTTCATAAGGAAATTAACAATAATCAGCTATTAAAATAAAAATGAAAGATAGACCTAAAATGATTTTTAAAAACATTGCAGTCCAAAATGATGAGATTATTTTGTACAACTTTGCATATCAGTAAATCAATTCATGAAAATTATGAGATGCTCTTAGATGTGTCATTCCACAGTTAAAATTGGGCTTTCATGTAAGAGGGACTTCCGAATAGAGTAATAGTATTAGATCTGTAATGTCAAATATTAATAATCTCTATGTCATGAATTCTTTTCACATTATAGCAAAGATTTCAGCATGTTAATCGAAGGATTGTATAATAGTGACTGTGTAATTTGAGCTTCGTTTCACTCCGTTGCACAGGAAATGTTTATTGTTCTTGAACATCATGCAAATCAGATGACAAGAAAGCTAAAAGCTTAAAATAAATGTGACAAAAGCGTGACAATAATCCAACGACCTTTTTTCAACCTTTCTTAGTTCTGGAGGTTCAGACTAGTTGTTATCTGACATCATGGATAAATTCAAGATTGTTATCTTGATTTGCACTTTCGATTCACTATCTTCGGTAATACCTCTTCTTAAATAGATTATTGGATTGAAAGATGTAATGCTGGGTTGCTACTTTTTTTATCGCTTGAAAAACCTTCCCTTTAAATTCTTTGTGAGCTTGACGGTAGCGATAAGTGAAATGAGAAATCAGCCAACGGTAACATATTTAGTACTGTAAATCTAATGTGTTTCAACAACTTAAAACAAGATGAATTCTAGTTTAAGTAGTGAATAATTCATATCCTTTCAAACCGAGACAGATAAAAGTATTAGCTAATCGCTTTAACCAGGATTCAAAATGATATGCTCAAATGCTATGATTCGCAGACAATAAAGGGATTACATGGCAACAGACTCATTTTTAGAGTTTCGTCAAGAGTCAGTTATTATAATAAGTTATTTTATTGCTTAATTTATAAATAATTTTGTACAATTTATATACGCTTCTTTTCTTACACATGTAATTTTTTTTATGATTTATAAGACCTTATTTTCAAAAACGCTCAGCTTTTTCAATTAGTTTATAATTCATTGTTTTGATAATTAATATTTATTCTTTTCTGTAATCATACAGGGTACGATAGCGAAAATTGATTATGAACCCATAAATAGTAAGTTTGGTGAAAAACAGGAAATTCGGAGTAATATTATCTATAAAATATAAAATCTTTACTAATAAAATTGGTAAAGCTATTCAGTTGTGATTATATGAGATAGAGTCATGAAATGCCGAAACAATACACAAATTTTCAGACTTTTATTTTCAAAAAAGCTAAACATTCTGTCTCTCTCATTTCTAATTCATACATAAATATCATTATTTTATTCTATTAATACAATAACAATATGAGCAAATAACTTCGATAATATCAGTAGTAACCGCTCTAAAACTTTCTCATATTCCTTAATAAAAGTTGTATCCCCTCTCACCTCAGCATAAAAGTTGTAGAATTAGAGCAACACTGTGAAAGTCATCAGTGCTCAGTTTTGTTTATAAAAGTTCTGTGATTCATAGTATAAGGAAGAAAATTTATTATACATTTTCACACCCTTTTTACGAATGATGAAAAACAAAATTTTGGGCAAAAGTTACAATAATATCTATACAAATCTTAATTTATCTAAGTTATTCCGCTTTCAAACTATCACTTTTACATGTAGGAGAATGTATAGATGGGCAAACAACAAATCCTTAGACGGATTTGATTCAAAATTTCGTAAAAATACGTGCTATCAGATGCTAAAACTGTGCATTAAAATTTCTTAATCCATGTAGCTGCGTCTTATCGTTTTTATATGCATGCAAAAGTGCAGATTGACAGCTGACCAATCCTTGAATAGATTTGAAAAAATTAGATACTTCAAATGCTTAAACTGTATATTAATATTTATTTATTTAAGTTGATGCGTTTTTGAATTATTGCATTTACATGCGGATGAAAATACAAATACATAGATAGTCAACCTTTTGACATATCTTATATAAAATGTATAATAAAGTTACACCTTTAGATGCAAGATCTAAATACAAAATTTTATTCATCTAATTCTTTCCATTTAACAGTATTCGGGGCCGCGGTATCCTGGTTGGTAGAGCGACTGGCTCTTAACCGAAAGGTAACGGGTTCTATACTCGTCTTGGCCAAAGACCGCCGTGTGGGCTAATGGCAGTTGGGGCACGTTAAATATGTCATGACTGGATAGTCCTTCAAGTTCCCCTAACAAATTATTCCTCTGGGGGTACTGAATCAGGGATGAGTCGGTCTCTGTTCTGAATCTAAATTCAGACTTGCAGATGGATGAATAAGTTCGACCACCCCTTAAAAAGGGTTGTGTCGAGCAAAGTCGCACTTTCACCTTAACGGTGCTCTTTAACAATGAAAGGCGCACACTTCTGCCTTAATTCGAAAGAGCTACAGTCATTCGGGCTTGGTATGTCCAAGTGGTATTAGGCCCATCACCACTTGTATAAAAATCGTTTTCGTTCAAAATTTAAGAGAAATATATAAATTTAGCGGTAAGCCTACATTCATTCGTCTAGCTCAACGCGTTTTTGAGTTATCGTGTACAAAGGCAGACATTCATAATTCCAATAATTGGAATCAGGGACAACCACAATAATTTTTTAAGCTTCCTCAACAAGAAAGCAAAATGAATTATGCTTTTAATAAAATAGTTTATTCAGATAAACGGGCATACCAATAGAAAATAGCATGCTTTTGCTATTTTTTCTCCTTTCATATATTTAAAAACAATAATCTCGAATTGCAAATATTGTGCTTCTATGCAAAAGCATAGCATTTCCTTTTAAAAGCACAGTATTTCAAATCAGAAATGACATTAAAAATTTGAAAGTCTAATGGCGCTTTTGATTTAGCCCATAAAGTGTACTATAATATTTTAAAAATAACAATAGCATTTAAATAAAACATCGATTTCTATTCAAAATTTCGTTAGATAAAACATTTTATGTTAGTTCCCGTGCCCGAAAACAACGTGCGCTATGTATTTCTGATAGGAACTAGAAAGGTTTCTTTGATCGATATTTTTTCTCATCTTGCTCTCATAAAAAGGGACATATTACACTAAGATTGGAAATGTTTAATATGTAAGACTTTGAAAAACGGAAGATCACTAATTAATTTTTAAGTATGTAATGAACAGGAACTCTTATAATCAAAGTATACAGTTTCTTTTATTTTTTGCTTCTTCTCAAAGTATGTTTGTTGTCCTTTTTTATACACGATTACTAGAAAAGTGTTTTTAGCGCATTTTTTAAAAAATTCTTTTTATAGCATTTGCAACCATTACGCATTTATTAAATCTATCATTCATTTCTGAGCTACAATATATTTATAAAAATCTCTTTACAATGGAAATATATATAATTTAGGTTACATTATTTTCAATAATTTCAATTTCAATTATATTTAGTTTAAATGAATTAAAATGAAATGAATACAGTGAATTGAGAATAAATTCACTGAAATTATTGGACCTCTACTTATTAATTATGTACTTTTTAGATTGATTTCATTCAGAATTATTTCTGGTTTTGAATTGAACTTCATCGCAATACTTCACATTTTTGATTTTCTATTGAAAATTGGCTTATTTTGCTATTAAAAAATATTTTTATGTTATTTTATATGGGAAACAGTCCCTTCTGTTTATGTATAATAAAGTTTGTATAATATTTATGATTGAGATTCCTCTTCAATTAACTCTCAAATTTTGATTATTTTAGTGGTTGAAAGCACCCCAGTTTCTTAAAATTCACAATCAAACTTGGCAAATCTTTAAATAATCAACTTTTTAACAACGAAACAACTTTTCTTGTCTTTTATTGATAATAATCTTATCTCCTGAACTTGCCCAAACTGCTATAATATGTTAAGGTGAAACTGTGATCTGAGTTGAAATTTTTTGAGCTTGTTCTAATTATCAACTCGAAAACGCCACTTCAAAAACAAGATGTGATAAACAATATTTTTAATACCTTCAATAAATCATTTTTCCGGGACAGTAAGTACTGATGCTATATGGGGTCTTTTTATAACCAATAATTAAATACGAAAATTTAAATGAAATGAATTATGCTTTCAAAGGTGTTTTCTAAGGATATTTTGATAGCTTTAGAAATTATTAAAGTAAATAATGTAACTCATTGTTTTAGTTCAAATATTCTTTATAATCATTTATGTTCTAAGAGCAAAAATTAAAAATTTATATTGAAATTTCCATTAAGAGAAGAATGGGAACTTTCCTGACATTATTAGATTACTCAATGCATTGTTAAAATAACTTCAATTGCATTTTAAAAGTTTTATCTCAATGTGGGCGTTAAATGCACACGATGAGATAAAAATTTTAAAGGACTCATGGTGAACTTATAAACACAAGATATCGCCACTCTCCCCGTTTCAATCTACTGCTTCTCATTGTACTACTTAAAAATGCATCTGTAAACATAATGTCAATACGATGGATTTTTATAATAATATTCTGAATTTGCCAGATTATATTAGAAAACACGTCCCTATTTGCATGTTTTCAATTATCATATGCGTAAGAACTTTTATAAAAGATAAATGAAATACTTTACTGCCCCTGACTTATTGTGTAATATAATCAATTCCAATGAAATTCAAAGATTACTGAAATTTTTAATTAAAGCTGAAGTCAAACGTCATTTCACTGAACATATTACCATGGAAATTTAAATATTTCAAACTAAATTTGGCAATTAAAGAGAAATTATGAAAACTTGGTATTCTGTACAGAAAAGTTGGGGTGAAATATTTTTTACCTACTCTCTATTAAAGATGATGTTATATATCTCCCTCCTCGATAAAACAGTGGAACTTAGACCAGGCTGTGACACCACGAGTGCTTAGATTTTTATTTTCTGTTTCGCTCGCCCTTGAGGAATTTGTGCTCCGTAAAATATTAAAGTAAAATTTAATATGCATTTCGTCATCTTTTTTAGACCCTTTGGAATAAAAATAGGATGCAGAACCCTTTGGAATAAGAATAGGATGCAGAATTACAATTTGAGTGACTAGATCCCATGCCAAATTTCATATATTGCGTGTGAGTTATCGTGTTTACATGCAAGCAAAAGCAAAGACTGATAGAACGATCTACCTTGTAGGAAAAAAAAATACGGTGAAATTCAAATCTGGTCTACATTGTAGGTGTTAAATACGCGCAGCCCGTTTTCTTTATTAGTTTAGAAACTTTCATATTCACTCGTATTCGAATTATCAACAGATAGACTTCCTCTAGATGGATTTGTTCACAATTCGATATAAATCAATAAATTTAATCTAATGTACTAAATTTCGATCCATTTAGATGAAAGCATTTTTGACATATCGTGTTCACTGATACACATTCATAATTCCAGAAATAAATGGTGACTCAAGAAGGTCTTATAAACAGAGATTTTTCAAAATCCTGAGTTCATTAATACTTTCTCTTTAAATAGATCGTATAAGGGAAAGTGAGAATCATATTCCTCCATTATTTTTTTTCATATAATAACAGGATTGTTACTTGATATTTCATTTTCATGATTTTGATCACTGTTTTCAAAATTTTCTTTTACAAAAATCATTGCATTTAAATATTTTTCTATGTTTAAAAGAAAAAAATAAAGACTTCTATCTCATATAAGTATCATCAAAAGAATTAGTATATGTGATCCAATATCAAAACGATAAATGTCAAAAAATCCATTGAAAAAAAAAATTTATGCCGGGAAGATCAACTTATATTCAAAGAATTGATTAAAGAATTTTACTTTGAAACTATTTTTCCTGTTAATAAAATCCAGGATTTGACAGCATTTTCATGCAATAGGAGCCATAAATATGCATGAAATAAATAACTTATATGTGAGTTGTGTAAAAAAAAAGATTTTGTTGGAGAGGCACGAATAAGTTTTATATCGCGGCCATGAAAAATTTGACACTCATCTGTCTGCAATCCATCCATACAATCTACTTAAAGTGTGAGAACAGAGATTATATATTAATTGTTTGAACAGAGGAATGAAGTTCTTACTCAGCAAGCATACAAAAATTAAACTTGATCGAGAAAGAAAAATCATTCAACACCGTATAGCGTAAAATATCGAAAGAGTTCTCTCCTGGACTATTTACTAGAATAATCAAGGCAATATGTTCTGCCAAATTTCCCATATTTTAACTGTTAACATTTTATCAAATTATTAAGTCTATTTAATGATACTGCTCTACTTGTTTGAACTGTAATTACCGGAACTCCGTATATATTTATCTGTTTGAGAAAAATAACAAATATAAAATGTCTTGAAAAACGTTTTATCGATGCAATATAACTTAAAAATATTTTTAATCAAAAAATGGGAAGTAAAACAAAAATCGTAAATCTGAGAAACGCAGATAGAAAAGCTTTAAATAAATTGGAATCATAATTTCATTTATAAATTTAATTTCATGAGCCGAAAATGCTTTCTTTGCATGTAATAATATTTATTCATTGTGGATTTATTAATATCGCCTCTGTTTTCTCATGTGTTTACTCGTTATGCTTTGACTTCTAGTTTTTTTTCTTTTGATTATACTGATAAAAGTATTTTCTTCTTGAGTTTTTTTTTCTAATGAGATTCATTGTGATATATATATATATATATATATATAACCTGAATCTTATCTAGGCATCGTGGAGGACCGTCAAACAGGCGTGGAATGCTTTGCGTAAATTGTTAAACCTAATTGGACGACTTTCAAATTTACACCCACGTTCTAAAATGTCGTAGAATAATTTAACGTTTAGAATATTAACTTCTATTGATGTTCTAGATTGCGAAGAATAAATGTTTTAATCCGCACATAATTTATATATTTAATACTTGAAGTATAAATAGTCTTATTCGTTCTTAATAATCCTTTTTTAAGGATAAAGATTTTATTTCTTATTTTTTCATGATACTCTTAATTCCTTATTTCTATTTTTCATAAAAATATTAATAACAATGCACAATTGTAAAATCTCGAAATTTTTGTAGCAACATTCAAAGCAAACTATAATTTTAATCGCATTTATAATGCATTCTTTTAGTGAATGTTCAAAAATTTCTTCCTAATACTTTCATTGTGTCCTAATTTTTTTATTATTTTATTCTAATGCTTTCGTTGTGTCTTAATTTTTTGTTATTTTATTCTAATACCTTAGTTGTGTCTTGATTTTTTTTATTAATAGCTAGATTTTACTACTTTTCACTTCTCTAATAAAAAAGGTGCATACAAATGTCTCGCTCTTTAATATGTTTCAAAATTCAAGCTTACAAATATGAAAATTAAAATTAATCTAAATTTATCTAAATTATGAAAATTAAAATTAATTGGTATCTAAATTTTTAGCTTAAGTGCAATACAAACTGATCATTAAGAACTCTAAAATTATAAGCATATTCTGTTATCATCTGGAATGAACAGCTGCACTGTATTTAAGAATTCTAGAAAATGAAAAATCGATCACAAAATTCCGTCCTTGTAAACGTGAAACATACAAAGTTAAGAAAAAAAATTTAAAATGAAAGAAAGAAATGAAGATGAAGAAATGTGAAAACATGATATTCCCCGTAAAAACAGCAAAATAAATTATTTTGACAGATACACTCAAGCAGTCACCTTCTACTATATTATGCAAATTTACAAAATATAAAAAATTGATTTTATAGTCATTAATTTAATATGTTAATTAAGTGAGCATATTTCTTTTTCCACATAGAAATAAGCTCTTTTCCACTCAATTATCTGGATAAGCTCTGTCCAATTAATCTAGGTAATTGGAGTTTTGCTGTATCTACTTAAGGATTACCTTACTTTCTCAGGTTTATTAGGTAAAACAAGTATTTTCTACGACGAAACCTTAATTAGTACAAAAGAAACAAACTTACATTTATCTGAAGGACAAAAGTTTGTTTCATCGAAAGATTTCGATCCAATTTTAGCAGACCTTTCGTTTTAAATAGGACGTAATCTCTAGTCACTTAATTACAAAACATCTATAAAGAAAGGAAATGGATATTTATAAATTTTAATCGATAATAATGGAATCAATGCATAAAACAAATGATAATGCCTAACAAATTTTTTAATTTTGTTAATATTTATTTGATTACTTACTATTATTTTCTTTTTACTTCATAATTTGAAAAAATGAGGATTTTAAATTATAAATAACTTCAAAAGTTTTATAACTTTTTTAAAGATTTAAAGACAAAGCTCTACATCATGTTTTATATCCCATAAAATGTATGAAATAAAATAAAGTATTCCTTAATGTTGACGCTTTATAAATATTCTTCAAATTAAAAAATAATAAGATAAATAGTGTGCTATGATAAAAAGATTTGAATTTTAACATTCATAAAAAACACTCCAAAATGAAAATCATCCACTCTTTCCCCCAAAATATAGATTTAATCAAAATTTTTAATTTTACCTCTTCAGAATCTTCATAATAAATTTTAAAAAATTATTTTGCTTGCACAGATTAAATAAATAAAAAAATGCATTGCTTGGAAACGAAAATTACTTAATCATTTCTACAGATCTAATTTATATTTTGAAAACTGAAATTTTTGTTCTAGAGGGACGTTTGAAAATCTCAAACTAAATATTAATAATTTTTTTCATATAAGATAAAAATTATTCCACCTTTTAGAAAATGTTTCATCTAATCTACGTTTTCAAATTTAATATTTTTTCTTATATATTTTCTACCACCACAAATTAAATACATTCGAAATACCGCAATTAAAATCATAATTCATGGTAACCGCGAAGAATTTCATCCGGTTTTTTTTCAATGTTACCAATCTTAGAAAAAAGTTTATAAACTATCTCCTTCAACAAAGTTTCAATACATTTTGCTGTAATAATTATTTTAATTGTATTTGTTTTTATTTACCATCAATTACTTACTTTTTTCTTGTTTTTTTGCCATAATTAAATTTTTATAATGAAAGTGGTATCTTTTACATCTTAAAAAGACTTGAGCAAGGAAAAAGTTTAACAACTGATCTAATTTGTTGTCGAAAAAGGCTTACTTCCAAACCTTAAATTCTTCCTTTCTTAATTCCTTCGAGTTTCTTAATATTTCCTACAATGAAACTTTCTTTAATCCAAAGCATTCATTAAAATGTAATTAATCTAATGCTTTCTTATAAAAATCAATTTAATTTGCCTTTTGGAATCTACAAATTTTACTATAAAACATTTCTTCTTTTTTTTGCATTCTATATTAAATAAATGAGAAATAATAATTATTGCAAACTGAAATTATATTTTTCTTTATGATAAAAATCTGTTTAATATAAGATTTCACTCAAAATTTTGCTTTTAAACATCTTTTTGCAATACAAAATACATCAATGTAAAATTACATTCACTAAAAATGAAAATATAATTCATGTCATCTCAAAAAAATTATCTAAATTAATCTTCTGATCTCCACTTTGTGTTGATGCAGCCAGTTTAGGTCATAAAGTAAGATGGTAACTTTTCAAAACATTTCTTGGGAGCTTGTTTCACAGACAGAAGCTAAAGGAACTTCAAAGTTGGCTTAGTTTTGTCGTCTGCGAGGAAGATCAACATATATGAGTGCAATAATTTCACATTCGTTATGGATGCGTTATTTTTCAGTCAGAATTGACATGTATTAATCTCTCTTGACGTGATTCAGTTTCCTTCGTTAAATAATTTGTCTCTTTTTTTATTCTCATTCTCGGTTTTGAAAACAAAGCATTAACAGAAAAGAAAGATTTGTGGTTAAAATCTCCGGAATTCTATGGACATCTGAAAAGGAATCGAATGGAAAGTTTCCTTGTTCATGTAAGAGACCAATATTTAGTAAATGGAAAATGAAGATTTTTTTAAATAAAAAAACAAATATACTGATATCGATTTATTTGTGGTACCGATACCTATTTAGTATCTTATATACCAATTAATTTAGATGTCAGTATTTCCAAATGCGATTGGAAAAGAGCCAGCCAAAAAAGATTCTTGGCTTTTGAGTATAAAATATAGTTTTTCATGGAAATCCAGCCATACAAAAAAGCTCTTTCTAACCGTGAAACAAAAACTCACTTGAAAACTTTTTTTTTTCTGTTCTGTTACATTAAATCACTCTTAATGGAGTCATTTACTGAATACTTTACTGAAGTTATGATTTAAAATGGAAAATGTGAATTTTAGGTTGATCTAAAACTGGTTCTTGTCGCAAAACTTGCTCTGAAGTTACTACGAGTAAAGGCAAAATTCCGTTTTATTTCAGATTAAATATTTACACTTTGTAAAGATGACAATATTTTTTCTCTTGTCTTAAATAATATGTAAGGAAAATATTATTGAATTCGGCCCTATTGTTCAGAATGAGTGGTGGAACATAGAAAGCACTATTACTTTTATCTACATTAAGATGAAAATTTACATTGTCTTCCATGGAAAAGATCCATCTGAATTTAGCTGAAATTTCTAAAGTATTCCATCTTCAAAATCCTCGCACAAAACCAAATTGAACAAACATGACAACGCGTTTACTAAAATTGAAAACCACCTAATCTAACCTATATTTTGAAATCTTCCCCTTTAAGCATCCTAAATTAAATAAACACGATTCTCTAAAAAGGATGGATCACCCAAATCTTTGGTACAAAAGATCCATCTAATCTCTGTTTTGAAATCTTCCCTCTGCCATATCTCGTGCAACGCCAGAGGCTCCCCAACCTTGAATTCCGTGAATCGGGCGGGTGTTCCAAGAGGGAGGCAAGATCTGCTTAGTATTCCGGTGACGGTATGTGGCGAAGAAAAATGCCCTCCCTGCCGTCTGGTCAGCGTTTACGGGTCACTCAGTCGTTACCTACCTTCGGGCAGAATGATGTCATTTTCCCCAAACATCTCAAGGGTTGTTGCCTACCTGCCCGACGCACACAAATGCGGCATTGTTACCATAACATACATGCAATTCTCGCATCACCATTTTATCCTTGTAATTCATAGATCATTTTTAATATAAATGGCTCTTAAGAATGCATTCATTTGTTTAGGCAGATGAATACAAGGCCAGGTAATGCAGCTGATTTAGAGCGGAATGTCTTTCACTTTTTGAATAGTATATTTCTAGGGATTTGAATAAGGTCCTTTAATTATGTTTATATCCACTTATTTTCTTTAATTGTGTAATCGCTTACTTATTGAGATAAAAACTTCTAAAATTTTTATATAAGATATTAAGAAAATTCTTTTTTTAATAAAATTATAATTTCGTTTAAGCAAACTAATTGCATTTAACTACAAAAATCAAATTAATTAAATTAGATTTTACTATATTTTAAATTAACTTAAAATGAGGGTAATCCTAAACAATTCGTTATCTGAGTCACATAATGATATGTATTCATTTTCTATTGTTTATAGATAAACACATCTTTGTCTTAAGAGATTCCAAAAGATTGGTTGAGTAAATTATTAATAAAAAAATTAGACCTTTAACTGAAATTCGATCATGCCAAAATATTACAAAATCCGTGCAAACAATGAAATCGACTGTTTTAAAAGGGGAACAAATCGGAAAGTAATATTCAGGGGGAAATTAAAAAGGCTTCATTATTTGTTATTATTTCAACATCACCTGTACTGGAATTTTCAATGATCCATTTTTTAAATCTTTCTTTTCTTTAACCGCTTTGAGGGATTTTCCTTAAGGAGTTTTAGTGGCACAGATTTTTTTTTCTTTTTTGCCTCATTTACTGCCGCGACTCACAGTTTTTGAGGCCCTAGTTTAAAATGTATTGCTTAGTGGGAAAAAAATTACTCATATTTCAAATTAATTCATATATTTATTCACATTTAAAATTATTTCATTATTTCAATAAGACAGCATATATTAATTTAAAAATAAGGAGCCTGCTTCCTTACTTAAAATATCGACATTCTTTTTATAACTATAATATTGTTTAAGAATGAATGCATATACAAGAAGTGAATTAAAATCCTGGAAATTAACTGCACTTTTATTCCATTTTGATCTAATTTGCAAATTATTACAAATCACTTTGTTGTTTAAGATAGAATCCATTTTAATTTCATAGATCCTTAGATTTTAAAGTAATCTGTAAATATTTTTGATTTTTCTCCCTCGTTGCTTTTCTATATCACAAATTGGAAACTCGGTAGTTCATTCTGAATTACATTTAAACATATTTTAATAAAGAATAATAATATAAATCCCTTCTATCCTAACGGTGCAACCTTACTTTATAATATTATTAAGCAAGATTGCATCGATTTAATTTAATTTCTATCAGTGTTTTACTTATATAGCATGAACATATGAAATTTCCTCGTCATTTTATGTGCTCAAAATTTCACACTTTTTATGCAGAAACCAATCTGAAAAATTATAGATTTAATGAAAAACTACTTTTTAACAATTTCAAAGATTTTCATCAATGATTATTTTAGTGTATTAAAATAGGTATCTCACTTTTATAGTAGATATCTTTATCTATGCAAAACATTTGCTTTTTCAAGATAATTAAAAATTCATATTTCAAGTTACTTAAAATATGTTTCTCAATGGAAAAAAATGAGTTTGGATTTAGAATCAGAGCTCTGAAAAACATTTCGAAACATGACATTATACTTTTTTTTTTTTGCAACAGTTTATCAAATATTCAGATTTCAGATTTCCGCTCAGATTTCCATCTGCAAAATTTGCCACGACACTTAAATTGGAAAAATATGATAACTAAATAAGGACAACTAAAAAGAAATTCCAATTAAAATAATTATTCAAAAATGATTTAAATGATGTTTAACGCAAAATAATTCATAATCTTCGTAATTGTTTAAAGTTGAGGAAATTTTCTCTTATCATTGATTATCTTCAGAACCACTGAACATATATAAAATTACATAACGTATTCATGCAAGTTCATGATGATAGGGATCCAATACTCTCCAAATTCAAAGGTAAAATTCAAAAAAAGGTAGGACACCTGGATGTAATCATTTTTGTCAATTGGATATGAATACATTCGAAAATTGACTTTTAAAATTATTTTCATGTTTAGAAGCATTTACCAGAGAGAAATCATTTACACATACAAAAGATTTTTGTTAAAACATTATTATTAACCTTACTCTTGGATCAATTTTGAGACCAAGCACTGAAAGCGATTTTCCTCAGAGTAGGAAAGGTAGTAGCAGAGAAGAAAAACTGAACGTTATGTACAATTGTCGTTGTTCCTTTTTATTCCATACTATGGAAATTAACGTCGTTGTTCTTACCCATGGCACTTTACAAGAAATCGACCGATAGAATTAATATCGTTTCTATAAAAATTAATATCTTTACGTTTGTGATTCTGCATTTACCTAAACCTAGCCTTGTTCATTTATCATGATCTAGCATTGAAATTCATACCCTTGGTATTTTATTTCGAACTAGACTAACACAAGTCTGGGAACCGAAATTTCCCCCAAAACTTCTGCAACCTTCTATAGAGAAAAGCGGAGGAAAAAACTATAGATAAAAACCAAATTAAAATAAACAAAGATCTCAATTTTCTTACTATCCTGACGAATTCGTGGGAGAATCGTGATTCTGGGGATATTTAAATTGCATTTCTCACCACTAATCACGTGATCATACGCACAACTGCTCTCCAAGTACAGCAACAAATACCACCTCAAACGTAACATGGTTACCTTATAATTTCTCCAAATACTTTGAAAATTCCTTCATGAACAGGACACACAATGGCACAATGAAGGGGAAGGGGAATAGATTCCAGGCATCAACTTTCGAAGTGGATTTACATTAGTGCGTTTAGTCAGGTGAAAGCCGAACCGAGACTCGCGTCAAAGTACTAATATGTGCTCCCCGCCGACTCAACACTTCCTTACTACACCCCTTTCCTGAGCCTA
>JAPMOQ010023642.1:1740749-1756747 GCA_026543055.1 Argiope trifasciata
TCCTCCTGAATTGTTGATGATTATAAATATGAACATTCGGCTTATTTTTCCCATTTTAAGCAGGTTTCAGTATGAGATAATTTTTAATATTTTTTAAATAAATTGTTTCGTGTTTACCATGGTGATTAAATTTTGGATTTACTATTTACATATATATTTTTAGAATGCCTATTTTTAAATACGTTTTAAATTTAGTTTTCTATGATATGCTATGTAGAAATATGTTAATAGAATGTCAGCAAAATCTATAGTACAATGAATAGAATTTCGCAATCCTTCTAATATAGCTATCTCGTATGTTTTGTCTTATGTACCTTATATTATATATCAATCAAAGCTTGAAATTTTAAAGCATTTTGTTGAGGAAATCTATAAAACCAACTTTCTTAAGATATTTATATAAAAAATTTTGAAACTAGTAATGTAATATAATGAAGCTACATATAAGTTTTGATGCATGATTCATTTTAGATAATACGTACAAGATTTCGTCAGCAATGGAAACCACATTTATGCGTAAGGATGAAAATTTATAAGGAAATAAATTGAGAACGTCAAAACTATTTCACTCTAAGACGGGTTTTCAACAATTCTTTGCTTGTTTTCTTCCCGTTGGACGGTATGCAAATAGCATGGAATTTTTTTCTGACTTGTTTCGGAAGGTAGGAGGGGAAAGAATTAGAAAACCTTTGTGTGGTGCAAAAATAACTTATTTATGGTCTGGAATTTTTTCGTTGTACATTATGATATCCCAAATATAAATAGGCAAATATTACTTGAGATTAACTTAAAGATCAAGTTTATATGTTACATTATGGGGCATGCTGTCCATATAGATATTTCTCCCTCAAAATCAAAGTAACTTACTCTAGGTGGAGCAATTTCTTTTATTGCACTTCAGATAGAACTGAAAAAGTCCTACTTGGATCAGCACCTGAAAATAAAAAACAAGTGATGAGAGAATTCATTTTTACATCCATTTGCATACCTGTTTCATGCTTGTAAAGTTAGAAATTTGAAATCAATTTATCGCTCACTTTCTAATGTGCTAGAATTTTGAAACTTGATTATGGCAAAGCTCAATTTTAGTAATTCCAGAACTTAAAAACCAATCAATTTTGGGCGAAAATATCGAACATTACAATTATCTTTATTTCTGAAGAATTCTCTTTTAAAAAACCGCATGGAGTTGGCTTCTGCGTTTAATTTTATGAAGTTACTTTAATTTATATGATTGCATAATGATGTTTTGATGGTATTTTGAAACTTTAAATATAGGTTTCTCAAATTCGAAATTCTGGTAATATCTTCTTGCTAAAAACTCACATCTAAACTGAATCAATTTTTCTTTATTCAATTTAGATACTATAATTTCTCACCAAAATCTTCAGTTCTGAAACTACAGAATAAGTAATCCATTCATTTAAAATCATTTTACAGTGGTTTTAATTCTCAACGATGAGAAAAATTAATTTCGTGTTATTTAGGGTTTGCGCGCCATGATTTAAAAACTTTAAAAAAATAAGTTTAGCTCTCAGCTCAGAAACTAAGTAATATATTTCTTAAACTTTCGAGCAAATCATTCAGTTAATTTCTAAACTAGAAAGTTTCTGATTTATTAATTTTTTTTATCGAAAAAATGTATACCTTCTAATTTTTATGACACTTTTCGATTTAAATTTAAATATATTGTTTAACAAATATTTTCTAAATCTTTTTTTTGGAATTTTTTTTAAAGTATAAGTATTTTATAAAATTTGGGGAAATTTACCCGAGCATAATCACAAATTATTATTATAAGTTAATTCGATAAATTTAATTTTGATTCAATGCATGTAGAAACACCTGGAAGTAAATTTGAAAGAATAAAAAAAAGATTTCAAAATTCATATTATTTATGATAATAAATGATGTTTAAAGGCTGAAAAGTGAGAAATCATAAAAATAAATCAAAAAGTAGTACATTTTCTTACTGCTAAAGCAAAAATTGGAATTTGAAAACTACTTTGATAAAATCTGTTATGACTTTCAAGTTCGAAATAAATATGATGGACTCATCCCGCAAAATGCCATTCTTCGCAGTGCCCCATATGAGTTGGTTAATCGTTGGTTGGTCTTTGCGTCCGTCAAATGAAAAATTCAGTTACCTAAAACATATTAATTCCTATTATATTTTTGTGGAGACAATTCATTTTCGCTAATTTTCCACCATAAAAACCGAAACTCGCCAAATTACTATCAAGCACAGCTTTGTAATAACGAAAAACAAATATTTAATGCAATTTACTATGTGACATTATTGCAATAGTAAAAAAAAAATCTTAAATATAATCTTAATTTATTTTAAAAAGAATGGTATGTTTGTGAGCATAATTTAGTTTCAAACACAGAAAATGGTCATTCTATGTAATATTAATGAAAAAAAGGAACGGACGTTTTGTGTTTTCATAAAATTATTTCTACTAGATTTTGAATATAAGCAGCGTTTTTCATCCTTTATAACTGATTATTTGATTGAGTGGAACACTTTCATTGTCCGCCCAAAATATATTATCACCTACACTAAAAATTGCAGTTATTTAAGATTAATTATAAAATTTTAACTATATCATCACTGCAGTTCATTAGTTAAGAACAATTTAGCTCAATGCCATAAATTTGATTTGTTTTATGACATAGTATTTCGGTTCTGTCGGTTTTTTATATTCTTCGCTACTGCATGCATGCCTTCATCTAAAGTGATAAAAGTTATCCTATCAATTATTATTAAATAAACCATTCCAAATGTAGTAAAATCATTTACCGCATTATTTATCAAAGCAAAAGCAAAAACTCCGATAAAGATTTTTTTACAATACACTTCAATTTTTCGGTGCTACAGATCTAGCATATTTACAATCCTTTTGAATCTACAAGAAAGGTCTATTTTTTATGTTACAATAAACTATGGATTATAAGAGCAAACAGGGATTATTGCAACAGATAATCGAAAACTCGGTTAACAAAGAAGAAACATAAAATAATTTTTCTATTTAATATCTATTTAAATCTAGTTTTCTTTCTAAAAGATTTCTTTACTGAAATTATAAAAGAAAATCTGCAAGTTTTACGATGTATTAGCCGACATAATACCAGAGTAATTGTATCTTGAAATTGCAAGAAAACAAGAAAATACATCCGACACATTAGAAAAGCTATTGAAATATCCATTTTTGATAAGTAGTCGAAAAATCAATCATTAAAAAGAGGACAAAACTTCCTAACTTTTGTTGTAACTTTCCAACACTATTTGATTTTGTATTTTTGCAATGTCTTTAAAAATGCTCTCTGCACAGCATCTTATTCTACTCGCGAAACTTCCAGACACATTGAAAACGCAATTTTCTCAAGAAAATACATGACATTCGCTCACATCACATTTGTAATGCTTAAGTATGGAGTTGTGTTTTTATTTATTTTTTCGCAAAATTGCTTTTTAAGTTATAAAAGAACACATCCCATTAAGCCTATTACAAAGCCTACGCATTGCAAAAATTGATAAACATGCCATGTTTGATAGCCTTTTCTGATAAATTCAACGATTTCATTTTAAAAAAATGAAAATCTCAACTCCATTTTCGCGTACCGGCTAGTTTAACAAAAGCTTTGATTGATAGAGGCTTGTATAATCGAGGATTTACTGAACATATTTTGAGAAGATTTTGAATGTGATTTTCAATCATTGTAATCAAATGGTGTGGGCGATCCTTCACTCTCTGAACCGGGATCTTTTATTCTATGACGGTAGATAAAACATGTTTTAGGATCATGTGCATTTTGGAGCTGCGGTGAAATTTAATCTTCTACTGCGATTCAAAGAACTCAAAATCGAAGAATCGACTCAAGCTGGGCTGCTGTGCCTGATTTTATAGCGAAAAAATTATACGAAGAATGGAAATATAATGAAGGATAATTTACTATTATCTACAAATTATGCGAATTCAATATTAATATAGACTTTCTAAAATGATGAACTCTAACACCTATATGAATTTTGAGTTCAGAAAAGCAAGGAATTCTTTTAGATGGTGGAATCAAAATAAATGAATAAAAAATAATAATGTATATTTAAAATATTTCAACTACAAGAATAGAACTGCATGAAATTTTTTATGAACTTTTTTATGAATGATGCTCTACTTCATTACTTTTATTTTATCGTCCGAAATAATGAGATCGAAAAAAAAAAAGAATTCCGGTAACACTTTTTTTTTTCGTATATTCATTGAAAACATAAATAAAATATGTGTACAATATAGTTTTCAACATATATTTTACAATTTTATTTTTACACTACAGCAAATCTTCTAGGAAAAATCAATGAATTCTCAGTTTACCTTGCAATAAAGTATTTTTTAAGTAACAAATATACTTTAAAAATATTCGATCCATTTTATTTAGTTTGATTTTCAATCTTATTAAAAATTACATAATTTTGCTAAATAATTTCATTTGTAAAATTTTTTAACTAGGGATTTATCAAAATTCAGTTTAATCTAAAGTCCTTCCAGGTACCATATGTTTCAAAAGTATGATTCAATTAACTTTATTCTGAATTTCAGACGTCGTATTATTAAATCAATGGTGTTCACTTTCTAATTTGGTTCTCTTTTTAAAATCTATTTCTGGAAAAGAGCAAATTTATGTATGTAATAAATGGTGGGGAGTAAGTTAATTGAATACTTTACTTTCAGTGGAGTATTTTTAAAGATGATAAAAAATTGTATTGATACCTTTCACTGAATAAAAATAAAGGAAGGGTAAATAGTTTTTGATAACTAATCCACATCAAGAAAAATATTTCTCCTGATATCATTGTTGAAGGAATGTCGTTATTTTTTTTAAAAAAAGATAGAGAAAAAATGTTGCGATTCATTTTCTGTATTAACTGAAGCAGAAAAATCACATGCTATAAATACATATTAAAATTCAATTAAAATCTATCTCATTAATTACGGTATTTTTCCTCCTTCAGACGTGTCAAGAGACCAAGAGGAATAGTGGTGTAAACAAGGAGAAAATGTAAATATCTAGAAGCCTGAAATGTAAACATAGGAAATCTCAAGGGACCAATAACGAATGCTGTAACTGATAGGAAAACGTTAAGGACAAGATATTAATTGCGGAGTAATACTATATAAAAATAAGTAATAATTTTCTTTCCTTCATAATTTGAATCTAATGAGAACTTTTCATGTTACTGAAATTTCACATATGGGAAATCATTCCAAAAGCGAATCCCCCCCCCCCCTCTTTTTTTCAATTCCTACTATTAGTTCATATTTTCCTTACATTTATTTATTTATTTATATATCTTGTTCAAATTTTCAGTCTTGAATAAAATACTTCTTATTCATCCACTCAAATTCGAATGCATATTTTAAAGCTTGTAGTAGATGATACTCAAGTTAATTAATCAAAAATCATTTTTTTTTCAAATTTCATCATTTTTTTGAAATATTAGTTCATTAATTGTATTTAATTAATTTTAATTCTTTAAACAGAGTTTTAGCAGTTTGTAATGAAAATTGAAATCAACATTCAATAGCTCAATCAGTTAAATGCAAGGATTTCAGTATGTTTCACGTGAAGATGAAGAATGCGAGTTCAATCCCTGTGAAAATCAATAGTTTTTTTGTACTTAATAATTTTTTAAATACTTATTTAATAAAAGCTAATTAAAATAAAAAAAATTCTTTGTTGTCCAAAATAGGAAAATTTATGTTACTTATTTCTTGGAATTTTGCATTTCAAACATGTAAATTCAAAATATTTTATGTTAATATGAGTCACGTTTTTTTAAAAAAAGCATTTAATTGTTGTGAAATCTTTGCAAACTGACAAATAATGGTGTGTACTTTACCAACCAAGCGTATGTTTCTGGAAAGCAAGCCCATTAGAGAATAAATTTTACTATCCATCAAAAACTCATTGATCCATCACTGAATGGCCAGAATTAGTTCGAATGACGATGCTTCGCTTCGAAGGCGACTAGTAAAATATCAAACAAAACATGTTTCTTCTTTTTTTCTATTTTTGAAAACAAAGAAAGTCACTGACCGCAAATTCGTAACTCATTCGTTTCAACTGATGACTAGTGACATGTCGATATGAAAGCGAAATATGAATATTTTATTGCATGATTTCTCAACCTATCGTACATTTGTCCTTATCTGTGTATTACATTATTTTTGGTGTTAAAATATTGTGATGAATGAGCTTAAAATAACGTCATTTTTAACATTGTGTTTTTAACTTTTTTATTCAGTTATATATTTTATTTGGTATTGGAACACTCATAAATTTGGTATTATGGTGGTAGCCTGGCCACGTTTTTTTTTAAATTATTTTTATTTTTATTTTAGGATTTATATCGGATGAATAAAAGATTCTTTCTAGAATGTAGTTTGCTGAATTATAGCCAAAGCTTAGTTAAATGAAGATAGAAATAAATGAATCCCAATGCATTGACTACGTGAAGGCTTAACATATCGAAGTTGTAGCTATGAAACAAAGTCAATAGTCATTTTAATCATCATTAATAAAAAAACTAAATATTTACTATCATACACTATTAAAAATTATCTATTTAAATTTATATATTTGAATTTTATTATATATATAAAAAATGTAAAATGTATATTAAAATTATATTGTTTTATATTTATAAAACGTAAAAATTAAGAATATTAAATTTTATACTATATTTAATATTCAAATTTTATTATAATGTTAAGGTTTCATTCATACGAATATGTTTTATTAATTTTTTTTAAATCTTTTATTCTTTTTTTATAAGCACCTTATTGAGAATGCATTGATGCTAAATTAGAAAAGGCTTTCATGATAGTACAGAAAACTGATTCTTCTTTATGTGGTAAAAAATATTTTATATTTAACATCTCTTGATTATTAAATTAAAATATAAATATACTTTTGCTAAAATGAGATTCCACAAATAGATGACAACTAATAAGGTTAAAACTAATCCAGTGTTTTTTAAAGAATTATTCACTTTAAATTTAACTTATTACCTTTCATAATTTTCTTAAACTTATGTATATTTATTAAAAGACCAAATAAATTTTCCTAAAAGTCAAACCGAATTTCGTAGACCAGGAGAATATTTAGCAATTATTAATCTGAATATTCCGTATTGTTTGTATGCGAATAATTCATATTCATTTCAATACATTTGAATTAGTTGATTGTATGTTGTGATTTCTATTATAAAAATCTTCTAACAAGTAATCTCGGAAAAATTAATCTTAAAACGTAGAAGTTAAATTATTTTTTAAAATTCAAATGAAAAACTTAACGGTACTTTCATTTTAATTTAAATATGAATACAACCGAAAAGATGATATTAAAATATATATTCTCTTGAAAGAAAAATCTTAATTAGATGTTCGATTATATTTTTGAATAAGGAAGAGAGGGATTTCTTCCAAAAAATTTAATTTACGTACTATTAAGGGAATGAAAAGCGAATGCGCCTCTCTTGGTTACAAATAATAGTATTAGCTTTTTCATTAGTCTATTACCAGTTTCCAAGGATAAAACAAAAATTACATTTTCAAAATCAACATTAGAACAATCAAAACAGTTTTCTTTTGAAGAATAATTTTAAATCCTATTCTTTTTTATCAAGCAAAAAAAAAAAATGTGAAATTCGATTGATTATTTTTTATACTATCAAATGCAAGTAAAAAGAATTCATTCAGAGACTGAAAGTTACATCTTTCGCACATTCTTTCAAATATTTAGAATTTTATTATATAGATGTATATAAATGTACTTATCATCAAACATTGTTTGACTTTATTCTATGATGTGATGTTGCATGTATAAAATTGAAGATTGTAAAATCGCAATAATTTTGGATCTTGTAAACATAAGTTGACTATATTCAGTTTAACGTGCTTGAAATTTTGACCTTTAATTACGTTTACATACTAAAACAAACACGTAAAAACAAACTCCAGTACGAGAATAGAAAGTCCTTACAAAATCTTTTCAATCATGTTTTTTCCTGTGATCTAGAAGCCGTACAGCTTTATCTGTATGTCTGGTATTCGACACATCGGTATTTCTGTTATATTTACACACAGCTAGAAGCAGCTTTCAGAATTAAAACTTTATTTTTAATCAGTAGCAATATTTTTAAAAAACAGTCATTAAGCATACAATAAAAATACTCAAGTTATGAAGGTTTCAAAATATGAAAACTTTTATTTGAAAGGAAATGATAGCTATCTCAATACAGCTATTTTATTTAGAGACTTTGTAGCTACAAAAGTTTCAAAGTTTTGGGTTTTTTTCTTCAAATAAATATAGATATTTTTGTACCAATGTTTATGTAGCCTATCAGGCATTTTTTTAACTGAAAAAAAGATTTATATGCCAAAATCGATAATTTGTAAGGCATAATCGAAATATGCACAATAAGTTTTATTTTAAAAAGTTTACTCAAAAGATGAAGAAAGAAAGAAATATTATGAAGGTCACTGGAGTGAAATAACCAATGATAAATCTAAGCACATACCAGAGTTAGAGAGTTACTCGGCAGACTTTAACGTGACTAGTCAAACCCTAGGCACCGGGTATTTAGGACTTTAGAGGTAGCGCAGACAAGTGATTAAAAATAAGTAGGTCAAACAGTTTTCTATTGAATAGCTTAAAGAAGAGGCGTGGTAAATATTTCATTCTGAAAAAAAAAGTGCATCATGCTTTTCAACTTGTACCAACTAGACATTAAACTATTTATAAACTAAATCTCTGTTCTGTTGGGCCTCCTGGTAATTTTAGTTTAATCTTCGAAAAAGTCAATTTTTTGGAATATATGCAGATGATAAAAGGATTAGAAACAAAAGAAGATTCTTAGAAGGATACCTTTTTGTGTTTAGATGATACAGAAATAAAAAAAATCAATGATTTTTTTTAAATTACTATCTTCGATATTTGATACCTTACAAGTTAACTAATTGCCATTTATAGAATTTATCCAATAACTTTAAGGATAAAATATATAAATATAGCGATTTAATTAATAATTAAATAGAAAGGTTTTATTTATACAATTAAAATGTCACAAGATCATGACATTTGAAGAAACTTCCCTCACGTTCATCTATAAATGATTTCACACAAATAATGCTCTCCTCTAATTTATACCTCAATAACTCTGGTATCTTCAAATATGTAGAAGAAAGATAATATTGCTTGTACTTAATTACGGTATAAGTGACAAAAATTATTCTACTGATGATATAGCTTAAATAAATATTAGTTCGAAAAATATATCGTCAGACTTATATGAACATAAACAGACAAAAGGAATAAAGGTAATCATAAATGTCATTTTTTAATTGAACATAATGTACTAATAAAGTTTTTGGCTCTATTATGATTCTCTTATGAAATATGAAAAAATAAGCATTGATAATTCAGCTCACAGAAATTATAGCTTTATCTTGACAATAAAATTTAAGAAAGAGTTGATGTTAAATAACAATAATAAAAAAATATATGATTAGTTTAGATAAACGTCAAATAAAAGCTACTGTCATTAAAAAAATGATATCACGCTATATATTGTAATAATCTCTCTTTAATTGACTAAAATTTGCGATTTCTTCTATATGTTAATAGAAAGCAACTACAAATATAAGGAATTTTCAAAAAAGTGAGTACAAAGAAATTTTGATAGAAAATCTCCTAAAAATGTTTTTTTAATCATTCTAAACTCTTACCAAGTTAATTTTCTCATTTATTAATAGACAAGAATTTTAGCATTGATTATCTCTTTGTGAAACTATTTTTGGGAGCAATCTTATCTAGAAACTAATAGTTAGAGAAAAGTATACGTTTCAGTTACGAAATACTTAGCGCAGTTTTTTGTTTTATGTGTAGATTATATCTGGAACAGCAAACTAGATTGAAATAAAAAGAATCAAATAAAATTATACCGATTGATGTATAGATTGTATTACATTTATAATGGATGATTAAGACTGTACGTAGTAAGTTTTATGGAGTATTGGTTTGGTTTGATTTAGTTTTGTGGCGCAAAAGTCATATTTGGCCATTATGCGCCAAAATGGAATATTGGAGCTAACTTTGACAAACATTTTTTAGTATATGAATACATGGACGGAAACGACAAAGTTGAAGCAAGAATGCCTGAAATTGGCATTAAAGAAATTGTTTTCAATACTGTCCTTGACAAGTGTTATTTTACAGCAATATTATCAATAAATAATTAAAGTACATCATATTAGGCATGAAATAGTAGAAGGCCAACCCTACAGTTTTGGCACACTTTTAAAAGCAATATCTGGTATTATTTTTTTTTACCGTCGTTTCAATGATTTTACCAAGCATATGTTACTGTTGGTGTATGCAGTTTTAAAGTAAATAGTTAAGTAACACTCGTTAATAATATTATTAAAAACAATTCCATTCAAGTCTACTTCTAATGTTGCACTCAGAGGATCATTTCCACCTATATATTTCAATTCAAAATGTTTGTTATAGTGTCTTTAACACATAACAAACATTAAAGTTTTAATCAGGAGATTTTGAATCATCTTGTATTTCTTAACACAGTAAAAAGGGAAAAAAGCTATCTTTGTCTCTAGTCTTAAATAATGCTTAATTCCCCATCCTCAACTCAAAAATTGTCCAATTCTTTTACTTTCACCATATACTTCTCTATGCTGCGGGAAAGGGGAGTAAGATTTTTTTCAACCAAATACAAATAGTTAAAAAATTAGAAATATAAAATAAGCCGGAATATATGATCATTTAAACTTTTATATACGATCTCACCCTTTAGTTTCTAGTACCGAAAATTTCTGTATTAGAAAATTATCTGTATTCATCTACAGAGCAGTATTTATACATTTTCTATCTTGACTTTAATGACAATATGTCCATATATAATATAACGCCCTCTTGAGTTCCCAAATCTTATAACACTGAAGTTATCTAACCATTTGCATAAGCGAAAGAGGGGGAGGGGGAACGCTAATTGTTAAAGCTTATTGTTAATAATTAGCTAATTGTTATTTATTGTTAAAGATTCCATGAGGCTCACCCTAATAAAGGGACATTTCGGACAACCATACTAAAAATTTTAACAATAAATAACAGAAAGTTCTTTGTTGTATATTTTGTTGAACTATTTTTTGTGTAGTTCAAATATTTCTATTTTGACTTACTTTTGATCTGGCATTTTAAAACAAAATCCAAAAGGAATCACTACTAATCACTGGATAAATCGAAATTAATCACTGGGCACAGGCATCATATGCAATTTTATTTCCAACAATAACAATGTTTTGGTATACTTTCAGTAAGTATTGATGACTTTGAGAGATACTAAGTTATTGAATTCGCATTTTCCTGACAAAACCACTTTTACAGTTTAAAATATTAATTCATCATTAAAAAATTTTGTGATGTTTATTTGTTTCTTTTTCTCATAATCCACAGTTACCGAACCTTTTGATACTTTCGTTGATAATATGTTTTTTCTTGGTATCCAGTAAAGTTTTTTCTTCCTATGATGTAGGAGTTTCTTGCCAAGTATATTTGAGAATCAACTCTTTCAATATTAATGTTACCATCTCAACATTTAACAGTGCCTTTTAGTGATGTTGATCTTAAAGGTACCATATACTTCTATGGTAAGAACCGTGCCAAAAATACGCTATTCAGTAAATAGCATAAACGCAGTGATGGTAAAAATGTTTATCTCCATATTTATAAATGTAAAGATCACAGTTTCAGAAACTTTTACCATTGTCAACCTTCTTTCTATATAATCAAAATAATCTTTCGAACTCAGCTGCAGAGCATTAGCATTTTCGACCCTGAATTCTCCTTCATTTAATGAAGTGTGGTTATCTATTCAAAGCTTGAACTAAATCATTTCCTCGAAATGAAGACGCAGCAATTACAGAAGCGCATATGTTTGTTTTTTTAAAATTGTATTATAATAGTTTTAAGACCAATCTTGCTATTCATATTTTAAAATTTTGTATATTTTAAGGAAGATACTTTTTTATTCCAAAAGTAGTTTGCACTTGTGTTTAAAAATATCTTTATGAAAACAATGTAAATTTCTTCTTAAAATTCTAAATTTTTAAAATTATTTTAAATCTTTCATTCCAAAAATTTTATTTTGCTATTTTTTTTTGTAAATTTAATAACACAAACACAGCTATTAATATAATAAAAACATTTCTGTGTTATCTAGGCATGTTAGTTTCGTTCAGGAAAACAAGCGATCCAGGTTAAAATTACAAAGGAAGTACTTTGGTATCGATTCCTCTTCCGATTTGGTATCGATGAAGAAATTTGAGGCACACCCACCCTCAAAACTTTAAAAATACTCCAGTAGGAGAGAGTTTAACACAAATGGACTAAGCGAAAACGAAGTCTATCAACACGAATCCTGTTCTCGCTCGGAAGATCTTAGCTGAAATCGAGTTTTGAGCTCAGGACCCTCCAACATTGAAGATGGAGCTTTGTCATGCAACCGACGTACAGAGAATCTTACTAAAGTCTAAATGTCTAAAAGAAAACGTGTCGTAGTTTTTATTTGAAGATACATTTTTACTCTTCTTTTAGAGTAATTTCAAAACCATTTCTAAAAATAATTACGAGCATTTTAACAGAAATATTATCATTAAACTTATGAAAAACTATTTTAATATGAATGACAAGAGCGAAGTAATTTCTCCGATATACATTTTTTATTGTTATACTTCAAAAAATTTATTTAGAGCTGTCCAAGTTTCTAACGTATATTCAGAGCTATTTTTTAGTGTTTAACCATTTATTGCAAAATCCTGATGTATGTAATGTAAAAATAATCAGACATCATCCAGTAACTATTCAATCACAATCTTTCTCAATAACGAAGACAAAGATCAGTTAGTATACATGAGTGTCAATGATTGCCTCTTTTTATCAATCTCAATTGCAGTTAACAGAAACATCAGAAACACAAAAATTAGATATTGGAGGAATAAAGAAAAAAATTATAACATTCTTATTAAAGTATTACTCATTTGTTATTATTAAAGTTCGATGAGAAATAAAGCAGATGCGGTGTGGAAGTATTGTGAAGTGGTGTCGGCTCATTTGACTAAGACATACATTTACGAGGTCAATCCCCAAATAATTATGAACTAACCTTCTAAACAAGCCGATAATCTCCTCATTTACCCAATCTGGCAAAATAAAAATTATTTCTTAATAGCTATTCCATAAACATCGTTGATAATCCAACATCTTCTAAAATCGACCCATTAATTACTTTTGTTTAAGTCTTGACACTTCTAACATCGACGATAGATGTACTTTTTCTCTTTACATTTTAAAAGTGAATAAACTTGTTCCAGATTTTGTTTTTGTTTTATGGATTTCTTTGACTTTTTTTTTAAATTGATGTATCAAAAGAAATCAATTATCATTTCTGCTGGAATTCTACAGAGTAATGTTGAAATGGCATTGCGCTGCCTATGCTATCTTTTGACAAACAAAGGAAGACATTCTTAATGTTTAGTATAGAAAAATGCAAAAAAAAGTACAGCAAAAAATTTGACCTTCTGGCTTTGATGAATCTCCATGTTCCAAACTTTCTTGAAAAAAAAGAAACTTTAGAATTATTTCAGTCTACCCGTCTGTATGTGTTTAAACAAGATTACTCAAAAACACAAGTCAGAGAAATATAATTTGGATAGCATCCATACACTAAGTTTGCCGATTTTTGTCAAGTAATGAACGAAATCCGTCAATGGGAAAAGTACTTGACTATGTGCACGTAGCTGTGAATACGTAAACTCAAAGGCGTAGCGAAGAATACAATTGAACTGGGTTAAATCTATCACCATACCTAAAATTGTGAAAAAAAAATCAAATTTTAAGCTAAATTTGTCAGAGGATGGATTGTGTCGAAGTATTGTATCTATTCGCGTTTTTTAAATACAAAGGGTCGAAAATATAACAAGCCACATAAGTGAAATTCGATATATGATATTAAAATTACAGTTCCGTATATTAAATTTAAGGCCCAAATTGACATATTGAAGCTAAAAGTTTAATGTAAGTCAAGACGCATTATGAAAAATATAAAACAATGGAAGTTGTACTTCGCTGGCTTACAAAGATACAAACAACTAGATAATAAAGTAATTCAGAAATTATGTATATAACAATATAAAGTGTGCTCATAATTAGTACAGGTATTCTAAGCTCATTTATAGGGAAAGTGCTGATCCAAACACAATGCTATTTTGTAAACATATTATATAGCTCAATCTGTTTTAAAATGGGAGGGGGAAGAACAGAAAAAAATCACATTTTCGCCATTTGAGGAAGCAATTTCACTGCTGACTGAATTTCGGAAAATAAGTTGAATAAAGAAATGCTTTATGTAATTCTCTAAAAAAATTTAAGTAATTTTTTTAGTTAAAAATTTGCAAAATTTTGAATATTTTGGAACAGAAATAAATTTTGAGCAGTTAAATTCATTTTTTTTTACACATTTTCTTCTTACTTCTATAATTTTATAATTTAGTTTGAAATGTTTGTTAAATAAGCTTTCTTTCAATGTATTATGTAAACAGTATTTTGAAAATGACGATATCGACTGTAGAATGCACCATTTTTTAATAGATTTCTTTAATGAGCAGTGATGTTCATAAATTAACTCGATAAAATTATTTACATTTATGGAGCACACAAAATGTTTTAAGTAATTCAATAAAAAAATCGCAAGGATTACAATCAGATGAATAAATATCGCATAATTCTCATTTATACAATTTTCCTTGCAAAAAGTAAATTGCCATTGTTGAGAAGGAAACGTAATAAATCGCTCTTATTATATAGGATCTAGAGTATACATTAAATATTATACAATCAAGAAAAACATTCCTCTTTTTATTTCCTTGATATACGAAGTACACAAAGCAAAAGTATTGTACACATTTCGTTAAAAATTCGGTCGTGAGGTTTTAATTAATGCTTCCACATTTTATACCTTCTCGAATTCGAAAACCCCATTTTTAGAATTATGTCTATCTGTCTGCAAACGCATTAACTCAAAAATGCTTAAAGCTACATGTATGAAATTTAGTATATTGCATACACTAAATTTGAAGAAATCTATCAAATTTTTAACGAAAAATATCTACAGTATGTCTTCTGTCTGGCTGTTTGAATAAACTTTAACATAATAACTACAAAACGCAGAGAGCTAGATCTATAAAATTTGGTAAACAGATTTGTCATTAAAAGTGTAGATATGTACACGTTTGGAATCAATGATCTCCACTTAAAGAGAGTACGCAACAAAATGAAATTTATTACACTTCAAAATATAATACTATTTCACTCATTAAATGTAAATACGAACACATAAGTAATTATAGAAAAGTCGCTTATCTGGCATTTACTTCTTTTTGTCTGCAACAATTTAGTAAAGAAAAAATGAACTAAAATAATTTTAATCTGAGTATATTTGAACTTAGCAACTCGCAATCAACATTGTTTCCTGGATTATCCGCTCTCTATAGCAAATTGTACGTGAGTGATTTTAGATTTCTATACAAATCATACTTATTGAAATATGATGCACTTATAACAAAAAATAATAATTAAGAAAAAAAAATTCAATTTTGGAATTTTTTAAGTAGTTTTTGAATGAACAGTTACATCTCAGAATTTATATTTCAAATATCGGTTATAATGACATTAGTTCCATTTCTTTAAACCATCAGTGATATGTTTAATCTAATCATTCAATTATTATTAATTAAGAAGTACTTGCATTTTAATGAAAATAAAAATTTTGATAAGTACTTAAAGTTCTTTTATTAATTGATAATAATTATTTACTAATTTACAACAATTTCATTAATTTATAATAATTATTTACTAATTTA
>JAPMOQ010023642.1:1756757-1790579 GCA_026543055.1 Argiope trifasciata
TAATTTACAACAATTTCATTAATTTATAATAATTATTTACTAATTTATGATAATTTTATAAATTTATAATAATTATAATTTTTAAATCATTTTTCGAAAATGGATATCAAAAGATTTTTAGTGGAATTTTATTGTCCTTAAACTTTTCAGTTTAAATGAAAGTAACAATCTAACCCAATGCCGGTAATTTTACCCTGTAATTAAATACAGGATCATTTCTCCGTTCCATCACAATAAAACATATGAAGTTTTTTTTTTTTTAAAAAAAAGTACTGCTATTTTACAGGATGGGACCGAAATTCATATAATTTTAAAATATCGATCGATTTTAAGAAAAAATATCAAGCATGAGTTTCTATCTTTAATCAGTTGACACTTTAAATGGGTAAAATCTTCCCATCAAATACAATTAGAAAAATTGCTTTACAATTTACATCGCAATGATTATCCTTAAAAGTACAATTTTATATGAGAGGGACTGGCTTGACCGGTTTTAAGCGCCAAAGGAATCCAACATCACTCATCTATTTGAGAGTTACTAAATCAAGAATATGGGCCTAAATACCGATCCCCTCATTTAGAGACGGCCCACTAAAATAGCATCCCTTCGTGCGTTCCAACTCCAGAACTTGTTTTTTAGAACACAACGCAACAAGAGTTAAATCACTGACACACTGTTCGATAATAGAAGGGAAGTTGCATTCTTGCGAACCTGAAACTATAGAGCAAAACATAGAGAGGATGTCGAAGGGGAGAAGAAGGGGGGGGGGAGTCAGACTTGCCAGGTACATCCGACGAGCGATTGGTTGCATTTTCTAGGTTGACTTCACATCCTTCTGAAGACAGGTGGTAGAAAACGTGTTTCGAAGCTCTGAAGAAAAACTCGAGAGTAAGAAAAGCGAAGAGGTTCTTGAATTGAGTGGCGCGCGCATTCTTCGGTGATGTTTTCTCGTTTCCTTTGAACCGAAGTTTTTAATCATCTTCTCTGAACTTTTGTGTTCACACTTTTGGAAGAATTAAGTTTCTAGAAACTGATATCGTGTTACTGGATAGTGGACTATTTCCCACAGACCTTGATTTTTTTTTTCTTGTAGAGCTTCGACGATAGTTTCAAACAGGAAAACAGACTTATTTGAAGAGCTAATTAAATCTGAATTTTTAAAAATTTAATATAAATAATTCTTTGGTACATGTCAATATTTGCCGGCATATAAGTCATTCAAGAATTTCTTCATTTGAAATTATGATTTAGTTTCACCACATATTTGACTTTATCTTTTAACTTTATTACAATTTCAGTTTGTCAAATTAACTAATGCTAAACAAATTTTATCATCTGTAGAATAAGTTACAAGAAAAAATAAATATAAATATCAAGAAAAGATGTTACAACTTCCTCCTCCATTACTAGACAGTGGTCAAGTAAGTTGCCCACCATGGTCATCGAGCAGATCATTGGGCTTCGGCTGCGGGACAGCCGTCTTGAATGGAGTTGTAGGTGGAGGTGGAGGCCTTATTCGACCAGACCGATCTTCTAGAACCAATGTTCAAAAACTTACCTGGAGGAATTCACCTTGGATCAGAGGATATTCCCATTCCGATTCTAAAATCAGTAGCATGACAATTGCAGATGTGAGTCCCACCGTAGCTATGAAGCGAGTTATACTTTTGTACGAAAATCAACAATACAGAGAAGCCGCTAATTTTGTCAACAGATTGCATCGGAGCACTTTTAAGGCTATTTTAGATGATTTGCCCATAGATATGTTTGTAGAAGCCATGCCTCAAAGTTTACCCATTCTGGAAGCTCTTTATGCGAAAGTGTTTCTGTCGGATGGATTAAATTTTCCCATGCGTCTTTTAAGACCTGAAAGTGTTATCATGCAGATGGCGAAAATGTTTTCTCACCGAGATGTATTTGAATCGATGATGAATGGTCAAAATCCCTTTATTTTGTCATGCAAGAAATTAATTAAGGTAAATATTTTAGTTTTTTCTTTATTTTTTAAAGTATTTATCAAATTATTTCAGTGTAACAAATGTTGAATAACTTTTTTAACTTATTACATAGCATTTTATGTACTTCCTAAAATTACAAAATAATATTTACTAAACCTAATAATATTTACTATTATCTTTCATTAATTAATACTTTTATGAATTCTTACAATTTCATGTTGAATGTATATAATTTTATGATCTATCAACCTTAAAATACTTCATTATAGATTAAGGATTATAGACCATTTTTTAAAAATTAATTTTCTTTTCTAAAATAAAAAAAAGTTAACATTGTTCGTTCATTAATCTAAAAATCACTTAAGAAAAAATGCCAATTTCATTCTGTTTTAATTATAATCGCTTAAAGATACCGATAAAAAGTTTTCATAAACAGCTCATAGAATTTTTTATGAATTACAACTTTTAGAAAATAATTGTTTTTGGTACAATTAATGATACTTTTAAAGTCATCTTGTTAAACTCATTTTATTTACCTTAGCCAATAGTTTAAAAAAATTTAATTAAAAAAAGTATAAAATGAGATTAATTTATATGAACAAAAACTTTTTCTATCGTTTTCTTTCTACAAAAAAGTTACTTTGAATCACTAGAGTGTAATTTTTCAAACAAATGAATAAATATTAATTTTTCGTTGTAAAACATTTAAGTATGTTATGGGAAACTCTTACTTGCAACAGTAATTAATTCGTATGTTACTAATTGTTATCTCAATCGACTGAAATCAGACTTCATGTTTGCATTGCTCCCTCGTCGCACAAGTAGCATTAGACATTATCTTCTATTCTATATAGAATAATAATGGTGAAATTCAAGTCCTTTATTAAACATTTAAATTTTATAAAATCGTATTAAGTAATATAAATTAAATTAAAAGAATTGTGTGACTGAATATTATTCCCATAGATATTTAAAGAAACCCTTTACAACATCGATAAACTTTTAATAACATAATCTTCAGTTATTTTTAAGAATCATTACATCGCTTTTCGCGACCGTTAATTCGAGAGAAGCATTAAGTTAAAAAAAGAGATTCCGGTTTAGAGTATAGAATAACAGGAGTTTTCACTTAATCGTATTGCTTTGAAATTAAAGAGGTGATTTTTACGGATCACTGATTTTGATAATGAAACTTTTTCTATCGTCTTCTTTGTACAAAAAAAGTATGTAAATAAACTTTTTCTCTCTTTTTTATTCGAATTGTAGAAATAATACTTAAGAAACTGCGAACGAAACGTTTATTCATTTTAAGAATAAAATACTATAGGATGAATTTTTACGATATCTCTATTTTCTTAGAAAATAAATTAATTGTAACTACAATATTACGTATGATAATCAGTACATGAAAAACACCTGATACTTTTAAACAGACTTTACTTTTAAACATACTTGACTTATCATAAAATTTTTAATTGGTGCAGTGCAAAATAATAATAACTATTATTGTATTAATATTTTTACCGTTGTGTTATTTGCTCCAAATTGTTTCAATTTTTTTGCGTGAAATACAAATTTTAGTCACTTTCTTTTTTATAAAAAAATCCAGTTTTACCATACCAGAAACATATTATTTTGTCCATCATGTGACTACTGAATCTAAAGAACATAAATTCATTTGACACAAAAGTATTATCAAAATATTTTCTTCTAGACTACAGCCTTTTTCTAGATTATGGTAGCATGGCAGAAATTTAATATCTTTATGACACTAGAAATTGATTTTAAAAAGAAAAATCACATTTGAACATTAAATATTACTCTTATGTTTTCACTCAGACGGTTTTAAAATCTTGTGTAAAAGAAAAGTTAAAGGTTTATATATAATTGGATTCTAAAACACTTTCAAGATACTTGTGCTCTTCGTTAGTAAAAGAATTTGATTTCTCGTGCAGAAAAGCATGTCTACCTCCGAGGGGAGAAAATTTTCTTTTAATTTACAATGATAAAAATTTAGACTGACAGTGTACGCTCTTCTATAATATATACGTGTTTGGACCAATCAAGCTATTTTAAAAAGGTAAAAACATTGCTATTTCTTATAATGTGATTCTTTGTGTAACAAAATCTCCTCCTCTCAAATCTCCATAAAAATGCGTCTTTCACAAGGCTATATATTTAGTTGTGTATCGTTTTTGATAAATACTAGAAATACAGGCGTTTCCATAGTTGAATTAATAATTAATAGTTCCTTAAAAGTCCAAAGTAAATTTTTAATATTTTTCAAATAAAATTCAATGGATTTAAAATAGTGCTCAAATGACTTGACCGAAATTTACTCTTTATGAAGGAGAAATGTTTGAATACGAATTTTCGTCTATTCAGTTTCTCAAGAAAATGCTATTTCAACGAAATTGTTAAGTCGAAAGATGTAAAAATTTGGGCATTCAGTAAGAATAAATTTCATTGAAGGAACACACTGACACTACAAGAAAATAGGCGCGAACTCGATATAAACTTGACTAATTTTGTATGGAGTCTATATAATATCTTATTTCTTACACAAATTGAAAATCTTCAAGTGCCATAATGTTCATATGAATTTCCTTCCAGAACTATTGAACATATTTTTTTGTATAGTAATAACTATTTTTGTGTGATGCCTTTTTAAAAAATATTCATTCAACTTAGTGTTTCTAATGTATTCATGGTGTAAGCAAGAGTTATGTTACTCATGTACGGGAATTACTCTTAGCGAATCTTTTTGAACAAGAAGTAGTTCAATGAAATATAATAACTTCATAGATTTGAGAATTAATTTAATTCACAATAATCCAAATGAATGGATTAAAAGGCGCAAATATAAAAATATTTTAAAATTATTTCCTTTATAGATATTATTAAATTTACATACAAAGAATGAAAGAAATCAACTAAGAATTTGTGAGATTACGGTTAGTTCAAATTATTAAAGCAATTAGAACAGCATAGAAACGTCGCACATGAATCGACTGTTGTACAAAGAATCGCATTATAAGAAATAGCAATGTTTTTACCTTGTTAAAAGAGCTTGACTGATCCACATTATTTTTCCAAAGAACTATTAAAGAAATATTATCTTAGATGCATGCATTAAAACAAAAAAGCGCTTTTCTTATTATGACAATTATACATGTTATTGAGAATTCCTTAAATTTTAAAATCTTCAATACAATACAATACAGTAAGAAAAGCTTTATTCCATTCTTTTTTTCCAAGGTTCCTGCATATCTTTATATGATATTTTATGAGTTATTTTCAAATTATTATTATTATTACTTATAACAAAAAGCTCTGATCAATAATTGTATCAACTTTGTTAGCAACAGCATGCAATAAAGTTAATTCTGTTTGCTACAAAGTAAATTCTATTTCTTTTGCGAGAGCCAATAAGGTTAATAGCGTAACTTACATTCATCAAATACAAAATAAAGATTATATTCATCTAAGAAAACTCGGGCTGAAAGTTTTATGAAAATAAAAAAGACATCTTAAGATGCCACTTTTCGAAAAAAAATGGCATGAATTCAAAAGTATTTTGAAAAGGAAGGAAATTCTCTAGATTTTAAAATGAAAACAGCAAATGTTATTTTATTATTTGTTAGTATTTTTAATCTTACATATTTCCAAATTAAAAAAAAAGATTTCTCACAAAAATACGACTATATCAATAGACGCTGAACAACTGAAGTTGTTTCAAAATAATAAATAATTAATACTCTAAAAGTGAATAATTAATTGATTAATTTTAATAAATAACTAAATAATAAATAATGAATTTTGAATGGAAAAAACGGACATTCTGGTAGATTGTAAAAGAGCAGATTTAAGACTATCTAGTTCAATTCTTTTTTATGAATATATTTTCTATATCACTGATCGCTGCAATAAATAGGATAATAAATCCTTATTAAAAATAATTATGATAATTTTCAGTCTTTGACATATTTAAATTGCCACATTTATAACAAATTTCTTCTAAATAAAGAAGCAATTGCAGCGTTTTTTAGAAAGACCAACCGAAATAGCTTTCTTTGGAATATTTATTTGGTGTATTTTCATTCAAGATAATATGTATATAAACTGAGATATAATTTCTATGTAAGTACGCATCGGTATGTCTGAATTTAGCAAAACTGGCTGCCCATTGAAACTGGAGCAGATATAAAGTAGCATTTGTTTTTATCTGCAGCAAAGTAGGCAAACTAGAAATATAAATGCTGTATATTAACTACTCTTCTCAACCATCCTGATCTTATTTCACATACACACGTGTCAAGCAACACATTGTGTGCATTTAAATTAAGAAACGCACATTCTTATGCTTTTCTTATTTAAAAAGATTATAAGCTGCAGGAAAAGGAAGCGACACTTAAAACGAAAAGCCTATAACTGCTAAATAGCTATGCTTAAAAATAAAAAACCCGATTAAGTTACTGATAAAGCTTTGATCCAAACGTTTACTGAGCGAACATTTTGAGAATGACGAATAAAAAAATTTTATGGGAAAAGAATTGGAATAAATAAATCATATTATGGAAATTAAGAAATAATTTAAATATGCGATATTGCTTACTTTTTATTTAACTTTATTTTCCTACTTAAATATCATAGAGTGTTTATGATTTAAAATAATTTCTAAACTGCAAATATCTCCTTTCTCCAATTATACTACTCATTTAAATTGAAAAAAAATTTCAATCTTATTTTTTACATAATATCTTAGGTAACTGCTTATTTCGATATAAAAAAAATTACATAGAGAACAAAAATCCTGTTTTTGAAATCTCTGATTTCAGAAAAGCAGATTCTTATTAATATACAGGATTTCTTATTGATATTTTTTAATTCTGAATGAACTATTATGTATTTACAATTAAGAAATAAATTGTAGTCAAAATGAAAAGTCGGGCTTTAAAAATTTTCATCCTAGTGAGCTTACATTTTAGCAATATAACCAGTTCTATATTCTTACAGAGATGACGAAACTGTATCTTTTATCGATGCGGCTATCCGAATGTAACTGATGATAAGATACCTATTTTTTTCCCTTTTGACAAATGATTTCTCTATTCTAAATTATATCCGACCTTTAAATCACTATTTCTCATAAAATAGTTACTTATTTAAATTTGATATTTTATTTCAGGTCATTGTTGTTTCTGAGCCCCGTCTCAAAAAGCAAATGATAGGCCGAAAAAGAGCATTAGAGAAAGCGGTTGAAGGTATGGGACAGCATGGTCTCGTTGGAACATCAGATAAAACGCTGATGAATCTACATGAAGCTCTCAAGGTTGAATTTGAGAGAGCCATTCATCAATACAAGATTGCTGTCCAGAAACTTGATGAGTTGTGCTTAACTCCTAAGCAACTCGTGACAAGATCTCTGTCTTACGGCCCGGCACCAACAAAAGCCAGCCATCAAAGACAGCTGAGTCTCCGACAAGATGAAATCCAAGAGAGACTTATCAAAAACAAATCTTTGTTGAACGTCATTGAACCTACTCTCACTGACCATTCATTAGAACTCCTATTGAAGATTTTGCAGAAAAGAGTTGAGATCGATAAGGATATCATCTTTCAATTCACTCAACTGAAGAAAGAAGTGAAAGATATCAAGGCAGATGCCGTCGTAGCTCCTATACTTATGAAGTTCTCCAAAGGTTGTTCCAGAGTATTAGAATTAATGAAAGAATTAGGCGATGAAGGCGATGATGATGCTAGCAGCAGTGACATATCTGGATATCATAGTGACTCCGACTCAGCTATTGCCAACGGCAGTCTCCAAAGCCGTGGTTGCAGAAGATACAATCTCATGTATAGATCAGGTAAAATTTAATTTTAAAGACCAGTAATAGGAATTATATAGAACTGAAAAAACATTGATATTTTTAATCATGTATAAACTCTGTTTTAATATGTTTTTATTAATGTTAAATTCATACAGCGTGTTAGTGCTCCTTAATTTTACTGAATGCCATTAAAAGTATATATAATAATAATTTTTTTTAGCCTTTCAACGCAAACTTTTAATTTCACAATCCTTAATGCTGAAAAATACTTCTAAAAAATAACGAATTTTAATTTATTACGTTTATTTTAATTTCATATTTGCCACTTTATTAAGTTAGTTTATCGAGAGTGTTTATGCCCATAGAATCTTCAATTTTAAGAAAATATCTTGACAAGAATTAAGTTGACTTGGTGTTTTAAAAGTCCAATTACAGTTTTCCAGAAAAAAATAAAATAGTTCGGATCAATCAAATGCCAAAATTGTGAGTTCTAGGAAGTTAATATGTTTGAATTTATTTGTTTAGTGCCAATGCTTTATTAACAAAAGGGTACAAAAGAACGACCAAACATGTCTTCCCGTTATTTGGCTACCGAATAAATGATCTTGAACTTACAGAACTTGGACTAGTGTGAGAATGTTCATTCATCCGTGTGATTGTTTTCAGTAATTTGATCCAGCTTCGAAAGGAACAAATATCATTTCCAAGTCCACTGCAATTGAAACCCTTAAAATTATTTATACGCCGCAAAGGCTTCTTTAATTAAAAGCCAGCACGAAGCGGTATATTCAGCTATGTATGACTACTACCTAAATGATCTATCATTACTTGCACTAGTGTGAGAATGTTCATTCATCCATAGGCAATAATTTTCATCGGGCGAAAATAAATATAAACATAGTTTCACTTTCAGCAAGGAGGAAAAAACTTTTATTTTCTCACGCTTGGCTATTATTCAAGAAACAATTTACTTTCGTTCGCTATTGAAACTATTATCAAGGATTTCTTGAAATGTTTTAACATTTTGAAAGTATATTATTAACCAAAGAATATTTTAATTATAAAATGTTAGTAGTTTTTATTCTATTTCTTGCTTCAAGATAACACCTGTATTTATGAAATGATTTATGCATTTTTAATGATTAGGCGGAATTCATTTCATTATATTGTTTTGTTTTGTACCGAGCGCAAACATTAATCTTTCTGAAAAATCAATCTTATATCTATTGTATAGATGTACATATCAGTAAAAGGTTTTACTGAGAATATTAGCCTCGGGATCAATGACATATTCCAAAGGTAGTAAAATAAATGCAGTTTCTAATAAAATTAAATCCAATCAACTTTAATTCATAGATAAGTGTCCATGACCGTTATCAAAAAATTGGTTTATAGTTGATATTTAATGTTTATCGATATTATTAACGAATACATACATAACGATTTTTTTTTCCATTGGATAAAATAGTTCGACCATCGTGTCTAGCTGAAAATCTATTTGGAGAGTTTAGTATTATTTTATAGTCTGATCTATATGTTGCTATTTGTAATATTATGTAAGTTTTTTAGGTAATCTGTGTAGACAATAGGCTATCCGCTTTTGATTCTGCAATAATTTAATTCTTGTAGCTAATCGCAATTTTGATCACTCACCCAATAAATAATTATTAAATTGAAGTTTTTTATAATTTATCAAATTTAGAGAATTATTTAGATATACTTTTACCATTGGTTGGGTGGTTGGTTGGTTGGTATGATTTTAAAGGATTTATGATGTCTGAATTCGACCAGACAGTGCCAAATATATTATTAAAAATACAAAATAACGTCTTTTTGGCACGATAAGTCTTTCTTTTTATTCATCTTGCTTACTATCATCCATGGATAAACTTAAATGATTTAAATCAGTAAAATGCTTCTGTAACAATACATCAGTAGGTTGTCACTCCAAAAATATATTTTCTCTAACTATCTTTTTTATTTTGATTAATTTTTTATATTTTATGAATTGAACAATTAAACCTGATTGCGGAAAATTCTGTTAAAAATTTTGAATTAAGACTTGTTTATCAAAACATTATTTTGATACGCTTTTCCTTACATGAGCTTGAAAACTCTGAATTTATTTAAAGCTGTAAAATGATTTTTTTTAAATATTACAATCACAATTAGGTTACTACTTCGGCATGACACTGTATTAGAGACTTAAAAAAGTATTGTGATACCATTCAAACCCAAGAAAATTAAATTTATCAAAATGAATCTGCAACGAAATAAAGCAAAAGCAAACACATCCTAACAAGTACCTTATTGTAATTTCCTTTTACAAGCAAGTACTTTCGCACTAATATTCATGATTATTTCATATTAATTTAAATTCTGGCATAAAGCACCTTATTGAAACTCGGCTACTTCAGAACGTAAACAAACCTTTATTTAACCTCTACTGAAGTACTACTTTTGGAAAAGATGTTAAGCAGGCTTCCGCGTTTTTGACATAAATAACAGGATTTTTTAGCGGTTTTGCTCAAAGCTGTTAAAATGTAGATAACCAGGTCAAACGCGAGATGAGAATTTGGCGGCAATTTAGAGGTCACGGCTACACACACAGCACAGTAAATCATAACCTTTTATTTTCTTTCCGATTCGCTCAAATGTGAGTCATGAGGTGGCTGGCTCGAATCATTAGCAGATGAGAAAAGTAAATTAGGCGAGTCACGTACTTTTCGAGTGGAGTTTTGAAAACTGCAATTACGGACAGTCTAGCTTAAAATTACTCAACGGTATTTCAACGTAGTTCTTAATTTTCAGGCATAAAAATCATAACACATAAGTTTCAATTTAAGGCGCATTGAAAAACAAATCAAAACACTTAGAATTGAAAAGACATTATTTATTTTGATATTTAAAAAAGCTAATATCTATGTTTATAACTGATATTTGGATTATCTAACTCTTTGTTTTGGTTCAGGCAGTTAAGTGTTTATAAAATTCTTTTTTAAATTAGCTAGATAAACACATAAAATTAACGATTAGAAAAGAAACTTGAGGATTTTTTATTTTATAATTTTATCTATGCCTAGTTTTTCGGAATATTATTGGTGTGTTGTATTTTTTTTTCATTTAATTATTTTTTGAAGTATATTTTAATTTTCTTTTTAAAATCCATATTCTCTTCAACTTAAATTTTAATCGCCAAACAAAACTGATTTTGTATTGAAAAAACAGTTTATTTTTAGAGGGACAACAAAACAAACTAAATGTTTTCAGACAGACAAATTCATATTTATTACTATTTATAAAGTTAAAATTAAATGCTTTGAAAAGCATATAATATCCGACATAATTTGTATATAGAATTCAACATAGCATCCTAACATAATATGATAAAATGAATACTAGCATAATATGATGAAATTAATGACCTTTTTTTTTGTATTTTCTCAAAGTAAATTTTTTTAATCACTTTAATCTGAAGAACCAAAAAAAATTTTGTATATTTGTTGTAAACTGTGAAATGCAATCACACGGGCTAAGTGGTAGAGCATTTGGGATCAAGTGCGAAAGGTAGTAAAGCTAATTTATATGATCTATTAAAATTAATATCATTATTTAGCATAAAATTATTTAAAAAAGTTTTAGAGTTTTCTTTTAATCATTCTGCCCAAGTTTTATTTCCTCGGGGAAAAAACTAAGAGTCTTTGTAGCTTGATATTTTAAAGCACTGTTATCATAGCGTGAATAACATAAAGCTCTTTTATTAGCAAAAACATATTAAACAAATTGTGGTGTTCCCTAAAATAATTTTAACAAAATTCAATAAATATATTTTTATTGTCAAAAAATTTTTATTATTTTATAAAAATGATCGTGAAGATAAAAATCTTTTGCTTTGAAAAAATTATTTAATACCAAATTTTTATTGCTTTGAAATATATTTCAAAATAAATTTCTGTATCGTTTCAGCTTTATACTTTTTTGCATTTTCTTTAAAGGTATTAAAAGCAATTACTATGAAAATTGTGTTTTAAAAATAATGCTTATCCAATGAATGGAAATAGTTATCCAATGATGCAAAGAAACTAATAAACGTAGAAAATTACAACTTAAATCAATCGTCAAAATTCTACTGTCCTTTAACTCTGTTCTACAGAGAGGAAACTATGTTTTTAAACTACTTAAAACAGGATGTATCATTAATTAGGTATTCTTGACATCCTTTATTCGATAATAAGCTGTTGCAATCTATTGCTAAACTTTTCTATTTCATTCGGATTGTTTAGTTCTTGTAGGGATGGAATTCTATAGTTTCTTCCCCACCATCTTCCTTATGCTCTACAGTTTTGAATTAGAGCCATACATACAGCTTTAAACTTCTCGATATATTCTCTATACAAATGCATTAAAAAAATTTTTAACATAATTTTCAATGAATGGAATGATTAAATTGAATTTCGATTTAATATTAGCGATGCCACCTAGAAATGAATTCGAGAAAAAAGTAATTTCAAGATTTCACGATATTTATGATAATGAATTATAAATTAATATTTAAGTAGTTTAAAATAATAGAAATAAAAAATTTGGTTCATTTGCCACACGAATAAAAGTGTATTATTAACATTTTTTTTTATTATTATTATTTTAACTTATTCAGTACAGTTTTCAATTCATATTCCGCAACTCAAAACATACTTTCTGTGCGTAAATACTTCGTTATATAAAAGATACCAAATGCATAAGATATGCTCTTCAGCATTATTTTAAAATGTGCTAACAAAACAACTAGTAGAAATATTAATTATAGATTGCATGCAAAGATAGCACTTAATTTAACTTTCACGCGATATAAATAAAAACAGGGCAATTTTTTTAATGTTCCACATAGGCAGAAAATTCTTGAAGTTATTTTAAATTGGCAAATATTTACATTAATTAGTTAAAAGTAACAACGATATTTATCTACCATACCATTCAATTAGAGTAATAAAATTTCAGATGCTCAAAAAAATCAAATTTTGAAGATGTTTTTACTTCATTTATTTTTATTTACATGTCATACGACGCTTCAAAGCACGTAGAAAACATCTCTGTAATACAAATATGTCATGAGGCTATGTTGCTATTTTGTCAAGCTTTGTAAGGGGAAAATTTTCTTATTATTAACCTTTAAGCATAAAAATAAAAAATTATTGCTGCGAGAAATTGTTTTCCATTTAGCTTTATTTATTTCCAAGTTTCTATTTAGTTTTCTAAAATTTAAAATATTGAATGAAAATAGAAGGTAATTTTAACTTTCAAAGAATTGTGCTATTTGAGCAATCTTTCAATTAGTGTTTTCAAAACCCTTGCACAAATATTTATTAGCTAAGTTATGAAAAATAAAAATCAATCTAATAAATCCTTAAAATAAAACCATCTAAATAAATATTTTCCAATATGTTAAAACAATTTAGTTTACACTTTCTAATGATATTAAAAAACACAAATAGTAAATAGACAACGATAATAAAGGAATTAATCAAAGTTTACAAATAATTATAAGTTGAAAAATAATCAGGTATTCGATAAAGTATAATTGCATCAAAATACTTTTACTTGTAAGCTGTTAAAACTCGGTTTTAAGCACAACCTTCTTTTACATTAATACTATTTATTCTGCAAGAGAGGGAGGAAGAGAGAAGGCACTGGAATACTCAAAAAATACTACCGTACGATTTTTCAAAATTTGTTTTATTTTGCTTTGATTTAATTAATTTTAATTATATTAATGTCCTGTTTTGATTCAACGTGAAGGTTATTTTGTGATGGATAACGAATTTGAATCACGATCAGAGGACGAGGACGACGACACTTGAACTGCCACCACATCAGTGGGTGGAACATTTGACCGAAAAATCCAGATTTAGAGATTTCTGTTTTCATGCCAGACCTCATTTGAAAAAAACATTTTTATCGTTATTCTTGTCTATCTATGTAGTCTCTAATATTCAAAAACCTAATAACGTGGTACAAATAGCATTTGCTATATAATTTTTACATCGGTGTTGAATTTTTTAATAAGTCCTTTTAAAGGACATTTTTTATTTGTCATTCGAAAGTATTTGGAGTCATGAAGGCAAAAGATATTTTCGATAACAAATTATAAATAACTTTCTTTCTGGCAAGTAAACAGAAAAATCGTAGGGATAAATATTTCTCATATTAAAATGCATTATGATTTTAGTATGCGCATATGGTTATGAATATGAATACGTTATGTATGACCTTTGCATATACTATTTGCCTATTAGCACTTACTAATCTCGATAGATAATTGACTGACATTCTCGAGTAATGAAGAAGCTCTAATCGGATGTTATGTAATACTGTAGATTGTCGGAAATCCAGCAGATATCAGACAAGGCAATAGCCGGAATAGCGACAGCGCCTGATTAGTAGAAGTTTAGTTGAGAAAAAAATGCACTTTAATTTGAACGACTATGCTTATAGCACAAAATATTACAAAAGGTACCAAATTAAACACAGAATTAAATTATATGTAATCAATATTGCAAAATGTAACACAAAATCTGAATTTACAGTGCCCCAAAGCCACTGAAATTCGTATGAAGTAACTTGTTTTCTATTTAACGTTCCCCTTTAGCCCTTCCGAAAGCGTCACACTATTAGAAAAGCCGAAATGATGTAATGCCGGATTACTAACATTCTATTAAACCTATTAAACCGTTAAAATCTGCATAACTATCAAGCTTTATATGCAAATCCAATATAAGTGAGCAAATAGTTATCTCGCAAAAGAAGTATTAGATACGTAAGAAGTATTTAGATTTAATTGGATTGCAAAGAATTGAGGAGATTGGGGGAATCAAACCATCATAAGGAACATTTTTTTTTTTTTTTTACATGGCATAAAGCATAAAAATCTTTTTTTAAGTATTCTTAGTTTTGAAAATTTACACATTGAATGAATAATATGTTAACGAAAGTCAATGGCATTTTGAATATTGTTTAAAAAGGAATTTTCAAAAACTATACATAATGGCATGATTACACGACATCAGGGTAATTCCGCCAAACAATTATCTTGCAAATTATAGACAACTGACTTTAGATAAAAAATGGAAGTAATAGGTGTCAATTTAATTTACATTATTTTATTGTGCTTTGGTTTTTATGAATAAACAATAAACTACACTTCTTTCGGAATTAAGAATATATTTTTATAGCCGTCAACAAAATTATTTTCTCTGACAAAGTAGCGTTCATAATTATCGTTCGAGCCAAACAAATTGCAATCTAAGCCCATCTGCCACAGAATGTAAACAGGTATCATATTTTATTCACAAATTATGCGTCTCTACATCTTTTGAAAAACATCAAACACAGGATCACTTGAGTTGTCATAAGACGAATCCTTTTCATCTAAATCGCCGTCATCAAGAGATTTTAAGTGTTAATAGTCTCTTTTCTTAAATATATCTCTCAGAGAAGTACTTGGAATATTAAACCATGAGGTTATACCTGTCAAGTAGTCTTCCTCCAGCATTTGCTGATGACCCTAGCTATTTTAAGTACTTCCATTATCCATTCTGGCATTTTAGTAATCCTTTTTTATGCGAGGCATTTGAAACGATAATTAAAAAATCCTGGAGGTGAACAGAGTCATTGGGTTGTTTCTCTACAATGACTGTATAGCCCAAGTTTTGAAAGCGCTATTACCTAGTAGAACAATATAGCGGAAGAACACTCTACAAGTAAAGATACCTATTCATTAAAAAATAAGGATATTCAAATATAAATGAATTATAGCAGAATGCTACACATATTGATGATGGGTGTAAATTAATACAGAAAGTCACTTATCTCTATTAATGCATAAGCTAAAAATTATAAGGTTATGTCAAAAAGTAATATTTTTCACAATAGCGAACTTATTTTTCTCGAACGAATTTCGATGATACAGAGACAATTTTCTCAATTGCTCACTAGAAATTTAATACATATAAGGGTTTCCATATAGGCTATAGTTTGTCCCGCACATAGAATAGTGGCTTTACCCCCATATGTTGCTATTCTCGCAGTTTCCCTTATACTCGAATAAATTATTGCATAGTAAAAATTAAGTTTACAGTAAATATACGAATTTATATTTACTTACGTACTTGGCGTTTGACTATTCTACAAAACTTGAGAATTCAATGAATTTTTAACAGAAAAAAATATTAGATTTCTAATCCACTTTGAAGAACTACACATATTCCATTTCCCTTACCTTCAAAAAATTCTAAAATGAATTTGAATTATCTCTCGAAACTGAATTGAATCTACTTTATCATAAATATGACAATAATATATAAATAACTTTTTAATAAATACGTCATTTCGCTAAAAAAAAAATGGCATTTAATATATATGTTCGTTTATATGAGCACAAACACACAAGCAACTTCTTAAATTCTGATTTGTATCCTTATGTATGTATCAATATCAGATTTTAAAATTATTTTCCATTACTTCTAAGTCATATTCAAGAACTAATTGAAGAGTTTGAAAACAAATTAACCATTTTTAATGATGTTCCTCATAAAATCATCGTATTAGTAATTAAGTGTTTAAACACCTCCCTTTAATAAGTTTGATTACAGATGAAGCCTCAAAACTGGGAATGAAAACTAATTTTTGAAAAATTCATTGTTTTATTAAGCAATTGGCGTTTAGCAGAAATAAGCGAATATCGCATCTAGGTGTTTAATTTTCGACGCATCCCATTCCATTTCCCTCTCTCTCTCCCTCTCTCCTTATAAATGAGGCAGGCGAAAAATATTTTTTTCTCTCTAATTTTTAAAAATCGTGCTTCACTATTTGGATTTATCTCTGATAAGCTCTCAAACTAGTTTTTTACTCATAAAGAGAGCAGTTAGGCAGTTCGCCATTTATTTTTCTTCTGTCAATAACTTCATATCATAAAAAAAATTATTCAAATACCTTCCCAGTTAGTCATTAATATAAATATAAACCCTTAAAATAGATTTTTATAATAAAACATGCTATATTTTCGAATTTTTGAAGCTGTTTGAATTTGTTTCCGAAATTTATACATACTATTATCATCATTTTATAGAAAACAAAATAAATTAAGGCTTTATTTTAAAATAAAGACGAAAAAATTTTATTTTCGTCAAAAATAATTAAGTTTTTAATATATTATGTCATGCCGAAAATTCAGGCATTTTTATATACTAAAACCTCCGTGCTATTAACAAAATCTAATATATATTTATAAATAAAAGATTAATTTCTGAAATAACTTTTTTAAATATCGTTTGTAAACGTTAGCAATTACAGGCAATATTCTAATATCTATTTTTATTGTATAGAATGCAGCTTGAGCATTCATTACAGTGACTTTATGTAATAAATGACTTCAAATGGAAATTATTTAAATGTTTTTGCATGAAATCAACTGGAATAAATTTTCAGTCAAAAAATTAATATGGAAATTAATAAGTTATAATCATTTGAAAACACTTTTAACCTTTATGGAATGCGATAGAATGATGCTTGAGTAACAAAACAAATATTTTTGGATAGCATGTTTATTCTTCAATGCTCTTTGAATTTATGGCTATAAATATAAATAATTCTTGATGATTATTCAAGATTTTTAGATCCATATTTTAACTTATTCCCGTCAAAAGAATAATTTTTTTAAAAAGTTTTTCATTCTTTATATTAAAATTAAAATATTAATGTCTATTTTAGTCAAAGTTTCCTTCTAATGCGACTTTCACTACAAAGAATAGTTTTAGTAAAAAATCAACAGTAATATCTTGAATTTTTTTTCTTTTATTAGGATGTACTACTAAAAATATATTAAAATGTTAAAAATAAATTACACTTTTTTTCGAAAGTGATTACTATAAACGTATAATTAATACGTCTTGACAGACACTAAGAAAAAATCCCAGAATTTTTGGATTTTTTAAAAATAAATTTTAATTTGCATTGATATTTTACTGTCATTCAACTGAAAAAGTTAATGCTTTAAATCGAAAATTTGAGTACAAGAATTTAAAACTAATTTATGTGTTATAATAATTCCTTCCCTTTTCCTTTAAACCAATTTTTCTTTCTCCTTTACACGGTTTCCCTAATCATTCACTTGAAAATATTCTCTCTTATAAATAAGCGCTATGCATTACAAAAAATGAATTAGACAGGACGTTTGACTACGGAATTAAATGAATATTACTTCCGAGTACGTGATTTGAAACTGAAGTATATATATTACAGTTAAATTGACCTTAAAACTTTTCTTGATTGACTTGTAACCTTAGCATTTGCCTTTTCAGTTATAGCGAACTATGCTAATAGTTAAAAAAGAAAGGGTTTTTTTATTGGTTGAAAAATGAGTTGAATGCTTGCTGTCCGAATTTCTCAATTAATTCTGATAACTGTCATAATATAACATATCCTTCAGTTATTAGATACGTTCATTATAATCCCTCTTAGATTTAAGCAATTTTAGAAGTTCCTGGAGTTATAATAATGACTGGTTACAGTTAGAAATCATATAGCATGTTTATATCATGAAAAATTCTTCTCAACTATGTATCCTATTTCTTGTTATCTTCGAATGAAAAATCATGGATTTGGCACTCGGCATATCTCTTAATGCATTTCAGAAATTTCAAATTCAAGTAAGATAATTTTAAAAATTGAATAGGAGTTTTTTTGTATATAATAAATAAATGCTGTTTTAAATGAGCACAAAGGAAAGGGTCAGCAGGGAAGACAACTCTTATCTGAAGATTTCCCAAAATGGCCCTGGCATTTCTTCGTGATAAATTTCAAGTTTAACAATTCAGTCATTGTTAATTATTTTAATAAACTTCTATCAATTAACTGAACGTTATTCATAAAATGCATTCGGTGTTTCGATCTAAAAAGAATTTCCATATAGATATTGCTGTAATAGTCGAGTATCTTTTACTTTCAAAAAATAATTTTAATATTAGATCAAGGCTCTATTTTTTTAAATGTCATCTTGAAGTTTCATTATCAAGATAGTACACCACAAAAATTAAGGAAATGAAAACAGTAAACAATATAAACGCTTTTTTAACCTTATATGTGCACTTTATCATAAGATAATATCAAGGTGAATGTGTCTGAAATTGTAAAATTATACAGATTACATAAAACTCTTTAAAAAATTGTATCTGTATGTACAAGGTGATTATAATAAAAGTGCATGGGTTTTAGGGACTGTAAAAAAAATCTACTAGGAATATGTTGAAGAAATTTGGTATATGTTATATTTACAACATGGGAAATTGAATTACAATTTTTTTTAAAAAGATAATATTTTGCAATAGATGGCGCTGTAGATTAGCCTTGCTTGTGCTCTTTACTGTGTCAAAATAAATACCACTTTAATTTTAAAATCATTATGATGATAATATATCATGTAAACAGAAAATTAAATCTAGCATGAAAATGAGATTAGTCATCATCGGATGTGTACTGTCTCAACAATGGAAATAGAGGACCATTTCCAATACTATTATCTCAGAAAAATTATTTGTACACTGTTTTAAAACACACACAAAAATATTTTTTAATGATAAAACTTCATTTATACGCCTTTTTTATATAACAATTTCTTTAAATTTAATTTAATAGTAAAATACCATAATGTTTTTAAGATTAAGAAATTCAAACTTATTTATAAAAACATTCAATAGTGTGATTTTACCAAAGTTTAATTTTTTTTAAATTGTTTTCTGTGAACATTTTCCGAAATAAATTTTCATTTCAACTTTTATTTCGTAATATATACAATTTATAATTTGCACCCACAGTATTTGTAGCAGATTGTTTCATTTAAATTCGTGTTTTTCAATCGCATGAGATAACAAGATGAAATTTTTAATAAATGCATTTCATATTAATCTTTTAATATCCTAAAAGGTCAATAATATGGGCGAAGAAGCTCATCGTTAAAGCCTGCTTAAAAAAATCAGCTACATGCTCCATTGATATAAAATCATGGCATAATGAAAGTAAATGTCAGATTAAATGAAATTAATATATTATCGTAAAAATTTATATTCATTGTAATTATTTTCAAAACTTACTTTAATTTCTATGTTAATTCAGCAATTACAAATTAACTATGAGATCGCAATCATCATTTAATGTATCGATCAAAAAAGCTTTTATTTACCAGGGCATCCAAATCGCTTTCTTTTGTTCATATACATTTTTGAAAAATTCTCACCAATTTGATCTAATTCTTCAAAGGACGCAAGACCATGAAATAAACAAATTTAAAAATACCACTAGAAAAATATAATTTGCAACTTGAGATACGTAGAAGTAAGGAAGGACATTAGCATCTTATGATGCAATCTTAAAAATGTCATAAAACTGCACGAAGGGTAATTAATGATAAAGGGACTTACACATGTTCTATTTTTGGTATGCCCCTTTTCCCCCTTTTAGAATACTACATGTTTTCTTTAATTATATATTAACCGATAGCATGATTAAAAGGTATCGAACCTTAAGGTATGAGATTAACAAGAATTCTCTTGTTTGTTAGTGCCTTATGCGCTGCCGAACTATTCAACTGATTGCAATGAAACTTAGTCAACTTATTGTTTTCACCTGCGCACATGTCATTCGGATTTGATCGCATATATATATATATATATATATATATATATATATATATATATATATATACTATGATTGGTTTCAATCAATGTGGGTAAAATGAAATCGAAAATATTTAGTGCAAGCGCTAATTTCTTTCATCTTACTATTGATGAATAGTTATCTACAAAAGAACCCGAATTAAAGAAATATTTTATGGCTAATTCAACTAAACGCATTTTAATTTCTTTGCCATAAAGTATTTTAATTTATTACGTATTTATTCCTGTATATTAATTTATTTAAATTATTTAATATTAATTAATTTACGTTTAATTTTACCCCCACCTTTTAATTTTAAAATGCATCCAGATCGTACCATTCTAGTTTAAAGAGTTCCGTTTACATGACACTTAAATTTCGGTTTAACATGTTTAGAAAAAATGAGCAAATATACATATGAAAAAATGAGCAAATATTTCGAGTTGTAAAACAATGTTTATTATCTTGACTTCCAAGATATTAAAAAGTAATTATGCTAACTCTTCAGTAAGCTACAAACGCACGTATAATATATACGTATCGAACTAAGCAGTCGGAAATGTACAGAATCATGAAATAAAAACATGATTATTTTACTTTTAATAATTTTCCCATGTTTATTTATTGTGCACAAAAGAACGCAATTAACCATATACTATTATCCATGCACACAAATATATGCATAAATACATTTCTAAGATATAAATTTAAATAAGATTTAAACTTCGACAAAGAAACAACATAGCATGATAATACTATTTTAGGCACACTCGTCTATCCTCATTTTATTTTAAAACTATCTCTTATTTTCATAATAAACACACAAAAATTTATATTTAATATCGTCGCATAGCTCGCATGATAAATCAAGTAACTAAACAATTATAATAATATATACCTAAAAAGTGAAATTAAATTAGAAAAAGAAATGTTTGAAAATATAATTTTCAGCGCTTAAAAAGGTTTCTTTTTTAATTTTAAAAAGCTGTAAAAATAATTTGTCTGCAATACTTTTAAAAGTTATTAAAAATGAAAAAAATATTTTTAGTTAAAAATCTAATCAAGATTTTAAAATAAAATCTTTCTTATGAACGCCTATTACTTCAGAAATTACTGCGAGCCAAATGGAAACCCAAGGTCAAGCGCTCCGTTATGTGCAGGTGTTTTGAGTGATTTTTTTAACACGTAAGAGCATATCGCAATTTACAAAGAGCAAGGCAGCATGTAAGTTTTATCGTATCAATGTAATACACTCCGTGAATTTAATTTTTACGGCATTTTGTGACTACTTACTTTTTGTATCGATAGCTAAGTGTAATATGAAACTCACTTATCTCTCATCTGTTGGAAAGTTTCTTGTTTCTACGGAAAGTGAAATCTAAATGTACAGTCTTAGCTACGACTCAGGTTTCTAGGTTTAGGACATAAAGAAGAAAGAATGATGTAAACCACACCACTGCCCTAGTCTAGGTTTTCCAAGCTGCATTCTGACCTTTGATCTTTTAAGGGACCGTACGAAAAGTACCAATTCAAACTGCAGGTTAGAGAAATTGTATGCCTTTTGAGCTTTTCTTTCTTTCACATTATTTCACAGTTATGTGGAAATTCAGGAGTTATTCAAGTCAAATGGAATGTTTTAGAAGGTTAAATATTTTTGCCCTTTGTGTCGGATAGTAATTCTCAATAACACAATTATTTTTTTAAAAAGCATTGGTGCATTTAAAAAATGAATGAATTAGGGGTGAATCATAGGCGAGTCATACGACAGGTATCGTGTAAATAATAAGATTATGGCAATGAAATCTAAACTTTGATTATATGAATGCCTTTTTTATTTTGTCGATGTGTTAGTTAATTTTTCACTGTAACTAAAAGCCAATAGTAATAAAGAAATTTTTCTGCAACCGAAGAACTTTTTAAATTGTAATAACATTTTCTTACGAACTTATATAATTAAAAACATTCTTTATTAAATATAGATTCTGAAAATTCATATTCAAAAATGTTAAAGAAAAGAAGGGACTAAAAATATTATTTATGGACAAATTGCATAAAAACCGAGGGAAACATCTTGTGAGATCTCAACGATAAAAAAAAAACTAATCAATCTTTTAAATAAAGTAATGTCTTTCTTTCTCTTTAAATAAAACGATTTTCAGATCATGGATGACAGGCAGGTTGTTATTATTTTTACAGTAGATAATTTCTAAAATATGGATAAATTTTACAGAAACCTTTATACTTGAGATCACACAAAATAGATCAAAATTATTCAGTTTCACTCCTCTTCAATCTGTTCTAGTTTCAATCACATATGGGTTCAAAACTTTTCACTTTCGAGAACTACCAGAACTGGAATAGTTTGTATCTGCACAGTCAAATTTATTATAATTTGGATCAGACGAGTTTCAGGGCTCGAGGTGGACGAAGTTTCAAAAATTAAATGCATTCAAAGCTCAATTAAATCATATCAATAAATAAATGGCAATTGATTATTTTCTGATTTTTCAAAATGCTCACCTCTTTGAAAGAATTTTTTTAAATTATCTGTAATTTTTGCTCTATAATAACATAGAATTTCTCGAAATAACATAATAAATGGATTTCATGGAGAAATAAGGTTCATTTTAGTAATAACATCCTATGTTACTATACGCTCCATTATTTAACCATTCAAATTAAGCCCATAGCTCATTCTATATATTTTTTTCAAATAATATATCTTAAAAGTAATAAATCATTTAAACTATTATCTATCGACGAAAAATTGTCTAGTTAAAGTCCTAAAATAAATACACCATAGTCTTGCAACAGCATTCTTTGCAATTTTTACATTTTCCCCGTACAACTGTCGCTGTAATCGCAAATGTAGTCGAAGTCAGGGCGCATATTTCCAATTCCTTTCGAACTTCAGAATCGGGTTTAGTAAATACGGAAATCCTAGAGAAATGGCCGAATCAGATTGGGATTCATTGTTAGCTGAATGTGACGAAGCTCTGGGTAAGTGCGAACGTTGAATTGTACTCCCTCTTTTTTTCTTTTTTAAAAAATTCAGTAAGTTTTCAACTAACAACCATATATGCAGCTATATAATTTTTTTGTGATGAAAAAGAACTTACTGCAGTCAGATAATGGCTATGATCGATAAATGGCTGACTGCAAGGCTTATGAGTGACAGTATCAAATAGGGTAACCACCGTTTTTCACTGGATGTGAAATAAAGTTTTTATATTGCAGTAAAAAAAAATTCTCATTTTTTGAAGATGCAAGTATGTTCTATTGGAAAATCTTTAAATTTTTATTCATATTTTTAACTTTTGACTTTGATATATAATGCCATTTTTCAGTGATATTTTTATAATCCAAACTCTCAAAAGTAAACTTGTCATTCAACGAAATACATCAATTAAGGCAGTTTTCGGTATTTTGTAATTAGTCCCGTATTTTCATTAATTTCATTATTTTTTGAAGAAAAATACCTATTGAATTTGATTTAAGAGAAAACGATAGCATCGTATACAACTTGCCCATGTATTATTTTTCTAGATTAACTTTATTTTGTCATTGATTGCAGAATTTTGAAATGATGCGATTCATGCATCGAATTACCGAATCTTTATACATTGCAAACTCGTAGCTATTTAAAAGACCCTCCTTTGGACATACTTGAGCATTTCGTGTCTTTTTCGTTATTATATAGGTGACGAGGGTAATAAATGTTTAAAATAAAACATGACATCCAATTAGGAGTTTCAATAAATTCACATTTTAAAAGATTAATTGAAAAGGTCCATAATGAGGATTACAAATCTAAAATGTGTATTTCATTGGAACATAATCAGATATGAAAGCCTAAATGGAGCATTTTACATTGGAATAATACAGATTTCCGACAAGGATTGTTACATTAGAATAATTCTTATCCAAGACCTGAGTTTTTCAAAGAACTGCCAATTTAGTTGAATACTCCTTACCTACAAACAGAGTAGAAATTAAATGAAATATCCAGTTGATGCTTGCACTTGTATCGAATTTAAACCCTGGAACTAGAATCTAATGATACTTTTTTCAATTTTGATGGGCAATAATCACAATGAAAGGATAGGGAATTAAATCGTGAAATTCAAAGCAGAAAATTCAAAACTTAAACGTCTTCAGGTAATAAAGATAAATAAAAAGTTTTGAGTTAAAAGTTTAATACCGGTAGGATTATTTGCGTTCATTCTTTTTGTGCACAGTTTAGATATTCTTTATTCTTAATGTTTCTTAACATATGTTTTCATATAAGAATACACATTTTTAATAGCATTTAGCTCTGGAAGCGAAGAGAAAACAAGCAATTGCATTTCACGATTGCATAGTGATCTTAAATTCGTTTGTATATCTCGGGTCATAGTCTTGAGAAATAATAAAATTTGATCCTAAAATCCTTTTCTGCACACTTTCTTTGAAATCCCCTACTGCTTTTTAAAGTACACAATCCCTATACAAGGACTGAGTCACATGTTTCAGAGTGGAATGATTTTTTATGTGGTGGGGGTCAGAATTGGGTTTCCGCCATGCATAGCTTCAATTATTCCAAAAACATAAATTTACTTTTGTTAGTGAATATGACGTTATTCCAAAAATATTCATATTTTGAAATATTTTCACACCTAAATCAGCTCGTTTATTTGATTTGGAAATGCAGCTTCATTACCATTATGAATAAATTTCCGAAGTGCCTTTTTAATGGTCTACTAAAATCCTTTAGCTATAGATGTCGATATAGCAATTCTTGCGACGCTCATTTTAGGAATTTGTTTCATATTTCTTTAATAATGTTTCTGTCTTGCGATGAACTAAAAATTCCTTTTTTCTCTATAAAGCACACTGATTTATTCAACACTTTTTTTTGTATACATTCATGGCTATATTGAGCATTAAGGCAATTTTACATAGATTCGTCTTCTTCAGACAATCGAATTGCATGTTTTCTTGTATCAATTTTGACTCAGTTCTAGAATTCATTTTTAACTAATTTCCCGGGGATAACAAATGTAGTATTGAGTCAAATTAATTACGGTAGTCTATTTTGGTGGACAAATTGGGATTTTTATGAACTGTATACTCAATTTTATGACTCCCAAATATGTAATTTTTACATATAAATTTAACCAATTAAGTTCTTTTCCCAATATTATTTCCTTGATAGATACATTCTTTAATGACATTTTAACATTCCTAAACTTAAATAAGTATTTTATTATGCTAATTTTGACCTTTAATGAAAGACGCGAGTGACATATGCTCCATTTCGGGAGTTATAGTATGTCAAGAGAAATCGTTGCAGACTTTTTCTTAATCTGTTAGGAATTTCATTAGATGCTTGATCTCCGCTTTGGACAATTTATTGCTGAACGTTATTCTGATTCAAATTGTTTCTTGGCGTCTTCCGCTTTGTTTTTCCCCCCTCAAATGAAAGGAAGTAGTTAAGAGTAGACTGCAGTGAAGTATAGTGGTTTTCTGATATCATTACATCCGCACAGGGTTATTCAATTGAGGTTGAATCGGATAATATATACTTTCTGAATCCACTGAATCTTTGCAAATCGCTCATTCAAAAGGAAAATGATATAATTCAAAATCTTTAAATTTTACTGGAGAAGAGAAGAGAAATAATTTTTATTGAAAAAAAAACCCGAAAAAAAAATTAGATTTCAGCGCTGCTTAAAATTTTTAAATTTCAAGAAGCAGATAAGTGTATTCAGTCAATTTATCCATCCCCATAAATATTACTCAAGTTTTGTTTACGACATTTTTCTTGTAGAGGAATTTAAAACAGTATAGGTAAAAATGTGTATTTAACTCACTCGCTATATTTTAATTTTAACCTTCTTTAAGCCGCTAACTAATACAGCAAACAAAAACACTAACAAAAAAAAAGAGTTTACTGCCCCAAGATCCGATTCAAGATGTGATGCATTAATCACGAAAACTATCAGATCACGGATAGGAATAAGGTCTAAACTCAGAATTTGACAGTATTCTTGATTCTCGCATCATTACCAAAGTTGCAAAAAAAAAAAAAAAAAAAAAAAAAAACCCACAAATGACTTTTTGTCTTCAAATGAGCATTCTTTATTTTGGCTTGAGGAACAAGTATGCAAAGTTTGGTTGAGGCGATGATGTGAAACATACGTGCATAACCATAATGACTTTGTTTGTATTAAGATGAACCACATAATTTTTTCTTCGAAGCCGATATAGTTTGAAAAAGTCTCAATGGCCTATCCATCATCTATCCAAGTATAACTACCCGAATTTAGATCAAAGATTCCTGTGTCTGGTATTGTAGACTATAACATGTTCATATATAGTTTTTATTTTCCTGGTATTTCCATTAAAAATATTCCTGACTGAATGTACTTCAATGTATATCACTGGAAATCAAATCCTTTAATGAAGAGATCAGTCTCTAGTGTCTTTGTTATATGATGAAACTACTGTTATTTTAGCAAAGCTGGGAAAGAAATGCGCTGTTTGTATCCGCTTCAGTGATGCATACAAACAGCAATGCCGAAGTCATACCCCTCAGAGAAAGTCGAAAAAGATAGTTAAATTTGAAGATATATCTATTTGATCGAAATAACATGAGCTCGTATCCGGTATGAGAACATTGGATTATGTTTCAGATGTCGTGACTTCATCATTACCGGCGACCTTACTGAGAGCAGTTTGATCTAGTTTCAGTAAACTTGGCAACATATATTATTTCTTTTTTTAATTCTTTTCATAGGCATTGATTTGAATAATGGAAAAGCGGAAAGCTTTATTTTTTAAAAACATTTCTGACCATAATTTATCGAATATAGAGATGAGAGAAATTAATATAGTATATGCATGTTTGCTTTATTTTTTATAGAAACTGGAATAATTGACAAAAGGAAGAGTTAAAAAGGCTTTTGATTTAATTTCATTGAATAATTGGTGTACGAAAAGGATGTTTCCAATTTAGAATTTTTTTTTACTTAGTTATTTTTGTAAATCTAAATTTTTAAAACTACGTCCCCTCTTGATTTGTTTTTAGTACATTTAAATTGGAAACACAAAATGTATAAATATTATTTAATGATAGATTAAATAAACTAAACGAGAATCTACTTATTCTTGTCTAATAAATCAGTAGCTCGATGGTACTATTAGATTAATTTATCAGTTCTCATGTTATTTAAAGAAGTTACTTTAAATTATAGCAACTATAATCTCCACACACACACACACACACAGTGAATTATCGCAGTAAATCACGTGTATATATCTAGTATTTAGAGATACTATTTAGCTACCAAAACGATAGAAAGTATCTTTGTAAAATATAGTTTAAAGCATTTTTGGGTATTGAAGCTAGAGTGAAAAAACATTGCTCGAATAGTCAATGTAAAGTGATGTAAAAATTGCTTTTTGTGGAGAAATATGCTCCGAAGTTTTCGGAAAAAAATTTGGTAGTTAAAATTTATTTTAATAAAAAAATAATAATTAAGTTTTGAAAAAAATTAATTGCTTCCCTGTTACCCAAAAAATAAATACGTATAAAATTTAATTGCTCCAAGGTCTAGAAAACTGCCTTGTGGACGATACTGTATGATTTTCAGTCATTCAAACCCCATGACGCAATTTACAGATAGTATGTCTAACTATAAACATAGGCATACTAACACCCTAGGCAAACCAATAGTTTTACATGAAATGTATAAGCCAATGTAAATTTCTTAAATATTCTTCGTAATGAATTTCGAAGAAAATAATGACCATATGGTCAATCTTAAAATTATACTTCATGCCTTTCATCAGATTTATATTTTAAGAAAATCTGACTATTTCATGTTTGGATCTAAAGTGAAACAATATAAAATCTTTATCATTGTTCTGTGTAAAGTTTTATTCAATAATTTACTTGGTACGATGAAGATATAACAATCTTCTACGTGTAATGGTACACAACAGGATTTCGCCAACATTGCGATACAAAATATATTTTCTTATTGCTAATGTATGTTGCTTCGTTTCGCTTTCGAAAACCATATTATGCACGTTCCATTTTTTTAAACAGTTTTTTGGCTGTCCGGAAAGCCTAAAGGGTGAAACATAACAAATAGGAATACTAGATACATTAAATTTTGCAACGTTGTTGAAACGTCAGAGGTATCGTTAGGTAACTATGCTATATTCATTTATTTGAACTTATAATCGTATTAAGTAATCAGTAGTAATTAAGCTAAGCGGGTAGTCAAGTGAATTATCGATAGAACGTAAATCTGCGAGTTCTATTAACGTTGTATATTGTTGCGGTTATTTATCACCGATTTCATGCCTGCGTGTTACCATTTACTGCAATTTCTGTTTTAGGTAAGCTTTGTCTGTGTTTTTCTACCCGTCTTTTTCTGTAAAATAAAGCGACGTTATCCATTACTGTTCCTATTGAAATTTGCACCTATCTTGGATGTTTCCGTGATACTTTAATTCTCTCGGGAGAGTTGATTTAACGATACAGACTCGAAACAAAAAGAGCAACGATCACCAGTTTACTTGTAATCGGTCAGAAAAGTTTGAGTTTAACGACAGAGTGAATTCGTGATTAGTCAATATGTTAACAATTCGATCCAAATATGCAAAGTAGATCGTTTAGTTATCTTTACAAAAAAAGCAAAGTATGAAAACTAATGTTTGTAGAAAATTTAATCGATTTGTACGAAAATGTGATCTCTTAAATGTATTGATTAAATAAAACTTGCAATAAAAATATTGAAAAATGAATTCAATAACTATTATAAACTCCATCCGACTTTCAACAGATATTTTTTAATAAGTGGATCTCCAATAAGTTGAATTTGCTTTGAATTCTGGTCCTCATCAATCTTTAGCATTTCATAAAGGATAATTAGATTTATATTCTGATTATATATATTTAAAAAACCTTTATCTTCTCAATAACATTCCTTGTATTTTAGTTGAAGCAAAGTGACTATTTTCAGATTTTTACCCCAACTATTTAATTGTATTAGTAGAATTCATCAAAAATTGTCATTTGTGTACTTTATGAAATCTACAAATTAGAAAAATCTACATTTTTTTTTTTAAAGTCTAGCATCCATAGTTCAGCAACTTGCTGCAAACTTCGCAGAAACTTCGAAATATATTCAGAAAATGACCGAATTATTCAGAACGAATCTCCGTTTCTGAATGTTTAAAGACTTAACTAAGGTATAAAGAATGTTTGATCTATTTTGAAATAGGCAGCATTAGGAAAGTTAATTATGGTGCCCAGAAGAGTTGAGGCAAGATTGACAGACAAGGTCAAGACATGTTTGGTAGATGATTCATGGACTGAATGGTCAATTATAGGAAATTGCTGCTCTGTGCTCAAGTAGAGAAATTTACAAAGTGCACTTTCTATACATTTTATTAAAAATGTTTTAAATGTTGGCTTGTTTTAAGAATAGGAAAGACATAAATAGGTTTTGAACAATAACAGATAAGTATTCGGAAAATGGGCGAGATAATTCCTTTTAATTAAAGTACTTTCTACTTCTTAAAACTTCGGAATATTTCATTAATATCAACAAAATGTCTTATGACAGAAGTTTCTTGAATACAACACTGTTAAACTACCTTTTTTAATCGGAAAAAGTGGTTTATAAGGGCCAAGTAATCAAAATGCAAGATGAGGGGAAATGTAAACGTATCTTATGCAAAATTGAAATTTATTCTCAATAAGCATGATTTACAAGAAAAAAAAATCGAATTTCTGCAAATATATTGAAATAAATATATTTGCTCAAAATGAAACGTGGTCAATTAGAAATTTTATTAAAGAAATGAGATACAAATTTAACAATTAAATGCCAAAATTCCATCCATATAAGAACAGAAAAGACATGAGATACTTAAGGTTTCCATGTGATTTTTGTCTTTTAAACTTTTACCCTAAATGTCTCTATTTAAAGTATTTGAGAGAGAATTTCGAAGAGGTTGTAATTTTCTTAGATTCAAAATCTTCTTACGAGAAGAAAAATTAATCTAATTTATATAAGTGCATAATCATGTTCTGGGGTGCTTTCAGCTAACCAGTTCAATCATTCAAGACACCCTTTTTAAAGACAAGCGAAGACGAATATACACATCATAATGAATTTCCCAAAAAGATCGTAAATAATATTCTTTAAAAATTGAAATCAATTACTATTTAGGCCAACAAAGAAAATTTTTATATTAATTGTAATTATTTGATAAAAAATAACTAAAATAAATGCCAAGAATCACAGAATCACAATATTAAGTGGCAAAATAGAAAGCGAATTTCTAGCAGTTTTCCTTATTCATTTCTATAAATGGTGTTAGACTACTAATTTTGTTTGTTACTATTTATTCACTTTTTTTTTTTCGTTTCTATTTTATGAAGCTGATGGAGGTCTAAAATTTCTCATTGCAAGAATAGAGGTCTCATTTTTCATCTTCACGCGAAAAATACTGAAATTCTTACATTTTATCGACTGAGCTACCACCTGTTGATTTCAGTTTTCCTTACAAACTACTAAAGTTTAAAGTACTTTCCTAAAACTACTATTAGTTTAATTAATTTTTAATACTTTAAATAAAGTATTAAAAATTAATTAAACTAATGAATTATATTACTGAAAAATATTTGAAAAAACATCGAGTTTCACCCACTATATGTTTAAAAAATGTATTTGAAATTGTGTGGATAAATAAGTATTTTATTAACGATTGAAAATTTGTTCAAGATGTATAAATAAATATATATAGGGAGAATGTGAACTAATAGTAGGAATTGAAAAATTGGTTAAGAATTCATTTTATTAGATTAAAAAAACCAGCTGGTGACCGAGCTCCGCTCGGAGAAAACAAGCATCGAAGCTAACTCGAAGATTTAAATTTTCAATTGTTATATAATAAATTTTATTTTGTACCTTTAGTTTTGCCTATCACAAATCTAGATACAAATTTCGAATATATATATATATGGCGACACATCTCTCTGAACGGAATGATCAGCAATAGACAAAGAAAATTTAAGTGCTGCCATCTATAGCCATTACGGCGAACTAATAAAGTTTCAAAATATCCTATCTGTAACTCCGAACTGCTCTACCGTAGCGCTTCAGAACCGGCGCCAATCGATTCCTCTTGGCCAAAAACCCCAGACCCCCAAGTTTACCGGAGTTTATTAATTCTGGGGCGATTTTCGACTTGGCAACCATTCCTCGTATTATAGTATTAGATTACATATAGTCTGCAGCCAATATAAAATTAGGATTGACTTTTATACAAGTCAAATGCATACCTGGTAAGTGAATGTTTTTTTTTTCTCGAATAAATTAAACTCTCTTAGATACAGCACCATTCATAATTACCTCAGTATGCTCTTGGTAATCACGGAAAATGAAGTAATTGGAATCGCGTGTCTTGGTTTCTGATTACAGAAATGAGCCGAATTAAAGATACCACATTTGTAATTAAAAACTACTATTCTTGTCTCAAATTTATTTTACCGGCTTTTACCAGCTACCAAGAAACTGTTTAACTTTATGGATTCTCAGTAAAAATTAATTCTACTTTATGTAACATGTATAAAATATAATTACCTATTATCTGAGATTAATTTATAATTATTTTGTTTCCAATATTGTTGAGAAAAAAAGCAGGAATGAAATTTTTAAAAACAGAAAGGATAACATTTTACGAGATACGCGAAGAAAATATCTAAAATTTGAAAACTTTCTTTAAAATGAATGACTAATAGCTCAATTTAGAAATAGAATCATATCATAATGATCCTTTTATCATGAAAAATCTTTAAAATATTTTGAATGATGGAAAATTGTATCACCATAATTTTTATTTCGATTGAAACAAAACTTTCCTATTTCTTGATTGTTTTATTTTCACACTTAATCAAAACTTATAGCATTAATGATGAAATGAAAAAGAAACTTTCATAATTTTTATTATTCTCTTCTATTATGAAAAGTTTGGCTATTTTGGGTTCAGGTTTTTTGTTCAAACGAAGAATTCAGGATGTAAAACAAAAGCAACATTAGCGATAACTTGCTTCACATACTGCACCCCTCATTTGAAATGGAAACCAGCCCCACCGGTAAATTAGTATAGAACTTTCGAAGCTAGATTAGCAGTGAAAGGGTTGAAGGAAGGTGATGGAAAGACACTAGTGATTGTAAATTTGCATAGTATTTACAAAAATAAATATTACACTTGTATGTACATGCAATTAAGAAACTCAGATTCTTGCGAAGATCAATCGTCTGTTTGCACATTGGAATATCTATTCCTCCCATGTAAGTTAGAACGATCGTCTAGAATAAAAAAAGGGTCCGATTTAACATCAGACTAAAGATTAAAAACTATGAAGTTCAACATCATATAGCACTTGTGACTATTCCTCTAAATTATTTTTAGGAATTTTATCATTAGTGAATTGATTCAGACTCGTGTTATACGTCAGTTGCGTCAAGGCAATTTAATTCTGGAATTCATTCGTACCTTGAAACTGAAAGGCATAAAATAAATGGGCTATTAGAAGGTTATTATCTAAGTTTATCGTGTGGTTGCGTTTCCCGTCAATAAGGTCTCAGGATAACCGGTGATCCGATTCCAACAAAACTCCGCAAGTATGTGGACTAGGGACTCATTAAATCTGATTCCTAGGGTCAGAGATGGTGGGAAGCGGAACATGGTGAGGAATTTACGTGAGATACTGGCTTAGGTTTCATTCTTGTTACCCGATTACAGTTAAAAATAAAGGTTTCATTCTTGTTACACGATTACAGTTAAAAAATTACGAAGTCCTATCCCAAATAGTCTTTGTGTTGTTTCAAAATGGATGTTTAATATTACTAAATTAAACACGTAGCTAAACGTAATAAAAACGATTCTATTATCAACTTTTTTGATATTTAACTCTGTACTCGGAAAAATAATTCGACGCATAAATAATCACCTAATACAAGGAGATCTTTATTGTTCCGAAAAATATATTGTTTTATTTACCATTTAATTATAATTTAATAAATCAAACGTCAAAACAATTTACTGTCTTGAATGGTGTCTGAGAGGAAGCTACAAAATTCAAAGAGTTAAATACTTAAAAAATATTTGCAGGGTTATTCAAAAGAGTTGTACAAATGGTTACAACTTAAAACGATGGAAGAAAATGCTTGAATATAATAAAAAGATCAAACTCTAAATATAAGATCAAACTCTTGATAAATATAAGATCAAACTCTTGATAAATATAAGATCAAACTCT
>JAPMOQ010023642.1:1790589-1839023 GCA_026543055.1 Argiope trifasciata
TTGATAAATATAAGATCAAACTCTTGATAAATATAAGATCAAACTCTAGTATATACAAGTAGTACTTATGAGGTAATCCATTTCACTATATTGTGAAACTAAGTTCGTTCACCACAACAAAGAACGCATCGATCCGCGGCATACTCCAATAAAATGACGATTCAAAAAACGATTTCAGAAATTTTAGATAGCCACATGCAGAATATGCTAGTGACGATTGCATGCACATTAATGACTGGGAGCATGTTTCCTACTGTTTAATGCGAAATTGATAATTGCACGGATATTGCCTGAATGACCCGGGGAAGTCGCATAGTACATTTTTTACGCGCGCACACATTAAAAGCTTATCTTCGTTCTGTATTTTGTTAAAATTATTTTGTTCTTATTTACAATGGATTTACAGGTATTTGTATTTCTATCCAATAGTTATAAGACCCATCTTTTAAATATGTAATGATTTGAAACTGCATTCAGTAAATGAAAAAGATGAATAAAACAGTAAATTGTTTTTAATTCTTCTATGTTTCATTGAAATATTATTAGTAAATTAAAACATAATATCAGATTAATTTCGTCTAATATTTCTGTCTGAATTCTAAAAAGAACCTCTTATCATTTTTATCTCACTCGAGTTAAGCGCGTTCAAGAATTCAGACAGCTAAAGGTCATCGTCTCTCTAAACGTCAATCTTATCTACGAAATGGGCAAGTCGTCCGACAAGGAAATGTTTGTCTTATTACAATCGCACTTAGAAAACATAACTAAGCGATTTCAAATATCATATTGACCACTTTGTTTAGATCAAGATAATAGTGAGCGTTTTAATGGTTTTTATTTTGCATCGATTATATATTTATTCTTATTTTCGCATTTTCAAAACTGAATTTTATGAAGAACTAGTTAGTACCTGGAGCGTTGCTGCCGTAAAAGAAATAATCGTGGAACATTGTTTGGAATTTGAAATACTTATCTTGTTTCTTGAAATAGTTATCTTCAGAATGGTGGGAAGAATATTTTTTTGTCGGCAATGGATACATATTCATTGAAATTGAAGGATATATAAAGGAGAAGCATAAATAGAATTTTTTCTTTTATTATTCTATTTTACAAACAAATATTCATTTTTATATATTAGATTTGTGTATTCTCTTAAATTTGTGAAGCTTGGAATTCCTTAAGAATGGTAATGAAAGAAACTATTTATAGTATCTCGTGATTCATTTAATATTCCTTCAGAATGGGGTCAATTCATAGTCACGTGTCATGTACTAAACAAACCGTTTGTGTCCAATATTCAAGCGTTCTTCGCATATCGGGAAGCCTGCCAATAACGGTGATCCGATACATTAACACTGAAGTTAAATATTACTCTAACCAAATGATAATATAAAACTTCTGCTGTCTTTAAAAAAGAAATTAATATTTTGAATTATTTTCTCCAAATTTCTGTAATAACATATTTTTACTTCTTATATTAAATTTTAATTAGTATTTTGAATGTAATTATTGTCTTGCCCTCATTAATTAATATCTCTTTTTAACTAGTTCGATACTATTTTATTCTTTCCTTTCCCATAACTTTTTTCTTCCTTTGGTTTAAAGGATACATTTTGACAAATGGCTATGGCAGTGTTTTTGAAAAAGTACTTAAGTTCTTTTATATATATATTATTTAAATGTAATTAAATGTTGAATTTTACTAAATTAGTTTCTTTTAAATAAGTTAACATTTTAAGCTTACTGATAAAATTATTACCTTTTTCCTTATGTAAATAATTTTATTGAAATTGAGACTTTGAAGTTTTCAATTTGTTCAGAGGAAAGAACATGAAACTCAAATTTGTATATATTGTATTAATTATCATTACAATTTCAAATTATACAATATAAAAGATAGATACCATTTTTTAAATCTATGCAACTTAAGAATCAGTTATTTCCTTTTATTTTGTAGAAATCATTAAAAGCAAGCAAAATAATTAACATTTACATCATAATTTTTATTTACACATTACAAAAAATTTAAATACATATGAAAAATTATTCAAAAAAAATGATCAGATGTTTTTTTTTAATGTAGTCAATCGCCTATTTAAAATAACTCCAAAATTATTTATTATTCCAGACACTTAGAAAGAATATAAACATAGCATGATAAGAAGGCCAAAGCAAATGATGAAATCAATTTTATTCAACAGAAACATTCCAGATATCAAACAGTTTTTTATCACCAATAAAACATAGAACGTTTCTGAAATGTGTTTTAAATTGCTAATGCTATGTTGAATGAATATTAGAAAATAAAACAAAAACATACAATACAGTAAATTTAATAAACACGAGTGAGGTCATGACAAATATATATACATATAGAAATTAAATATTATATAAAGAGGAGTTGGACGAGGCACTTTTATATTTTTACATAATTTTATGATTCAATATTGATATATTAAAGAAATAGAAAGTAAAAAACAATGAAGCATCAATGTAGCAATGAAATTGTAAATAAAGAAATATATAATAAATGCTGATATGGAAATTGATTTTCAATGAAAACTTCAGCATTTCTCAAAACTGAAATTACTGAGTTCCACAATGACATAGCATGACATTATAACTATCAGTTTCAGTTTAAATGCAAGAAACAAAAATGATAATTATCAGAAAAAAACGTTAATGAGAGTAATTAACTCTTTTGTTATTAAACATGATTACACTACAATAACTGAATAATATGAATTACCAAAAGATAAAGAAAACTTTAAAATTCTTAATAAAAAAGTAAAACCTCATGATGCATTTTATTTTAATACCTTCTACTAATAATCAAAAATATCATATTTTGTGTAGATCTTTTTCAATTTGGAAACCTTTATCTCATCACATCATTCGGTTTTAACACAATCATTGGACAGCTATTAATAAAAAGTTGCTTGTCAGATATGCCGTCTCAGTATAAAAAATACTGGAATAGGGTTTTCTTCCCCCTATAGTTAGTAAATGTGGGCACACATAAAATAATTTTTTCAAAATGATCGTAGTATATCACTGACTTCAAAGCAGGTTTACGACCTTCTATTCCAATGCTAACAATGCAATTCAGGATGGTTGAAAAGAAACTAAAAAAAAAAAAAAAAATTCACGGCAATTGCTCTTTAATTTCACATTAAAGTATCCCCTTAAAGAATCCAACATCACACTAGTATTTCATCTTTTAACATATAATAAGAGGAAAGAAAATTACTCAAAGTTATAAGTTCAAATGTAAACAAAAACTCCACACCATACTTCATGGACTCGTCTACTAAAGCTTTGCGGATGAAGGTTTAAATGCCATGAGCATAAATACGTGACACGTGACTTTTACATCACATGAATTAACCCCATTCTCAAGTTTAATGTTTGAAAACGTGATTAAAATATTTTCTGTAAAAATTTATTATACACAGAAAATATATCTACACCATGATAGGATATATCTACACCATGAGATAGCCCAAAATTATTTGTACTAATATTTTCGGAAGCTATTATGAAAAACGCTAAAATTCAAATTAAATTTTTAATTAAAATTTTAAACCTCCGGGATCGCTTTCTCCAAAACTTTCTCTCATAATCTGTAATGAAGTTGTGACTTCTGAAAACGACCTGTATGAAATTTACGTACAATAGCTACAAAATATTTACCTTTAACTTGAATTTAACATTTCCATGGAATCTATTGTCTCCTTGGCGAGTTATTAGGAGATTAAACCTATGTAAACAGATGCGGTTGAGATCCAATTTTTTTTAATTTTAGCTATGTCTATAACATCCCGTAGATGTAAAGAATAAGCTGATCAAGTTCCATCGCAATCGGTTAAACGGTACAGCAGCGCATAAGAGACAGAAAAAAACTTATTTTCATTTATATAGATTTATGGGATTATTCCAAAAATTGTCTGTTTCATTTGCTATGAATTATTGAAAGCATTATTCTGAGAACTTCGTTTTCCCACTAGTATGTGTATATATATATATATATATATATATAATATAAATTTTAGCATTTAATTTAAATCCAAATTAATTTCTAAAGTTTTATCTCAATTTTGCCCATATCAATTTAGTTTAGTTATATTAACGTCCCATTTAAAGCAACACGAGGGCCATTTTGGGACGGACCTCGTAATTTTGAACCAAGATCAGATGACGAGGACGACACCTGAACTGGCACCCCCTCTCCACACCACACCAACGGGAGGACGTTTGGCCTGACAGATTTAACGTGCAAGAGACCCCCTAAAACGACGGTTCTTCGGTAAAATCGAGTCTCGAATCTGAAACCCTCCAGTTCCAAAGCCGAGACCTTATCACCAGGCCACCGCTGCCCTTGCCCATATCAAAGTCATTCGAAAATATACTCTCATTTCCTGATCCGATTCCACGTTATCTACTTAATTAATTCAAGAAATGCTTTGTAAAAATATTTAGTCAGCGAATCCCACGGTGAGAGTGATAGATAAAATTTTCTGAATTCAACAAATAGTTTTATAAAAAGACCCCTGTGTTTCCCTTGCTTTGAAAGTCACATGTTCAGAAATCCCCATGAGAAACTTATTAGCCTATAAGCATTGTAAAAAAGATTTTCCCTATCACAATAAACTATTTAAGACCAGGGATAAAATTTTCGCCAGTTTTCCCTCATATCTCGGTTTTTAGTTGGGGGGGGGGGGGGGGGGGTCGTCGCTCCTGCTGTTCACAGCTTCTCTATGATGAAATAAAACCTCGCAACAGCATCAAAAGTCTTTTCAATGTCTTCGAACTACATATTTTACTTCCAAAACTTTAAAAAACAGAGAAAAAGAATGCTTTTTGCTTGCAACGCCAATATTTTCGTCTTGTTAGATATCACAGAAATTGACAATCCAGGGAATCATGCAAAGCCTGTGATAACAGTCCTTTAAATAGATCTCGAATAATTTACGTATAAATGTATATCAAAATTAATTTAATTAACTCCTCTGTATTTAGAATTAATAAGCTAATGAAATTCAATCATGTTTATTAATAACCGATATCCGGTACAATAAAACTATATCTAAAACAAAAATTATGCAATTTTCAACTCGTAATACGGTTAATATTACGTGACAAAGTCTTTACCGCGTAGTGTTAGTTGTATCTTACAAGGGTAATTTTAGAAATCTTAAATATCTTTGTTTGAAACAGAAGGTTGCAGAATTTCCCCTATTGAAAATACAGATAATGAAAGATTAATTTGATTTACTTTTAACACCAGATAAGCTTGATATATCAGATAAATGTTTTCTAAAGATACAGATTAATTTTAAATAAGATAATTAAATCTTTATTAGACAACTCAGTAAGATGCGATTTTTTTTGTACAGTAATAGAATGCCGGCTATAGTGTAATAGAAACTAAAATTTTAAAATAATTTCATATACGAGAGCCATTTTTCAGACTCCAATAGGCTACAAAAAAGATAATAGAGAAAAAAAAAATAATGTATTATCAAAAATGTACAAATATGGTTACTCTTTTAAGTAGTTACTGTGAATATTCAGGCATTTAACTTATCGATAGACAAGAATGTCAACCCAATTTTCAAAGAATATTATTACCAATGATACGAAACTCAACTTCATAACTTTTCTTTTAAGCGCCTCGTTTGCCTGGAAGTTTTTGAGTTTCTTCCTAAGAAAAGAATATGGAACAGGAATGTCTAAATAATCTGCCTCAAAAGTCCAAATCTTAGCTTACTGTTCTGTCAGCTCGTTGTCTAGGTTCCAGAATCTATCATTTCTTTCGACCCACTAGGCCAATTCGTTGAATAAGATTGTACATTGCGATGGATTTACGTCCTTGTGCTTCTTCAACGAGAACACGGTTTAGAGCCGAGTGATTTTCATCACTTCGGTAAATTGCATAGCTGGCTAGAAGGTCAAAGCTTCCAAATTAGCGAGGATTAATTTAAAGGAATGTTAAGGTCCATTTCACATAATTGGCGATAATGGTCTTCAAAGAAAGCATCGGAAACTTTCTCCAACAATTATAACAAATAACTGATTCTCAAGGCAATTAAATCAATAGCCAAGTGTATTCATTATTATGTAAAAAAATCATTTTATTTTCTATTTTTTTGTGTGTGGTTCATGGGAATTAGAAAAATAACTTTCTTATAAAACTTTTTTCAAGTTTTCAGCTAGTAATAACTTTTCCCATTACAAAACTCGACTTTGGGATACTTTTTTTTACTTTCAATAAAGTGATACATATCCCTATGAAGCCTTTAAAATTAAACAACTTGCTCTAAAAATTGAATTTTGCATTCTGAAGTGATAGTACTTTAGAAACACAAGTTTCATCACAAAAGATTTGAATTAACTACTTTCAAATGGAATAGATATAAAATTATTAGTCAAGAATTTAATATTTTATTACTGTTTTGCTTAATCGTGTTTAGTCGAAGAATATTAGTTTTCAGTAATTTCAAATTATTTTTTATTCATTAAGAATTTTGTATGCATTTTATTATCTTGTGTTGACAGAAAGAATAAGAATGCTATTTTGATTTTGAGATAACGACGATATTCTGTACATTAGTATTATACCGAAAATAAGAAAAACTCCTTTGAGTGAAAACATTAAAATTTTAAAATTCGTAATGAGAAAAGTTAATTCTAATTATGCTTTTCTTTTTTTATGACTAACTATATCCAAAACTTTCCCGAATATATTAAAATTCTAGTACATTTAATTAAATATTACTTTGACTGGTTGTACGTTTTAAAATTTCTTTTTGAATTCACCTAGATATTGGCATAATAAAATGCATAAATATTTTTCCTGTTATATTCTTATCCCTTCATTAAAAGAAATTCTATCCGAGAAATGAAAATTGAATATAATCCTAATGATACCCCATAATTTATTATTCTATAGTGATACCTACTATGACTTACCTTATGCATTAACAAATCCATGAACACTCTTTTCAAGCTCTGAAGAGCAAAATACTTTTGGGTATTTTCATACATTTATAGCAAAAATTTCGCAAACCTCTGAGTAAAAAACTTATCTCTAATTTTGTTCATTGTGATATGTCATTAATGTAATCCGTCGGAACAGATAAATATTATTTACCATCGATTTTTCAACGGAATTCAAACTTTAGCTCAATGATTTTTTTTAGTGGGGGAGAGTATTTTTAGAAATGTGATGATACAATAAAAACACTTGCCTTAGTTCAACCTGACAAAAAAAAGAGACAATAATTTTTCGCTTTTCCGTGATATTGCAATGAAATTGAATTGGGAATTGGGGAAAAAGATAAACTCCCTTTTATTCCTAGAAACAGCGGAAAAGCGAGTTCTGATGATAAACTCTCTAAACAGCCAAAAAGAAGCAAATCCGAAAATTGATTTGAAAAATAAATTTCAGCGGGTAAGTAAGTAGTAGTAAGAAGCTTATACATGAAATTAATATATCATAAACAGTAAGTTTATATACTTTTCAAGTTGATGGCTTATTTATTAGATTTCAAAATTTTTAAAGACATTTCCAGATTCATAACGATGGATAATCTACAAAGCAGATAAGAGATTTAACTATTTTTCAAATATGAATTGGGCTAAAGTACAAACTTCGTAATAGATGCGTTATTTACATGTAAGTTTTGAAAAAATATTGAAGACCATACGGAAAACTATATAATCTTTTGTTACTTTATCATATATGTTTGTAACTTACTTTCAGTTATTTGCATTTCTGCAACGATTTCTGCTAAAGAAAAAAATCATGAACAAAGCAATCATCCTTCCTACAGCAATCAAATCAATAAAATCGCATATAAAAATTCCGGGATTGAGATAAGTTGAAACAAATTATGAACGAATTATTTATCTCACTCTGTTTCTGATGTTGAAACATCATCATTTTTACCTAAAAGGTGTGCAATTCATTCCTTAAAACAAATTACCTCAATGTACTCGGTTTTCAAGTGTTCCATTTTCCATTTCATACCATATTTGCCATCAAAGTTTATGTTCGTAAAAATAAATTAGAATTTGATGGGGAAAAAATAAGTAAATATTTTTTCGGATACATATTCGTAATTACAGTAAGCTCATGATCAAAAATATGTTAAGCAGATATATTCCATCGAATCTAATATAACCTTATCTAATTCCATTATATGGTGTATTTGTGTATATTTTATTTGTATATATTTTTATTTGTATATATTTTTATTTTATGTATATTTTATTTGTATATATTTTTTTATTTTATGTATATTTTATAAATTTTTCATAACTTAACTGTTTTATTGATTATCACCAATTAATAAATTTAACTTATGGTAATTTCTTTAGAAAATAATAGTTATTGGGAATATTATGTAATAACAAATGACTATGTGGACGTTCTGGCCTAGGGGTAGCGCGTTTTCCTCGTGATCTGAGCAACCCGGATTTGAGCCCTGGTTCGGGCATGGTTGTTTTTTATCCTGTATTCTATTTGTGAATTGTTTGAAATTGTCTTGTAAAAAGGGGCGAGTGTGTGTGTATCATCTTCATGTGAGCTAAGTCAGACGGATACTCAGGAATCCGTACCCTGAGAAGCTACTACATCTCTTTTTCCCTAATCTCTTACTTGGTTTGAAATGGAGTTCAATCCAAGGGAGATAAACAGCAACAACTACAACAAATAATTATAACTGTTAGTTGATGCAAGAAATTCATCTTTCGATTTAATTTTTCGAGAATTTTTGGCTTATTCCTATGACAAAATCGATTGCTGTTATTCACTTATTTTAAAAGGTCGTTTCACCAACTTTAGAAGGGCTCGTGAGAACTTTTCTATACAATATACTTTTATTGGGATTAGGGTCAATTTTAAATACTTTTACCTGGAAATTAATCCTTCAACAAAAACGAACAGATATAAACATTATAATACCTTAAATATAATAATGTTTGTACCTTCCATAACAAAAATTCAAAGTCAGTAATATATACTGCTTCTTAAATTGAATCTTATTAAGAACTATAATACGAAAATTCTACAGTTAGAAATGGCAAAGTTCATGTACTCTTGTTTTTCGACTCTTATGTTGAGATTAAAGTACGGCCTAAGAAAATATAATCGGATTTAAGAAGTAATCAAGGACTTTTTAATCTGAATGCATTCTTAACTCGGCATTGTTTCGAAATCTGGTTGATCAAATGATTTGAAATCATAACTCTCAAACAAATAGTTTATAGCTTAGCTTGATTCTAGAAATTGCAAGTTACTTCTTTGAACTAATGATGGTATGGAAACTAACTTAAAAGTCGAAATATATTTATATTAATAAATCCCAGAAAATGAAAGTAAAATTCATGACTTTATCAAAATTAAGGAACTAGCATGCTTTGAAAAAAAATAATTACGAATCTTGCTCAGCTCTTTATTTTTATAATTTTAATTTAGTCACCAACATCATTTACTTATATAATTGTGTAAAATCCATTTATTTTTTTGTATTTGGGCTATTGCAATCGAGAGTTAAATTATTTCAAATTGCTATAGAGCTTAAAACAATTCATATAAATACAATTTTTAACCAAATAAAGTAGTAAAATTAGTAACGTTTCAGCCCGTAATGCAAGATAATCTATATTTTCCTCAATACTTTCTGCAGTTGATATACCTACGAAGTTGTTTTATAATAGTACCTAAAAAGAGTGGCATTTTGTATGTTTGTAGTCTAGTTATTAAGTCCTTAAACATCCTACCTTGATTGAAAGTAACTGTCCATTCCAGCAGTTGATAATAAATTTCAATACAATGTATTGTCTAGTCACCTTAATCAAATTACAATTATTTTATTTGGCATATTGTAAGAATAATTTTCTATTTTAAATAATGATTTTAAAGAACAGAACCCGAAATTATAAAATTTGTTTTTTCATAAATAATGGAAGGAGAAATTTTCTTATGGGCAAAATATTAAGCAAACTTTAAAAATATATATACTCGAAAGGATGTTTGCTTATTAACTTAATTTACTCATTAGCGCATTTGTTCTAAATCAATTTTCATTTCTACTTTCTAACTTATTTAATTAATTTATCGTTGATTCATAACACTGCAGCCTGAATTCAAAACTTTTGAAATATTTAATATGTAGACAAAAGATAGTTTTTTCCCCAATTGAAGCCATTGTTGATTCGGAAAAACTCAAATTCTTTTAATTGAAAATAGCATTTCTAAACATGCACTAAAACCTTTTGTGAAGCATGGGAAGAGACGGGTGTAGTGATGGACCGGGTGCTCGTATTTGAGGAAGCCATGCAAACAAAATATTCTTGTGTTCATTCATCTCTTTAAAGGCAAAATATACGAAGTGGAGGATAAAACTCATGTCCTGGTTATCTTTTCTCTTGTTAAAAAAGGAAAAATCATATTCCTCTTATTTTATTCATCCACCCACCCCTATCCACCCATTCTGTGTGCACAGAATCTCATACAAAAGAACCGTCTATCCCACTTTCAAAATATTCGATTTTGTCATATTTAATGTAGTTTTTTGATAATGTATTAAACAGTTAAATCCTTGTATATCTTTTCAGAAATAAATTTTTACAACATATTTTTACTTATTATCTCTACCGGTTTTATTCATCCAAATTCTGATGACTGTTTAATTTTTATGCTGTATTTTAATTTTAAGTCAAACAACTCTTGACTGCGCTTTTTACCGATAGCCGAACAAAAGCTATCGAATTTCTCAAGGAAAGATAATGAAAACAGTTTTATCGTATCTGCAAAAAATGGTTAGACATACGATTATCTTTTTGCTTCGTGCATTTTTGAACTCCAATCAATAGTAAATCTTTACCCTGCAATTTAATATTAAATACTTTGCTTTGATTATAGGCAAAGAACTGTAGAACAGGAAATGTGAATATGTAGTTCGAAATTTCATATTACATCTAAAAGATAGAATTTGGATAATTTGACATCTTTGTTTGTTTACTTAAATTTGTTTTCTCCCTTTTCTTTCAGTTCGTGTCAACAGTAGAAGCAGTAGCAGTGGATGCAGTCCAGATACTTACTCGAGTGAAGGCAGCAAGTCGTCGCGAAATAAGCAGAAGCCTGTTCTCAGGAATGGAGCCAATAGTAAGATCATGCATTTAAGTAAGAAGATAAAAATACAGTCTTCCTATAGAAATATGCCTATAATAATCCCAGAAAGTAAAGCATTCAAGGTTTAAAAGATCATATGATGTCTTGTTCTTTTTGACGTCTCTTAAGTTTCCGAATGTACGGACTGTGGCACAAGCGAGTAGCGGTATAACAATGGAATACAACCGTATTCGAGAGGTACCTGGGGGAGGTAAACCTTAGACAAAATGAAAAATATTAAAAATTAAATAGGGGGATCAGTCACCCCCAAAACTTTCTCGTATATTCTCTAATATATATATTTGTGTATTATCTATTCACTTTCGAACAACAGTTACGAAAGAACCCATTAGCATGCGATATTAGGAGATGTTTTTTGTTGATTAATCATTGGAATGCACTTAATGCATTAGTAATAGAAACTCGAGAATATGCATTTTGGATGGAATTCATCCTGGGCCTTTAAAATCCACATTTGATAAAGAACTTCAATTGTAGTTACAAAAGCATATACCAAATTTCATCCTTTATTTACGTTGCTTCGTTTTTGAACTATCGTGCTTATATAACTGTGAAATTACAGACATTAGTCGATGGACTTTGTTCAAACTTTGATACATTTCTATACTTTAGATATTAAAATTATGTGCCAAATTTTATTCATTCAGTTTTATTCATTTTATAATTATCATATTAACTTATATGGACAGACAGACATATTCTTAACGTATTCATTCCCAATTTGATAAAAATCTACAAATTTAGGGTGGACAATATATTAAATTTTATCCAACAAGCTTGAAACGTTTTTGAGTTATGTACACAGCTAGACAAAATTTTAAAAACCTGTTTTTCGACCTCAAAAAGGTCATAAAAGTGGAAATTCGTTAAAATCTCAATCACGATCGAGTTTTCACGATTAATATATTTTCTATGTACAATTCGTATATAAGAAAGTAACTGGTTAAATTTGAAAATTAATCAATTCAGTGATTAATAATAGCATCAGCTGTTCTTGGTCCCTAGGCTACTGTTTAAAGACTTTTTACGACAGAAAAACACCTTCTATCGCAGATTTTTTGAAAAAAATTTCAGAATTAATTGTTGATTATAATGTATTACAGAATTCGCAATGATAAAAGAAACAAACCTATGCATTAAATTGTAATCTTTCAAATCCTTTGAAGCATTATTGTATGACATGATTAAAATTGTCGAAGTCATTTTTCAAGCAATAAACTAATAGTCTGTTTGATTAATGAAAAATTAAGTTTGATTTATTTACAGATTTTTTATAGAATATGTAGCACTATCCAGATGTCCTAAAGGAAATACATAAATGAATGAAATTTCCAGGCTTTTTATTTGTTTCGATAAATTCCCATTTATAATTTTGTTTCTGAGTAAAGGAGAGCGATTATTAAAGAATGCCTGAAAAGAATTCTAGATAAATTATTAATTTTTCACTCATTGGTGTAATTATTGAATATGATATAATAGTTAGCAATCATTTTCAACAGGGTAATTATTTAAGGATCCCTTAAAAAAAGGTAAGAGTAATACCTCAGAGATTTGTTGATGTATTTAAGAAAGATGTGGACAGTTTGTCACTGCAATACTTAAATATTCAAGCAGATTTTTATTGTGAACTTAATTATACTAAATAGAATCCAATACATACATATATATAATATAGTATGTGTTTACAAAATTAAATATGGTAATTGTGTATATGCGGCTTCAACGTACTCTCAAAATAATTCCCTATATTTTCATCCAAATAAAGGTCTTTAGTACGATTACAATAAAATTTGTTACAAAAAATAATAATCAAAACTCTATGTAAAATTAATCCTTCTTCTAAGTTTTCTTTCAATGAAAAAATTACTATTTTTTCTTGTTGTGATGCTTTTTTCAGCAAATTAATCAACTCTGAAATATTTTACCACAATTTTAATTTTTGAAATCCTATTATCATTTTGTATTATTCATTCGCCTATCTTTCTAGCCATAGTTTTGGGGGTTTTCTTCTGGAATGGAAAGCAATATTACGTTTTATGAATAGTAAAAAAAATTTAAAATCTTTTTCTGGATATTTTTACAGTGAAACTTCTATTGCGTGATCCTATATCCATCAAAATTTCTAATCATCGAGGCAGTAAACGGTAACATGAAATCGAGTCATGCTTAACAATTTTTCTTAACAAAGAAAACAGATTTTTAAGAAATTCGTTTAAGGATTAAGAATTTTGTATTTTAAAGTTGGCACTTGAGCCGATTTTCCTAATGCGAAGATTTATAGAATTTTGTCAAGAGATATTTTGCAGTCCAAGAAGTTTACAGAAAAAATATACTTCCATTCTTTAAAACTTAGTGATTAAATAGTCATATGAGCAGCTTTCATTTGCATCGATGAAGAAAGAGAAATTAATATTGACTAAATGATTTTTATGACTCAATATAGATATTTAAAAAATCTGTAAAAAGCAAAATTTCATTCTCATGAGAGTCTATTAGGATGAGAGCAAATTCCATACATTTTCATGATAAAATATCATTGTGAATGTGTTGGAAAGTTACAAGTTGGATTAGAGGGGGAAATATTTCTTTCGGAACACTCTTAGATAATCATTGGGAAAATGCATAAGAAACAGCGAAAATCGGTGACATCCGTGAAGATTCTTATAGGAAGTGAGATATATAGTAATAGTTTAGTAAAATGCTATATTTTAGTATTCAGTGAACTTATAGTCACAAGTTTAAACAGCCAATTTGAAAAGCATTACTCAAAAATGAGGCCTTCTGGTTTAAAATTTATTATTTTATAATCAAGTTTTCTTTTATCTGATGTCATTATAGTCCCAGTCCATTCGGGTATCTGAGGATCAACTCTATTTTATATTAATTTTAATTAATCAGTGGCGTAATTTAATTGATAGCTGAAAGACTTCAAAAGTTTTTTTCACTTACGCGTCCTTTTAAAACAAAAACATATTTCTCGATCCTAGTTCTGTCAAAGCCATTTGCCATGATCTCAGCATTTTATGAAATAAGTTAAAAGAACAAACATTGATTCAAAGAGAATCAAAAGGAGTAAAGATCCAGTTAAAAATAGCTAACAAATTAAAATGAGACCCTTTAGGTCAAGATGATTTTTTAAAAGAATTTTATTAACAAAAGTAGAATTTGAAAGAATAACTTGAGAGATTTTGCCTTCAACCTGGGCTAAAGAAATACGTTGAATTCTTTCAACACCATTTAAGGCTATTAAAATAAAATAAAAATTGAATTTTATAATTTTGTTGATATAATTTCTTTATGAACAATTTTGTTGAAAACTTACCATAAAGATGCATCATTAATCCCCTATTTCTCAAACAGGGCTTTTTTCGGTATCTCCAGATTCAAAGCAAGCATGCTCCATTACAGTCCATGTTCCAGATGGAACACAGTCAATTGTATCAACAGACAGCAACAGCAGCATCTGGAAAATAGCTGCCTTGAATAAAGAAATTGAAAGCCTTCGATCAGAGCTTGACCGAGCAAAAAGCACTATTACTAATTTACAAGATAGTGAACAAAGATTAAAATGCAGGTAAGTGCACTACATCAAAGAACGAGAATGCAAATTGTATTACTCTGAAAAGAAATCTGCCAGTTTTTTGGTATCTTTTATAGAATTATTCATTAAGCGCTCAGTAAGGGAAACACAAAACCATAGCAATTCACTTTCGTCATTTTTATTCTCTACTTTTAATATCGCTTCTATGAGATGTAGCAAGCAGTTTGAAAAAGCAGATTTAAATTGCAACAAGCGAAATAACTGATATTTCTGTTACCCGTTTTCAGTACAAAGAAAAGCAAGTATATTATACTTGGATATTGAAACCATTGGCAGTTGTCATGTTTCTCTTTACAAGAACGAATTTAGGTGGCGTTTGTATATTTATGAGGTATTTGTGATATCAAAACATTTAGTTAATTTTAAATTATTGACGAATAATTTGAAAATAATTTTTAATACAATTGACACCAACATATTTTAGGAATTTTTGTGTGATATAATAATGTTGCAAAGCATTTACAAATAAAAATATGCTATGCAAAATATTTATACATAAAAATATGCTATGCAAAATATTTATACATAAAAATATGCTAAATAGCATTTGCAAAGAATTTATACATACAAAAATATGTCAAGATTCGTAAATTAAATTTTAAAAAACATTTCAAATCTTCAACATATCGATGAAAATTCTGAAAATTACAATAATAGCAATGCAATAAAAATCGAAAAAAAATTTATTAAAAAAAACTCTCAACTTAATTCATCCTAAGAAAAATGGTGTTTATTAATACTATTAAGTTTTTAATACTTTTATAGAATATTACGAGAAAGAAATTATTCAAGAATTAATTTTCTAGGATACCTCGATGCATGTCTTTATGGAAACCAGATTTCTAAAATTTATGACAGATCAAATATATTCTTAATTTTAAGAATAAACAAATCCAATTATTGAAAACCAAATTCATAAATGTTCCAACAAAAATGTTTTTTTACATAATATTTTAATTCACTATGTTCATAGTGTAAATTTTTTGATATTTTATTAATAGCTATTTCCCTTGTAATAGCATATTGCCAAGTGTCATTGGCAAAAGTTTAAGATTACAATATATAAAACAGTAACATTAAAAACCAAGACACATAAAAAATAGTGTATAGTGATCATAAATTTATTGAGCTTTACTATTGTTATCCCGCTTTACTTTGTTGTCAGAACATTAAAAAAGATTTAAAACAGTAAATATTTTCTGATAATTTTAAACGCTTATATATTTAGATAATTACTTTTAGTCAAAAAATGGAACATTAAATATTCTGTATCGAAATGCATCCAAGGAAGTCAATTTTGATGTGCTGAATTTTGTACATAGTCTGTCTTGAAACAATTATCAGTGCACTTGCCTTTTCGAGTAACATTATCTTACACCGAATACTTCAGACACCGATGAATGCAAATATTGCTAGTCATTAGTCAAAGAGGAGTCGGAAGTTTAGGTTAAGAAAGTGGTAAAGGAAACAAGTGGAAAAAATCATTAGGCAAACTTATTTTTAAAGTAAATTTACAATCCTTAATCGCCATCATTGGCAATATCATCTTAAATCTTTTTTGAAAAATTGGCCAGCATTTTCCCCTTGTAGACACACCCTCTTTGCCATTTCGGAAACACGATCATACTAAAGGGTTCTCCCATTCTTGCAGAATGCTTAAAATAACAAAGAGACCCATACCCCAGCATCGTTGCAGTTGCCAGTAATGAATTTTTTAAAAAATACTCGGAAAGAATCAATTTTCAGCCTTAGGAAAGAAGGTAATTTTACTCAAGAAAATTAATAACCCTGCTCCAGGAGAAATTCACCTGTCTCGCGCTCACTTTTATACGTACTTGTAGTACCCTATCCCTCCCTGTCCCCTCTCAATTCAGTGTAGTCCATAGAAATCACAAAAGAAACTCCCCCGGTCTCGAGAACGTCTGATAAAACTGCATAATGGGTCCACGAGTAATATGATCCCCCTTGTAATAGAGTCCAATGAGAAGTCCATGCGGTGAAAAATGCAGATGGAGGTGCATCCACATGCGTCGGTGGGATTTTTAATCAGTCAATACAACAGATATTGTACATCCAGAGAAAATAAAAAAATGCCTTTTTCATAATGAATATTGAGGGGAAAATAACCCAGCTGGCTCTTTTAAGTTATGATTTCATCGGAGTTTTATTTCCAATTTTCCAGTTTCATAGAAATGAAGCAATTTAAGTGACTTCCTCACTGTTCATTAGCCGACACAAATTTCTGTTCTAAACGCGTGTTATGAACGAAGTATTTTTCAAATAATGATAACTCTTCCGAATAATGGAAAAATGAAATCAAATTTAAAGCACTACTTAAAAATGAAAATTTTTACAGACTTGCTGAGCAAGCTCAAAAGATGCTTGAAAGGGGAGCAAAATTTGAGAATGTTTGTCTTGGAGAAAAACGGCCTACAGCTCTTGTTCGACAATATGGGAACCTATATGCTCAAGCTAGAGTCGACACATTGGATGCTTTAGATGCTTTACCTCCTTTACAAAATGCTGATGAATTGAAATCAAAGATCCTATTTTCTGTAATTGTGGTAAGTATCAAAAAATTGTTTTTGCCATAACACAGTATGAGTAGGCTTTTTCTATTACTTAAAATATACAGAGTTTCATTACTCCGAGTCTTTACTTATCTTAAAAATCATAATTTGATGATTACAGCTTTTTAACGATCACTTTTAATTATAACAGTTTCAACTTAGATATTTACTAATATTTGTATCAATATTTTATTCTCTAAAGATTAAAAAGAAATAATCAAATATAGTCGCTACTTATATGGATTCCCTGGGTTAAAAAAATTATAGATACAGCATTGAAAAAGCAAAGTTTTAATTAAAGCTTCTAACTACAATATTTCAGTAAATCCTTTATAAAACGGTTAAAATAAATTGCAAATACAATTTTTTAAACATTTTAAATTAATTATTTTTAATCTACTTTGTGATCTTCAATTCATCTGTTTTATTTAAAAGATTGTGCCACTTCAGAGTACTGAAATCTGATAAATTTTTTTTATCGCTAATGCTATAGTAACTTTTTTAGCCGGCATTGAGTGTTTTTGGAAGTTCTTTTTTGAAGTTACTCAAAGCACGTGCAAAAAGGATTATTCTTTTTTGATTCCGCATATTATTTAATTCAGAAGTAACTTTTTGTAAAGTTTGAGTACTTGTTAATATCATTTGATGAAAAGGTGTTACATTTTCTTTCTGTTGAATGGAATTGAATAGTCCCTCACTTCCGTTTCCTTACAAAACAACTTATGATGTAAATCTAATTGCATCTCAATAACTTCAGAGCATTATCGATTTCTAATCATTAAGTAACACATTACGATTATCATAATTATCATATACGATTATCATATAACGATAACACGTTATCATTACGATTTCTTGATGATTTGATAACGCCTCATTAACCCGTGAAATCAGGAAAATTCTGAAACCAATTCCTTAATTGTCAGTTAGATATTTTACTGTGTTGGGCATATGTATTAATCCATTCCAGATGGATTGTACACCACGTATTCAAAAAAATATCTTAGTGCATTTTTTGGAGATATTGAATCGCAATTTCGAAGCTCTATAAAGCTGTAAAATGATATGGTATCACTGCTCAACGTAAGATCAGGTTCAATCAATGAAAGATATCACATGCAGTTAAGTTTGCCATATGTCATATAAAAAATAATTGAATAGCTGATATTTTCTTGCATTCATACCATCACTGATATACAGTGGATAAAAAAAGTATATGCACACCTGCATTTTTGTAAACGATTTATAAGAAAATGCATTAATAAATACAAAAATTGGCATTTTAAAAATAAAATAAGCTTGTTTATTAAAATTAATTACAAAAAATACAATAATATAAATAAAAAACATTTTTTGCAACAATATTAAAATATCTTAAGTCAAAAAAGTATTTGCACACTCAACTCAACTTTAGCAAATTTGCATTTTTAAGTTAATTATTTAACAGTCATCAAACAGTAAATAACATACCTAAGACAACTATAAAAGGAGGTATTGTCGAAACTTTATCAGTTGATTGTCGATTTCAAATTGTAATGGCACCTAAGAAATCTGAATTACCGATTTCGTTGCGAGTAAAAATTGTTTCTCTACGTAAAAATGGCCTAAGTTAGCGAGAAATAGGTAAAAAAAAGTAAATGTTTGCTTCTGTACTGTTCAGTATATTATAAAAAGTCATAAAAAAAAGGATCTACATCAAATAAATTGCGCTCTGGACGTCCAAAGAAAGTTTCACTACGAATGAAGCGAAAAATCACAAGAGAAGCACCGAAAAATCCATTTGTTAATGCAATTACATTAGCCAATGATGTCGCTTCAACATCTGGAGTTCTGTGCCCAAAGTCTTCGAAATGTCCTGCACGATGCACAAATTTATGGGAGATCTCAAAGGAAAAAACCTCTCATAACTGAACGAAATAGACTGATGATACTTGAATTCGCTAAGGAATGTATCAATAAGCCAATTGATTACTGGAAAAATATCATTTTCTCCGACGAGAGTAAATTCAATATCTTTAAATCAGATGGCAGGAATTAGTTTGGAGAAAACCTTGTACTGCTTTTCATACCAAAAATGTGTTATCTACAGTTAAACATGGAGGAGGTTCTGTTATGCTTTGGGGGTGCATGGCTGGCAAAGGAGTTGGTAATTTGTGTTTCATTGATGGGAATATGACAGCTCGAACCTATATTGATGTGTTGCGAGATAACTTTCCACAAAGTGCAATAAAATTGGGTATCAGTAATTCGTACTATTTTCAGCAAGACAATGATCCCAAGCACACTACCGGTATAAACACGTATGTGGTTGCTTTATCATGTACCCAGAAAACTTGCCACTCCACCACAATCACCAGACTTAAATCCTTTGGAACATTTGTGGAATTCTTTGGATTTAAAAATAAAAACAAGGAAGATTTCAAGCAAATCTGCCCTTAAACAAGACCTTATTGAAGAGTGGTCGAATACTGATCCTACTGTTACAGAAAATTTAATTAAATCAAAGTCCAGCTAGATTACAAGCAGTAATAGATGTTAAAGGAATGCATCCTAAATATTAGTTATTTGAAATTTTCTTATATATTTTATTTCTTTTGTATTCATGCAAGTGTGAAAATATTTTTTTTTACACGAGATATTGTAATTATGTTAGAAAAAAGCATTGTTATTTATATTAATGTAATTTTTCTATTTGTTTTAGATGATTAAACTTAATCTTATTTGGCTATACCAATTTTTTTATTTCTTAATGCTTCTTTTTATGAATTGCAAACAAAAATGTAGGTGTGCAAATACTTCTTTTACCCACTGTATGATTTGAAAGCATCAATTAATTATAATAATCGAATTTCTCTTTTTAGTGCATGTATATTATGATTCATTTTCTTTTTAATACAATTTCATAATGATAATGGAATTTCTTTTCTAAAAGCTCTCATTTAGGTCCGTCCAAAACACGTTGTCTGACATAAAAGATCAAATTTATTCCATACTTCAAGTGAGAGACGTACGAGAAAACAGCATTGCTTTAAAAGAACTCGAAACGGGAATTGCTAATTATTTGAGAAAAACGGCCGAGTCATTCAACCTGTCTAAAAATGTCAGCGTAAGTATCATAAAAAAATCTCAGCATTTTTTATATATACAATTTTGAATAACATTGATTTATTACTTTTTGTCAACTTTTTAAATACTTCTTTGTCATTATAGCTGAGAAAAATCACACTAATTGAAGGAATATATTGTATGATTTTAGGAGATATTTAATTATTGAAGTGATAGATTTGAAGATTGATGGGGGTTGTTATAATTATCTAATACTATAATACGAGGAATGGTTGCCAAGTCGAAAATCTCCCCAGAATTAATAAACTCCGGTAAACTTGGGGGTCTGGGGTTTTTGGCCACGAGGAATCGATTGGCGCCGGTTTTGAAGCGCTACGGTCAAGCAGTTCGGAGTTACAGATAGGATATTTTCAAACTTTATTAGTTCGCCATAATAGCTACTTAAATTTTCAAGCGGTAACGTGCTGCCATCTATAGCCAATATGGCGAACTACTAAAGTTTTATGTTTATGCTGTTATAGGTTTATAATATGTTTCTTATGTATGTATATATGTTTGGTTTTTCTAAATAAATTTGTCAAAAATATTGAACTTCAACACACTTCAATCTTTACCTTTACTTTACCTTTGTATAGAATAGTTCCCTTTCCAAACTCTAACTTTGTTTTGAATAGTTTACAATGGTGCACTTTAACCGGTTATCTTTTCACCGATGGTTTCACAAATTTTCTTATGGCATGTATTGTTTTGATAAATCACAATTGAAAATTTAAATCTTCGAGTTAGCTTCGATACCTGTTTTCTCCGAGCGGAGCTCGGTCACCCGCTGGTGAGATAAATATAGGGATCTTGTTTTGAATTATGATTATTTCAGTGATGCATAGTTTTTTTTATCAACAAACTTTGCTATAATACACAATTATAAGATTTATCTGTTTCAATTTCATTAACTCCTGAATCTTTTAACTGTTTAATTTTCTTTACTATCTAATAAGATGGAATCTTCTATTTTAGGAATATTTTCTTATTTTGATTCAAATGGAAATCCATTGAATACTTGACTTATCTCTGTATTCGAAGTAATTTTAATATTGAATTATAATCGTTATGAATAGTTTATTTTTTACTTACGACTATCAAAATTCGATTAATCGATGCGCGTATGACACGGGTAAAGCGGTTAAGCGATTAAAGATGAAATTGAGACAAATAAGATTAAAGTTATAAAAGTGTATCCATATCGAAAAATAGTAAGAATTTGAAAGAACTAAATTAGAATATATAATTTGAAGAAAAAAATAAAAATAAATACAATAAAACTGTTTTTAAAGATACGCATCTTATTTGAAAAAAAAATGTCTTAAAGTTTTCTATCTTTTGCTTCATAATTTATTATTTTAAATATAATGGCAGCTTGAAACCGCATTTTCATATTTACTCGTGTGGCACCATGATTAGATATAATGAATCGATGAACTAAGGATTATGATTTGAATATGTTGACATAGTGTATCGCTATCGAGAAAAAAAAAACAGAAAAAAATTCGAAAGTATTCTACTCGAAAGGGGATGAAAAATCCATTTCTAAAGTTCATCTTTACAAATATGAAATAGGTCAAGTTAAATAAACGTGTGTAATCTAAAATATTAAATAGCAAGGGTGGAACAGTTACTGTCCATGAATGTAAAGAAGATAACATGGAGCCGGGGAAAAAATTGATTGTTGAGAAAAGCGTATCGAAATAACAGATTGTGGTAGACAGGAAAATGCATGGCAGCAAAAAGGACTATGGGATTGCGTAACTTTATTAATGACAGAGTAGCCAGAACGATATTCCAGAAAAACTTATTTATTTTTCACGATAAAATAAAAGATAATGTGTGCAAGATAACTCTTTAAATCGGAGTGTTATTATTCTAATCCTTAATGTTGAAAATATCACTCATATTACTAATTAACTAAAGAAGATTAATAATCGGTGATGAGAATAGGCTTAAAGCTTTAAAAGTTAAAAACAAAATGCTTTCAAATGTTTCCATTCCAGAAACATATTTCCTATATTAAATACTCTTTGGGGTGGCCGAAAAAATCTTTTTTCAGGTAGCTATAGAGCTTAAAATTTGTGAATTGGTGAGAAATGAAAAGAGAAATAAAACTGAATATCCTCCACTCTCACACGAGATTAAAAGCCATAAAAGGAAAAATAATTTTTAAAATTTTAAATTTTTTTGAAAATCTTTGTAAAATATCCAGCTTTTTAAAAGTAATAAAATTTATTTTGCCACAAGCGACTTAGAACTTCTTGTTTCTTAGTCCTTTTAAAAAAATACATGAAATTAGTTAAATCGGCAGTTTTTAATTCCTACTTATTGCAATAATTTTTGTGTATCGTCTTGTCAAAGAATTTCAGCTGTTCGATGTATATACATGGCAAAAGGCTTTTAGGTTTAAGAATTCTATCCACTTTTTCTCCTGCTTACGCTAAATCAGTGGAGTTTTGCAGATTATCAATAACAATATGGAAACTAGATTATTATTGGCTAGAATCAAGGTCAAAGATATAAAAGGTAACAAAGTTAGCTCTTTAAGAAAATACTTCAACTATTAAAATATATTAGCTTTACATTTTTTCCATAGCAATTTTAGCCTTCTCACCGGATGTTTCTTGGAAGTCTGATTTATGCTAGAACTAGGAGATTATAGATCTAACTCCTTATAATGAGCAAAAAATAAAAGCATGGAACTTGTCAATATTTCGACGGTCATGAAATAAATAAAATGTATTGATGACGTGTCTATTCCCAACTCTGACAAATTTTAATATTTTAGATATTTAAAATTATTAAAGAATGCATTCAGAGGGATTAAAATAAAAAATACTATTTAGAAGTAGTTCATGCCGAATTTGTTAAATATTAAGATGGTGAAACATTTCATGGAAAAGAATGCATAAAATTAACCCCATTGACAACCCAAACACTTGCTTTTTGAATATAACCAGTCTGGTAAAAAAGCGACTAGTAAATTCTGATAATACTCATTTAAAATTTATAGACTGTGAATGTGGTTGCATCAATTTTTGCCTTTTATTCTACTTCTTTTTTGGAAAAGTAGTGGGTGTGAAAAAATTAATGCACGATTTTCTCTAAATGGAAAAATGATTTCATGTATTGATATTTCGATTTTCTTTATTGCGAATTCAATCAATTAAATTTTTATCCGGAGAAGTTTCAACGGTGAATTTCTGTCGGAGGATTCAAAATCTGTTGGTGCAGTCTCGAAAGATTTACGGAAATGAAATCGCAAACAATTCCATCGTTCGTAACGGCAGAGTTCTGTAATAAATCAGACATCCAAGTATTGTCAAGTGAGGAGAAGTAAATTATTGTTTAAATTACTAAGTTGTTTTATTAACTTTTCTTTATTTTTTGTTTTCTGGATTTCGTTCTTTATAAATAAATAATATTCTACTTTCGGAGCTTAGCTTTGCAATGCGTTATTATACACAAATAAATGAAGCTGATATTTTTTTAGACTCAGCCTTTTATAATGTATACGTGCATCGAAATGCTGTACTCCATCTGCAATATCACAAGTAAAGAGTATGATGAGGATCAAGAATTTAAAATTTCATATTAAACTAATTTTATTTTATTACTTTTTAAAAATTTAGTACCTAACATTTCTTTGTATATTAAGCATTGAGATATTTTTAAATTTTTTAAATTTTATGCAAAACAGTCAATTTTCGATTTTTTTAAAAAAAATGTCCAAGAACCCTGTTGGAACAAAAGTTATCAGTTAACATTTGTTCTCAAACATAATATTTGAGCCTTTGTCATTTGTAAATCTTCAATTTGTTGTAAGAAATGCATAAATTTCCGGATGTGTCATCTCAAGTCTTGTCAGTTGTAATGTTAAATAGAGGTATGATTATCTGGTCCCGTATCATCATAAGTCTGAGTTAACCATGCCATAACCAGAAAAAAGAAACTATAATTTCCATTTTTTTAAAAGGAAGTCAACGAATTCTTCCCGAAAGAGCATCAAATTGGCATTAGAGAAGTTTTCCACTGTGCGAAGAGTTATAAAATAACATTTCCCAATAGCATTTTACAACTCAGTAGTTTTTTAAAATTGAAAGGCAATAAAATTGTGAGGGAAAAATCTCTTTTTTGATCAGAGGAATTATTAATTAGATAACTTTTTAATAAGCATTGAGAAAATGGAAAGTGTAAAATTGGTAGCATTCGCTTATCCCGCCATGAATGATTGATCTTTTGATTTCACAGGACTTAATTAGGAATTTGATTACTTTCTTTACTCGAATACTATTAATGTAATATAGAATAAAATTTATTTCAATTATTACGTAGGGGTCTTTGAATGACTTATTTAATATGTCATATCTATTTCCTTTCCCTCTCAAAATTAAAAACAAATTCGTAGTACTCAGTTGTAGTAGTATAAAGCTAGTAGTATCCATAATCGGACAGTACTTCGTAGCACTTGTGGACTTTTATTAGGTTTGAAATATTAAAATGGTACACAAAATAAAATAGATTAGAAAAAAACAAAAAAATGTGTGTGAAACCGTCTTACCATTTACTTTCGAATGCCGAATTGTCTCAACTATGTGCGGAAAAATTTCCTTTTTATTAAAATTCTAATTATATATTTTCAATTTATTTGTAAATATCTTTTTCAGGAGGTATGCTCACAGATACATGCAACATTGTATGATTACCCTTGCCTAAAGAACTGTTCCGGGCTGCTAAACTATGCAAAAGATTGCGTACGTTTAGCCTGGTTTTTAACCAATCAAAATCCATCATATGTTATCGACTACGAAACGCGTACATTCCGAAAGGATATGCATATGCGTTTTCACACATCCAATCAAGCATCGAATATCATCAAAAGTTACTTATGGCCAACATTAATGGAAGGAGAAAATGGGCCTTGTGTCCACCGAGGCGTTGTACTTACATAGTTTCGTCATCAAATGAAATTCATTAATTTAATATCTTTGCTCAGTACTATTTTTTCCACCTAAGTAGATCATTTCATTTCATTGAATGGCAGTATTTATCACAATGTAATTTTAATTCTGATTTGTATCCGTCCAATTTGTTTTACTTTTTTCCCTAATTACAAACTAACAAAAATAAGTTTGATACAATTTACTTTTTTCTATGTATTGTTTGTCATTAAGGGAATTTAGTACTTTTATATCTGTGGAGTACTGATGTTAAATTGAAAAAAAATATGTATTACATATTGAAAATATTCACAAAAAATAGTGGTTGAAATTCACTATTTGCTAATTATTAATTGTATTATATAAATATAATTTACATTAAATTGATATTACTCTGAATTTTAACAAAATATTATTGATAAAATCTTACATTTGCTATGATTTTTTAAATATGATATATCAGAACAGAAAAAAAAATTCAAGCAACAAAAAATAATTACTTGGTTGCATAGCTGAAAGTTCCCTTTGAAAATTTTTAGGTAAATTGTGAAGTTTAAGCAAAAGGCAAACTGATGTTGAACTTCTATAATGTTAAAAATATCTTGAATTTATAGAAGTACTAACTTCCCTTAAAACTTTCTTTCCTTAATTCAGATAGATATTGTAAATAAATTTTCAAAAGAATTGTTACCTGGTAAGTATCTTATAATATTAAATAGGTTGGATTAAGTATTGTAGCTGATGCAATTACTTGCAACTAACTGCAATTATTCTGTTGTGTGATATGTGTGCAAAGAAATTGCACAAAATTGGATATAATCAACTTCAGTTTCAATGATTTTATACAGATATGTACCTAGCCTATGAAATATTTGTATAGCTAATGAAATATCACTGGGCATAATTAATTTTCCTTTGACTAAATTACAAAATCAAGAAAATATACAATGAATTGAAATAAATGATATTCAAGAAAGTAAATAATTCAATTTAATTATTTGTTTTATAACAAATAGTAATATAGAACTAAAATTTAAGTTTTCAAGATATTCCAACAACCAGTTAACTTATATTAATTTCAATTCAGATACGGTAAATTCTAGGTAATTCTGGAAGGCTAAACATAAATTTCTTTTCATATATTTAGTTTTCTATTCAATTTTAATTACATCGAATCGACAATCCTTCAATGTAGCATTTTCACTAATACCATTTCAAACGTAATGATTCAAAAATTCTGAAATAATTAATTCAGACTTAATGTATTTCATGTATGAAAATTTGTGAAATTCTGAATATGTTTTCCTGAATATGTTTCATAAAGGATTTTAAAATTTGAAAAAGAACTGTAGGTAAATGAAATAAGTGAATTATAGTTGTAAAATCTGTCTGAATTCGGGAAAGAGATTTACCACAATGCCATATCAGTATTATTTTTATACTTTTGTTGGTATCTGCATTCTTGAAGATGCCATTTAAAATGCGTGAGAAGTTCAAAAATTTTGTATTCAGGTAATATGAGGAAATTAATGCAAATACAATTTTTTTAGTGAATGTTTTATATATTTTATTGCATTTTAGATATAAAGAAGTTTGCTTTTAGTAAGTGTTTTGCTTTTTATGGGAATGGAAAAAGGTGTGTATTTCATTCAAAATTCAGTATGTGTTTGTTTTTTCCGACGATCGAGTTTTAACTGAACAGTGTGTGTGTGTGTAGTATTATTTAGTTTTTGTATCGTAATTTTGGTGTTGATATTCAGTTTTTTTAAAATCATCTAAAGTTTGCATTTTTACTATACTAAAATTGTACCGTTTTCTTAGATTTGTAAAATCGTAATAAAGACTTTTAGAAAACTTATGTTCATTTTTTCAATATTTCAGAATCTATTATATTCATTTCATTTACTTCTAAAGATGAAATTATGAAATTCTTTTTCATCAAATAAATTATAAAATTAAATCCTGATAAATTACAAAGTAAGACATGCATCGTTAGTTCGTAAGCAGTGGTGCATATTATAAATGCTGCACAGTGTAGTGATATCTCTATATAACTTCAAATTTGCCTTTTGTCATTATTTTTGAATAATTCATTAAAAAACCGATAATGAGATTTTTTGACTTAGCATGCCAAATAAAAAAAAACTTTATTTATAGAATTTTAATCTATATTAATTAAATTCTAATGTATAGATAACTTTAATAAAAATTAAACTTAAATATTCTCCATTATTTTCCTTGCATTATTTATTTTTATTTATAAATATTCATAGAATTGTGTTTGAAATCAAAAAGGCATAACGATGAGTTTAAAGTACACTCATGAAGAATTTATTAAGACATTTATTTACAGTAAAAATTACTAGTACAATATTTTTAATTTTCATTTTTCATCTATTATGTTTTACTTTCTCATTTACATGCACATCTTTGGATTTCAAAAACTTTCTGTGATGAAAAATATTAAAAACCTAGTTCTTACCTTTACGCCATATGATTAAAAGGGAAAAAACTATTGTGCATGCGCAGAAGAAAGAAATCATCGTCGAAGAATATTGCTACTTCTTTTAGACCCCCTTCCCCTTTAGAAAAAGAAAGATATAAAATTTCTCTCTACATTTTCCTTGAAGACTAGAAGTTCTAAATTATAAATATCTTTAGATTCTGAAGAATTTAAAAACTGCATACAAAATCAAATATATTATTCATTACGTTATAAATTTTTTAAAAAAAGTTGGAAATGCTGTAATTACCAGCATCTATAGACGAATCTATCCAATTTTTCAGGATTTTGAATAACTTTTAAAGAACTGTTTTATATTTCATTGGGATACAATGGATAATATCTAACATTCTGATAATCGGAATTTTAGAATTCAACAATCGTATAATTATCAGATAAATCCAGATAACAAAGGAACGCTAAAATATTCCTTTCTTTTCATGAAAATATATTAGGATACAATAAAAGAAAGGAAAACTACAGAAAATTAAATCTTTGAACAAAATTGACCATCCCTCCTATCTGAAAAATTGATTTTGTTTTTACTCGCTATAAGATGTTTACTTATTTCCATCATTATTTAAAGAACAAATTTTATATTCGTACAGTAATTGCCTCGTGTATATTCGATATATCTTGACAGAAAGCCTTTTCTTTAACTCTCTCACACCTATAAGTACCCGAATTTAGATACTTCAGAATGCTTTAAAGCGTGATTTTCTCTTTCAAAGATTCTTCAAAAATCAATAAACCTTCAAAAAGTGAAAAAACAGCTGGTGTTCTTAAGGGACTGATTACAAGTACAAATTAGGACCTCTCGTAGAAAATAACTACTTTGCAAATATATGTTCGGACATCCTTTAAGATTTCTCATAAAATTTTCCTGTCCAAAATTGAATTGAAATAACCTTTTAACCGATTATAAATTTTTGAAAATATTAAACTGCTATTAGTAATAACATTGATTAGTATTAATAAGACATTATTAATTCTAATAGGAATCTTTAATTTATTCCTAATATATTTAGCTAATAATAAACATCAATGTAGAGCTGTAATTTTTTTTCGAGCAATTTAACAGCAGAAATCAGACTAATATATCTATAAAACACTCAAACTTTATCCTGGAATTGAACCCAATAACACTGATGTTGCAACATCGTTATAGTAATATAAAAAAAATCAAGTTATCTTTAAAATGTTTGCATTTATTTTCTAAACAACTACAGAAAATTTCATACTAGAAAAGCCATCTTTTATCAATATGTTTAAGAAAAAGTAATCTGATTCATACGCAATCTATATATGTATAATCTATATGCTAAAATATCAGATGCCTTTAATTTTAAAATAAAAAATATTAATACAAATAATTATTTTATTTTCTCTTAATTGTAACTCATGATTTCTGGTCTTAGTTGATTTTTTAATCAGAAATATGGATGTCAAAATAAAACTGTTAAAGCATAAGATTCTGATAAAAATACTCTAAATCGAAGTTTCAATCTCATTTATAGTATATTTTAATCTTTAATTAAAGCTCTGAAACATCTTTTGTGTGATATTGTGCTGTAATATTTTAAAAATATTTCTTGATTTTTGATTTGATTTGTGTTGACACATTTTTATTATTTTGCACTTTTTTATCTTTTAATCCTGCTTAATTCATATCACAATTCGTATTGATAAACAGTATGAAATCTAAATATTATTTCTCAAATTTACTAGTAAATGAATCCACCTATATGACAATAATGTTTAATTAAAAGAATGGACAGATTGATAATCACGGTTTCTATAATTATCAAAATCCTGCTTTGTCATCGGAAACAGCTCTAAAAAGCATGTCATCAGTCGATTACAAATTTCATTTTCAACAGCATGCTACAACCCAAATTATGCGAAAGCGTATAAAAATACATTGAGATTTTATATTTAAGATGACATCTCGCTCTTTAAACGTTTCTCTACAGACTACAGATTGCACCAAACTAGCAAGATGAATATGGAATCTAAAACATCATACTCTAACTACAAAGGTGAGGGCACCTGACTAGAGAGACGGTCATTATTTGACAATACTTCAGTGACTACTGAAACGTCCCTACCGTTTTATGATTACTGAGACTCATAATAGGCACTTATACTCAAGGAGAAATAACGACCATAGCTGACAAATTTGAAAGCTATTTATTTGATAAGCGACATATTATTTTTGCTTGGCTTATCTCTGATTAATTGGTTGTCGAATTCCAATTTCAAACAGATTAGACGGGTACACATTTTTTCAGAAGGGAGAAATGTGTGAAACAGTGAGAGAGTCACAAAGAACTAATAGAGTAGTAATAAATACAAATGCGTTGAAGGTGAAAATATTTTTTTCATCTTATTAGTGATAAATAATTGTATGATATGAAAGGACGAAAGGCAGCTATACATATATTGTACAATGATTTATGCTCATATTTTAACTTATCAAATTGGGCTTATATGACAATATGCATTTCTCTTACCACACCATCCAATTCATAAGTGTTAGGCGGTATTATTTACTACATAAAAATAAACCAAAAGGAATGGTCTTCCCGAAGCCTGGTAGCATACTATCCAGTAAAAGCCTTATCTCCCGCCTCACCCACGTGCAAAATTGTAGAATTGGGGTAAGACCATGAACGCCTAATATGGCATTGGTGGGCAATAGTTGTGAAATATATATATATTTGGCTTGAATCTATAATTGTAACTAATCTGTCTTAAGAATATGTATTTTGGACGCCTTTTCTCAGAACCGATTGTAAGCAGAAGTCACAGGGAGCTACAATTGTAGTCACAAGACAATGTACAAAATTCCTTGGATTTAAGTTATTGCATTTTATTCTTGTGAAAATACTGTCGGACATGAGGTCAACACTTTGATAGATTTGGCTCACAATTTAATAAAGATCTGCGTTTTCGATATTAAACGTGCACCAAATTGTATTCCTCTAAATCTTTACGTTCTGTAGTTATCGAGTTCACTTGCACTCGAACAGCCAAGCAGAGGGATTTCTTTTCAACAACAAGTTGATAAAAATCTTCAAATTTGATCTAAATTCTATATACAAAATTTCATCTACCTGGCTTAGAGCGTTTTCGAATGATCGTGCTCACAAACAAACAAATATAAAGCATAAAAGGTGTTTTACGAAACCTGAAGCGTGGAGATTCGTCAAAATATCGAGTTCAAATTTTTTGTCGATATACAATATTTTCTCTATATACTTCTTATAAGGAAAAAGTAATAATTATCTCAATTCCTCATGAGATTTTGAAAGTTCGTACAAAAACAGTAGAGATGTTAATATGATAACGTTAGTTGTTCTTACCATTACAACATATGCTATGATACTCTCTTACCACATTCAAATATTTAGTAGCATTATTTTTCAGTAAAGAAATCCCTCGAAGTATTTTAAAATGAAATCCAGAAAAAAAGAATACTAAAATTTTTAGTTCCTTTTTAGTTTATAAGAATATTCTTCTCATCCCTTATTAAAGTTCACTGAATAATTGTTTTTTAATTTTTAGATGAAGAGGCATTTCTTAAGAAGTCTTAAAAATATTTTTATGCACAACTATATATTTAGAAACGCACGAGCTTGTTTTAGTGAATAAAGCAAAATATTCTGTTCATTTTCAATTTTTAAAACTTAATATAAATATTTAAAAAAAAATTCTTTACTTAAAAATAATTTTATTTACATGCTCATATACAGTGGAGATGACGCATAGATTGTTTCTATTTTTCTTGAACAAATATTACATTCCTTGAACTAAAATTAAAAGTTAAAAACTATTATGAATTGTTTCGAAGAGTTTTTGAGCTAGTTAAATTCTAAATCTAAAACAGGTTTTTTTTTTTTTTTTTTTTTTTTTTTTGTAAAGAACTGTTTCGAGTATCATATTTGCCAAAATAATTATTCCAGAGTGACAAAGCATCATTATGAATTAGAATATAAAAAATTAAAAATGAATCAAGGTTTTGTTATTGTTAAAATCAGATTATTTAATTAAAGGTATTATAGTAAAATTTATAGCATTTCACTCATTCATTTAAGTGTTATATATTCATCATGAAAGAATAAGGATAAATATAATTTGTTCCAAATTTTTACTGAATTTTATGAGAAAATTCTTTACAATTTAACTAACTTTATGTTATTTTCATTTTCAAGTAACACGGCAAATGATTTATTCAATTAATATTTTAGCTGATTTGAAATAAAATATTTTGAAAACGTTTATTTACAAACATATGTCGATCAAAAAAATCAGCAAATCTTCAACTGCATCAAGGATTTATTAAACATATATTGTTTATCAACTTAAAAATAGCCGAGAATTTAAATTAAAAAGAGCATGCAATCACGAAACCATATACTGATCATTCCAGATATGACAGATAGGTCAAGAAATGGATATGCAATATTTTAAATAACGATGAGTGAATTCTGCAGCTGGGATACATAATATCTTTCATGATAGTTTTAAAAATTGAATCAACATTTATGAAAAAATAATTAATTACACATTCAAATATTTAATCAATTTTCAAGACATACTTTCAGCAGTTTGTATTCCCAATTATCTAATAACATTACTAATATCTAAGATTGCCGATAGATGGCAATGAAAGAGCTGCTTTAAGAAAGCGTTTTCCTTGCCATCACAGGTAATAGAACTATTAAACTTCAATCCGATATAAACATATAAGGCGATAAACAGAGGAATTTATTATAATAGGACATAAGTGTGAAAAGAAAAAAAATAATAAACAGAGAGTTTGTGAAACTGGTAAATAATTTTTTTACAAATAAGGCTCTGAATAGTGGAATCCATTTTAACAGAACATAAAGCGCGAAAAAGAAAATAAATAAATGCAGAGGTTGGGAAATTGATTAAAATATTTGTAACATTTTATCTTGCACTCGAAAAAGTTACTATAAGTTGGCAATGAGTTAATTTATAACTAAACCAATTATTTGAAATCTATGAGTGATACGAAATTTGAATAGTAAAGCATATTTATTATAGTTTATAGTATAAATTTGTATATTTCATTTAATAACTGAAGTACGAAATCTTCATTTTTCAAGAAATACTATGTAAATGAACCATTTCTTCTGTTTTAGAGGTGAAAAAATATAAGAAAATGGAAAGAAAGAAAACAATTTATCAGTTTCAAAAATAAGAATATTCCGCCGCAACAGTAATATTAAATGTGAACACATACTAAAATATTATTATAGTGGCTCAGTTAAAGCACTTTATTTTTCTGTTTTTTTATTTTTAAAATTTTATTTCATTATTTGCCTTCGTATTTTGAAAAGAATTATTCTCTCATTTGTAACGTTTAATTCATGTATATCTAGACATAAAATTATAAATCGTTTCAGAAAAATTTGCAAAAAAAAAAAAATCAAATTATTGTTTAATTTTTTAATGTGTGAAATATAAATTTAAAGGTAAAAGACAAAATTGATTTTTTAAACTTAAAAAAACTAGCTTTGTTATGAAAATCAATAAAAATTTATGTAAATAAAAATCAGAGGTAAAAATATTATCTGGACCTTTCCCCAAGGTCTTTTCACCAGCTTTCTAAAGATGGTAGTGATGAAATTTGGTATTCTACCCAATACGAAATTTACGTCATCCCAGTCCATTTCTATAGACTTACACACATCTGAAAAGAAACTACCCTGTACCAAAATAATTTCCTGTGAAAATGTTCATTTGAAAACGCAATAAAATAAGCACAATGAACAAAATAACTACTGAATGAAAAACCAATGAAAATAATAAAGAATTTTTATTGATCATTGAATTTTTAGAGGCATAATAACTAACAGAAAATCGCTTCATATAGATTCGATACCCTTAAATCAACATTTTTCAAACTTCAAAATGAAAGGAAGCGTTTGAATTGTATGAGTGGTGTGTACTCGTTTAATTGATGACGGAAGAGAAAAAAAGGAATCGACAGTTTGAGCAATGGAATAGTTTCGTCACTGATATGCATAAGCTCTCTGCTTTCGTTTTATCTCTCTGCATGTTTGAGATAAAATATGATTTTATAATCATTTATCAGGAATAAACAATTTTATTTCCAAACTTTTGCAACCACATAAGTGTCAACTCAAATACGTCTGCAAAAGTGTTAAATGTTGCTGGTTATGAAATAATATTAATTGGAAAATGTAATTAGTCTTTTTATAAATATACAATATATGAGCTGAAATTTATTTCAAAATGAAGAGATACAAATATTTCAATATTCGTTGATTATTACAAAAGGCTTCTACACCAGTAGCATATAATATTTTTAATGTCATGAAATTTGTAAAAGTATAATTTAAAAAGTAATTGTTATACAATATTTTTTTCCAATATTTAGAAATTGCGAAAATATAATTAAAAAAATTGTTATATAATATTTTTCCTAATATTAACAAAATAAAACATATTACAAAGTATTTACTTTTCATAATGTTATACAATATTATATGCACATTATATAGTATTGTATAATTATATACAATTGTATTGTATAATAATATACAATACTAAAAAACTTAAAATTTACCTATTAGAGCTGAAAATTACGGAAAATGGGTATAATCTGACATATGCTCAATGGCTTAAAGACAGTGGAAAAGGGGGTCTGGGAGGCATGGAAACAAAATAATAATGCGTTTGATTTCATTTTTAAGCAAAATATGAAGAAGTAAAAAAAGGCTGCGATCGACATTTATATAAATTGCTATCACGTATTGGGACGAAAAATCCTTGTCATGTCTCTTTACGCCACGGCATGCTCTCAGATCCCACCACCAAGTTATCTTACGTGTAGACTATAAATTGTTATAAGATTATGAAATCTAGCCGAAATTGTTTCTAAATTCGCAAGCAGAAACAAAAGAAAAAACTACCTAACCTAGCATTGCCTTCCAGTGAAAGTAGAGAATATGATAATTTAAAATGGTAAGAAATATAGATACATCTTCTGAAACTAAAGATAAGAAAATAAAATTACATTATTTTTGTATAATTAAAGTAAATATGCTTTTATCGCAATTTTTTAGAAGAGAATAAATGCTATATACTGTTTTCTTATATACAAATTAAAGAATCATGCGAATATATATTTTATTTTATTGGAGACTTCATTACACGTTTGTGCATGGAGTTACAATTTCCAAAGAACGGCACAAAATGCAATCACTGAAAAACTTAATTATTCAACCTTCTACGAACAGACCGCATATTGTCTTTTGCTGTGTTATAATGCTGAGCCCTTTATTTATTTTATTACTTATGCAAAACTGAATAAAGATACAGGTTACACATGTGATACATTAACATAAATTGACTACTGTGGTCCAGATCAATGGTTTTACATACATTTTTGTTTTTATAAATTAAATATTCAATAACCACACTTATATCATTAATCAACTTTAAACCAATTTATAAAATTAAATTTCCTCATTGAAAAATATTCAGAATAGATAATTTAAAATAAATAAGTTTAAAATAGAATACCTTCATAGGATACATTTTAATTCCTTGCTATGCCAAGCCAAGTTTAACGCGTAAAAAATTTTGAACCAAATGTAAACATTAAATGAGTCATATCCGAGGAAACAAATACGAGCCTAAAATGATCGCTATGTAGAAGAATGATTCCTGGAATGATGATCGGACCAAATATGAACATCACTAGTCAAATTCGTAGAGTAAATATCTAGCCATATACTATACTGTTCAGGTTTGATTAGTGAGAGTCTTTGTAGTTTTATGTCTTTTAATCATGTATGCAACAGTTTATATAATTGTATTAATAACTATTGCATAATGACGTAATAAATTTCCGAAAAGGAGAATTCATTGTTATTTACAATTTATTTTCATAAATTGTTTGTTTGAAATTTGTTACTTAGTTTTAGATGTCGTATTGTCACATTCCTTTAGATGATGCCCCGCTTTAGGGCTCATTGCCATTTCATCACTTATTTATGAGTTGTTTGATTTAGTATAAGGTAACAAAACGCATATAAAAAGAATTAAATTAATTTAAAATTCTACATGAGCTTCATCGTGCGAAGCACACATATCCTTATTTCGTTTCGGATAGCGGACTCTACCGTGCATCGTTCTAGGCCGTTTAGTATGCTTCTTCCCCTATAGGTTGAGCCAGGGTAACTTTGAGCTAAATAGTACATAAAGGGGTTAAGGCAATTTAATAACTCTTACTTCATAATTCTTATTAGAGAATGAAGTATTCATTTTAGCTAAAAATATCTTAAACAAACATTCAAATTGGCCTTTTTTTGTTCTTTTTCCAGATTAATGTAGAGGGAAAAAAGGACGCAAAGAAACTAGACGCGTACTGCATGGAAAATAAAACAAATGTTTAGATTACTTTTCCAAGTGTTTGCTTCACGAAGGCATAAATTATCCTTTTGAAGAAAAATATAATACATGCATGCTTTTTCTATTCTCAGTATATCATTCAAAATTAAATTGTAATTGTATTTCATGGCTTTGTCAGGTAATGACGCAGAATATTTTATATATACAGGGTGTCCCAAAAAGATTGAAACGCGCTTTAATTCTTTAACCGTTAGAGATAAGTAAGTGATGTAATTTGAAAAAATGTTCAAAATAAGATAGGAGAGAAGATTACATTAAGAAAAAAAATCCACCTATGTATTTTAAAAAGTTACACTTTGTAAATTTTTATACAACCTCTCTATGCAAATTTGGTCAATTAGAAAGTTTTTCCTTTCCATCCCAGAAGACCATTAAAAAAACTGCATAACTGTATCTTTAAAACTTTTTGAATAATAACACAGAAAAAAAATTGACTTATGTCACTTTTCCATATCACTTGAAAGACTTTTTCGTCGGTGAAAATAGGGACCATATCCAAATTGATAATAGAAATTCTTCGATCAAAAAAAGATAATAAGTGTAAAAGAAATCCAAAATGACATTTAAATAAAGTCCTTAGTGATGGAGTTAAACAGTTTTGACAACATAAGATTGTAATAAGTGTAACATAAAAAAAATAATAATAAATAAATAAAACGGAAATACATTTAAAAACACACGAATCATAAAGCATTCTCAAAATGTTTTCCATCAACACCAATACATAATTGGGCTCTTCTAATAATGCTCCTGCAAATATTTTGGAGTTCTCCTCCTGTAATATTATTGCATGCATTAATTATCTTTTGTTTAAGGTCATTTACATTCAGGGGGCGAGTATTATAAACTAGTGTTCAAAGCTCAAAAATAAAAATCGAGTGGAGTTAGATCAGGAGGTCTGGGGGTCCATTCTGTGGGTCCATTCAGACCAATCCACTGTTTATTAAAGTTTTGTTGAGCCAGTTTGTTACATTTATAGCCTTGTGTGCAGGCGCTCCGTTTTGTTGAAAATACATTTTTTTTTTTTTTTACTAATGACAATGATGTCGTCTCCAAAGTATCTGTTACTATGCCATTTAAAATAAGTTGCAAATATTTTATAGCTGTAAGTGTTCCTTCATAAAATACTGAACCAATCAGTTTTCCGTTCCGAATTCCGCACCATACGGACACAGAAAACTTTCTCTGGTGATGTATTTCTTGCACAAAAAATGGTTTTGTATCATTCCAATAATGATCGTTGTGTGCATTTATGTGTCCATTTTCCGTAAACAAACATTCATCAGTCCACATAATGTTCTTGACAGTTTGAATCTGTGTCCTGTTGGATTAATAACCAATTGGAGAATGCTACACGTCGGTTAAAATCAGAGGGATGGAGTGCTTGAAGTCCATGAATACAAAATGGATGCCAATTGTGTTTTTCAAGTATTGTATGGATTGACGTCCTAGGTAATCCTGTAATTGCACTTGCTTTTCGAATGCTTGATCGAGGGTTGGAAGAAAAATGTGCAATAATATCAATTTCTCGGTCTTCATTGAATAAGATATTTCTACCATTGCCAGGTCTTGGATTAAATGAAACGGTAGTTCTCAATCTTCTCATCATCCGATAAACAAATGTACGTGGAATTTCATGCAAATAGGGATATCGCCGTCCAAATTCCCGAGCAGTTTCTGCATTATTTCTATTGCAAATAGAATAAATCATTGCTAGTTCAAATAGTTCGTCATTTGTTAAAAGTACCATAATGCAAAATTAGTTATAGTATTTTTACTTCGACAATATGAAACTCAACATCGCTGAATGATTCCAAAACTTTATTTTCATATGCACGAAGAAATCTTGGTTGGGTTGTACAGGAAAGAAATAATATTGGAACTAAATAAGTAAATTGAAAAATAATCGTCTGCATTTCTTTATGTAACTTAAAAAAATAATAACTTTAATATACACGTATTAGAAGCGGCTAAATTCCAGTTAAATGAAAGGCAAAAATTGTCTGGCAGTTAATTTGTTAGAATGACAGTTTGACAAAATTGTGATGAATTTGAAAACAATTAAAATTCTACCAGACTAATTTAACCGTATTTTTCTTTTTTTATAAATTTTGCTATAAAAATCTGTCGAATGGCTTTTATTGATTTTCAACGAAATCTTATAAAATTTCGAAAGTAAATTTAGAATACATGGCATAAAATTACTTGCCCCTGATACGATTAAAACAAAAGACAATTCTGTAACTGTATCGTGAATCTACCGTAAATACGCAAAAATGTGTTTTGTAAATAATATAAAAAATTTATGTGTTTAAATTTTATTGCAAATTTACATTTGAATTTTGGTATATGGTCATTAAAAACAGCGTTCAATTTTCAATTACGCATAACTCACTCAATTTTAAAGATACAGTTATGCAGTTTTTTTTAATGGTCTTCTGGGATGGAAAGGAAAAACTTTCTAGTTGACCAAATTTGCATAGAGGGGTTGTATAAAAATTTAAAAAGTGTAACTTTTTAAAATTCATAGGTGGATTTTTTTTCTTAATGTAATCTTCTTTCCTATCTTATTTTGAACATTTTTTCAAATTACATCACCTACTTATCTCTAACGGTTAAAGAATTAAAGCGCGCTTCAATCTTTTTGGGACACCCTGTATAATGATTATATGAAATGCACTCGAACTGTCTGATCCTAGTACGATACATTACGCATTTTTAATGAAATAACCCATTGAAAGTAAAATAACAAATGACCTGAAAACTTCAGAAATCGAGGGAGATTTTTTTTCCAAGATAGCAAATATGTTTTATGGATAAAAGTGTTGTAGAAAAAGAGTTTAGATATAATTTTCATTCTTTTGGAAATAAATTACAAAAGACTTCTTTTTTGTTCCTTTCTACCATCATGAATCTTCATAAAAGCGACTTTTATATTTCAAATATTTATACCTCATATACTGATAAACAAATGGAGAAATATTTTTGATGAGAAAGATTTTCAGAGTTCCTGGAATTAAAAGCCGTTTTAGATCAAAAGCTTGACTATCGCTGCTGGTTCAACTTAAAATTTTCTAGTTTATCAACATCTTAAAACTTCGTTTATGATTTGGGTCTTAAAATTTTATCTTTGATAAATTAATTTCTAGTAAAACCACCTCAAATCACTTGAGCAAAACTAAAAATCTTATCAGTGAGGTTCTTTCTCATAATTTTCTTGAGCAACAAATGCTGAAACCTATTGATATAGAAAATAGCCTATCTTATCTAGGGAAAAGAGAAAGTATCCCTTATTCCTCTTAGAGAAAAAATGCTTTAAGAAACAAATAAAAAAGAAATTTTGTGTCACGATATTGTCACTTCAAGAAATGTGGTAGTTATTTGAAGAATTTTGTCAAATTATTATCGTCTTTTTCTGGTAAATGTAGTCAATCCGATATTTCGAAACTTTTATAGTGCATTTGAAATTCTTAAGTTGACTAATTATTTATTATTTTGCAGATCAACTGCAAGATTCTTCCCTGAATGGAATCTGAACTTGCAGGTGAATTTTAATTATTTTAACAAATACCAATTCAAATTTTTACTTAATTAAATTTTAAACAATCGACAAAATTATTTTATGAATTCCCCTTAAAATAATCTTTCAGCAGTTTTCTATTATATTAACTATTCTCAACGTATAGGATAAAAAAACTTTTGGATTCAAACTTTTGAACACTTAAATAAATGTAAGACCATAAAGATATTCTTACTAAAATAGTAAAAGTCACTTATTGGTGCATCTTTAGATAGGTGTTTTTGCGGCAAGACAAAATGTCAAATAAAACGCTCTGCAGTCGAATAATGATGGTGAACGATTGATTAATAAAAACTAATTTTGAAATTATTTCGGTTAATGCATTTATTCCATTTATCTTCAAACTATTTATATTTTTTTCCTTGTTACATCAGGAAAAATAAATTTAAAAAATGTCGAAGCATTATAAAACAATGACCAAAATTCCTCAATTTGGATATATTCTGTTTTTTACTTTCTGAAATCATCAGAGTTATTATTCTTAAATCTGACTTTTTATATATTGTATATCATGACAGTATTTTTTACGTTCTGATAAGGAGTAAATAAAGTTATGATATCAGCGCCAGATTTGTCCTTTATATGCTGTTGGCAACTCCTAGAAAATTTCTAATCAATAGTAATGTTTCTTTCTCATTTTAGAACTAAACTGTGAATTTATGCTTCAAAAAGGAAAAGGTATGATTGAATTTTTCAACAATCTCCAAAAGTGACTTAAAAAGAAAAAAAAGAGATTCGTGTTTACTACTATTCTCTGAAATTCGAATTTGATTCTCTGCAATCATCAAATGAACATTTAACGTAGGATTCTTTTTCTAAAATTTTGCAGTAGTTCAAGTTTTGAAATAAATAGAGTAATGATGTAGCAAATATAAGTGAAGTCTAGGTTGTAGTATTTTATTTTCAGTACTTTTTCATCGATTTGGTAAAATGAAACATGTAGGTTAGTAAGGCTGACTTTCAGAGCATTTACACCATCCTTGTTTCCTGTTGTCATCCAACTACCACAGATCAAAGAAAGTTCAAGAGCCTTTTAAGATCAAGTAAAGTCTTCACTTTTTCTTGCATATATTAGCTTATTACAACCTTAAAGACGAAATCCAAATCAGAAAACAAAGATTAACTCTTTAAAAGGCCATTTATTTCCAGCCACAGTATATTAAAATATTTTAGGGTTGAAATTGGCTTAAGAATAATAATTCATTTAACTTATTTGATAAATTTAATTTTAATAATTCATTAATTTGGTTAATTAATAATTAAGAGAGTCAAAATACACTATTTTGTGTGAGATAAGGAACTGTAACATCTAATTTTCTAACTTTCTGAAAACATTGTCGATCATATTTTTATACAAATATTGATGAATTTGTAGGGAAGCATACTTCCCATGGCCCTAGAAAAGGTTAAGATAAAGGATTAAATAAGATTAACGTATGAGATATAAGATTTTTATATAACACTTCAGCTAAAATTTAAGTGGCTGTTATAAAAATCCAACATGCAATGCTCTTTTCATGAAAACAGAGAATCAAAATGAAAAAAAAAAAAACCATTATCACTCCTTATTAATTTACTTTCAAATATCATCAACTCTCGAAATGATCAAAGAAGACACAAGTCGACCCCATACCCTTGCGACTGAAGGACAGATAACGAACTACATATTTATCTTATATAGGAATCTTCATCATCTAAAAATAACAGAACCTTACTCTGAATTCTGCTCAAGATCCGTAAATGAGGACCAATATTCTTAATTTTCGCTCACGAACAACCTTCTGGTCACATCATGAAATACAGATTGGACCTATTCTTCCACTTAAGAGGAGATGATTCTCATTGCCATTTGAGAGCTGTCGTTAATTGCTCTGACAGAAAAAACTCGATAAGAAGATAACATTCGCCTCGTCCTAGATCAACCTGTTTCTTTGGTCAACCTCTTCTGCAATAACAGAATGGATCGCCCGAACGGAGAAGCGTAAAAATTTTGAAGGACGCTCTTTAAGAATATTTGAGGCATTTAAAATGTTTACACTACATTTCTACAGCAGATTTTTAAAAGATCATGATTAAAATAAGGTTTTGAAAATCCACTTTATTTGAAATAAATTATTAAATTTCCCCAAATGAATGTGTTAAATTTATATTCTTTTATTTATTATATTCCATTTGCTTATTCTTTATATGCTTGCATCTCAAAATTAAATGGCGCTAAAGGCGTTTCAGAACGAGAATTTTTGCTCATAATCGCGCTTGCTCGCCTGTGTGTGTTGATATGAAACTATTAAATTTATTTTTCAAAATTGTACGTACTGGTTCATTTATTTTCATGTTAATGAAAGTTTTGGATCGAATGAAATAACATATTGCTTTACAAAAATAAAGGCTTTTCAAAATACAATTACAAATGGAGTTATATTCTCTTTTTATTAAATACATTTTCCAGCTGGAAAAATGAATTTTTTATATTTTCATCCATAATATTAAAAGATTTAAGTAAAAACTTACCTAATTTTGACTAACATCATTGATTACAAAATGGAGTACAAGTGGGCTGAAATTTCTGTTTCCTAATTTATTTTCTTTAAATTCTTGCAAATTTTATAGGCAATATAAGCTGAAGGTTATGTCACCAATATTGATTATTAATGTTAACTAATGTATAATTGCTTATTTTCTAGAAACGTCTTTCACATGTATAAGCACATGCCTTAGCTTGTTTAATTTATGATTGTTTCAAGTTTAAGAGAAAACTGATTTTTTTTAACACATTCACTGAATTTCTCATATTATATAAGGACGGAATTTCGTAATTGAATTTTCACTCATTTTCTTATTTATTAGTATTCTAAAAGTTTGTACAGTTATTTATTCGAAATGACAATGGAATATTTCAATACTTTCAGAACTCTTAGTTTTCAATTAATATATTAATTTAGTTAAATATTGCTTAAACAGAATTGTCGGCATATAGAAAATAATAGCAAAAATTTAGATTTTTATATTTTATAATAATTTCAACTATGAATATCGGAATACATATTAAAGATGAAAAAGTAATAAATAATGAAAATAAAGATTTTCAATGCCGTTTTAATAATTTAGTAAAAAGTAGGAAATTATATATTTTTTTTATCAGAAACTAAACAATATTGTGAAGAAATCAAGGCGCAATGCCGTCATAAGAAAAAGAATTCCTGGATATTCATTGAACGCTAAAATATATCATAAATGTGAAAATAATCCCAAATCACTTAAAATGTTTCAATTAAAATATCAAGAAATAAAAGGAAACAAAACTTTTACGGTTTTGTTTTGAGAACCGTATTTTTGTTTAAAAAATTAATTAAAGTAAGAGATTTTGAATATTATAAAAAATAAGAATTCAAGAAAGTCACAAAATAGAAATATTACTTATCGGAAGTACAATGTTTACTCTTCTAATAGAATTGACAATATTTAGAATAAATTACAACGTGTAATGTTAACTTTCAGAACTATTTATCATTAATAAAATGTAATTTTCATCATAATACTTTTTTATGCGCCTGTTTAGAATTTTGTATATTTAAACAAAGCAACAAGTGTGGAATAATAATTTGCTTACTGTGTTCTATTCTCGAATAAGATTTAGATACTTTTCTTTTTTTTTAATTACAATGAATATTAAAAATTAAAGACTGCGAAACTGAATATAAGAAATACAAATCAAAATCAAATTTTTCAAAAATCGAAACAAAATTTTTCAAAACACGAGGGACAGAAAACAAAAAGTAAAATGTCCTTAATTGATAGTATAATAAAAAATTATAAGCCTTAATTACATTAAAATTAAAATATATTGTAAATTTGATTAGGAATTCAATTTACTTAAAGTTTTTACATCTATGCTTCATTCATATATAACTTGAATTTTGAATTTTAGATTTATAATTTTAAAAAAAAAACATTTTTCTTTTTTTAATGCAGAAGAAAAAGGTATTTTTCATATTTATTTTGCTTTGACTTTTGAAAACAAAATTTGTTTTTTAAAAAATAAAACTGACTCTTCTTTGGTAATATTTGTGTTTAAAATATTCCAATTTATGGTATATATATATATATATATATATATGTATAAATAAGATAATACGTTTTATTTAAGTTCATAATAAACAAAGACCACAAAAATTGAAAAGATGTAAAAAAATGTGAGAACATAAAACAAATAAAAAACTTTTTACAATGTAAAATAAATAGAATTTTGCTTCGTGGCGCATGAGCTGTATCAACGAGAAAAAGAAAAGTAAAGAAAAATCATATCGAAATGAGAAAGAAAAAGGGGGAACGACAAGGAATGTAAATATATATGAATATTTTACTTACTATTCCACTAGGGGCATTGCCAAACATTTTGCAGTATTAAAATGTATCTTACTAAATGCAATTTTATAATGTACAAATACTATATTATTCTCATTTTTAAGTTAAAAAGAAATTGCATACAACAAATAAATACTTTTCTTTTAAGGCAATTTATTGCACTAATCTTTTGTTAGCCGATAATCTTCAAAATTTAAGCCTATAAATTGATTCTAGATTGTCATTAATTGATTATGCGCGCTACATTTCTTACCAAATTGGGTTAATTTGGTTAAGAGAACCACAAGGGATTCAGGAAACTTCTAGTTTGCAAAAGTAATTTGAAGTCGTAACGGTGTCTCATTTTTAGAGATTCATCACTTAATGGCCGAAATTCTGCTCCAAACTCCAAAACTGCCTTAGTTACGGAAATCGCAATATCGTTTCTTCTCCGTTAAATGGAAATGAAAATTTCTTCCACTTCATGTGCTATCTTTTTTCAAAAGGAAATAGGCAATATATTTCCCATTTAAATTGGAAACCATCGAGTACCAGAATGTCTTAGAAACTAGAATAGATTTCAGCTTAAAGCAATGGTACTCAAACTTACAGAGCTTAGAATCTAACTTTTTGCATCATTCTTAATCATCTTTTTTTCAGCATACAATAGCACTCTAGTTTTCAGAATTAAGTGGGATCGCATCAGATTTAGATATATAAATATCTCATTTTTAGATAAGTAAAAAACAAGTTTGTTTTTTGAGAAAAAAAGACGAAATTGCGGGTGTTAGAAAAAAATGTTTATAATTATCTTCTTAATAATCTTTCTTTCTGTGTACAGAAAAAATCTAGTTTTAAGAATTAAGTGGGATAAAATTCCATTTGCATATATAAAGATATGAAAATAAATAGAAAAAAGTGTTACTTTTTTAGTGAAAAAAATGCATGCAATTATACATTTTGTATAATTGCATGAATGTATTAAAATGTCATTTCTTGAGCACAATAGGAAAAAGAAAGTTTTTTCGCTGCCTTCACTCGTGCAATTTTTCTCATATATTTTTTTTTCTTCTTCCTTTGAATGCAACAGTGATAACAAAAACTCGAATTACAGAAGTTGTACTACTTTTGGAATTTGAAATAATTCCTTTCAGAATACTTTGTATCAATTATATATGAGATAATAAATCAAGAAGCAATAAAAACCTTTGCTTTCTAAGGTTGTTGTTTGTTCTAAAAGTAATTATGACAAATAAGAACATTAATTTACTTTTCATTAGAGTTTCCTCTCTGAAGAATTTATTTTATCACTGATTTAAAGCAACAAAATTAATTGATATATCGCCATTAATAATTATTGCTCATTTTCAGTTTTCTGTCACTTTTTTCTGTAATAATATTTTCCCACGTTATCTTGAAGCGTCTCAAAACAGAAACAGACAACTGAAAAAAATTGAACTCAATAGCAGTTCTACCCAGATCCTGCTTTGCGAATATATATGATAATCTGCGAGAATGATTTCCCTGAAATTTTCCTAACCTTCCCTAATGAAAGTGCTATCCTCCTCCCTCTCCCACCTCCATCATAAAAATTGTAACCACTGGGGAAGGTTCTGAATGTCAGGAGTGATTAAATTTTTATTTTCAGAGTCCCGCATTTAAGCGTTCTGTGCTTTGTAGTATAGTGAAGAAAAAATTAGAATGTATTTCGAAGTCTTTTGTTGACTGATAGGAAATAATATTTGGTATGGAATTTTAATTTTAATAACAAGATCGGCTACCAAATTTCCCTTATTTAATCTGTTTTGTTTTAGAGCATACGTTTATACGTATTACGAATATGCAGAAGTAGTAATCCATCTCTTGACTGATTTCATTTTCATATAATTTACCCTTTAGATGCTAAAACTGTTCATTAAATTTTATTCACAAACTTCTTTGCGTTTTATCGTTATTATGAATACTTGCACAGACACAGATAGACAGACAAACTTCATGAGAAAGCATTTCGATTAAAGTTTGATATATACTTATAAAAGTGATTTTAAAGTTCTATCAAATTTCCATATTTCTGGTTCAAAGTACTTTTAAGTTATTGTGTTCACAGATAATTCTTTTTTTTTAATCCAGGTAATCATGAAACGAGAAGATTCGTCAAAATCTCGACTCTAATTTTTTAATGATTTCAGTATTTTATCTTTATTATAGTTTGTAAAGGAGAAAATAAAAAGTTTTTTCATAGAAAATTCTGAAGGCATCTCTATCAAGTAACTTTATCGAAAAACTTCAATAAAGGGGAACATTTCTCTTTATATAATATCTTAATATAATATTTTTCTCTTTATAAGCGTATAACTAGCTACATTTGGAGACCAATTTTCTATTCAATTCTAAAAGTTTTTTTTGTCTCATTTCACATTTACACAGATGCTGTTAATAAATAAATATAAAAAATAATTTGTAAATTTTATTTAATTCGGTAGAGTTTACAGTAATTAATCAAAATAAACAAATCACATTTAGACATCAAACTTATTTATATTTTATTTATTTATTTATATTTTATTTTATTCTCGCAAAAATTGCTTTTATTACAGTACATATTCGCTTTTGAAATTTAGACAGCGATGTCCAGTGAAAAAAAATTATTTAACCGTATCAGACATTAAACGTTTAGACACAGCTAAAAGCAAAAGTATTCTAGTATGGTTCTTTATTGTCTTCTTGGCAACGTATATTTAAAAGTGTATTTTGTATTCTGATGGTTACTTTTTGCATTTTAAGATTCTATTTTATTTATGGTGCAAGAAATATGCAAAAGCAAACAAATACAAGAAAAAAATGTTAAAAATTCAGAACTTTGAAAACACTATTCAAAATAGAAACAAAAAAAATTTTGCATGATAAAACTTATTTCATAATACCATATTTTATTGCATATTCAAGTTTTTCGAGTTGTGTAGACGAATAAAAGACTCAATTTATGTTCACGTACCACACGTCCATTGCACAAAGCCAATTGAATTTTGGAATCTATTACTGATATTGGGGTAGGGAAAAGACGTGACTAAAAGGCAACATTCGCTTAAATGATAGATTGCATATGACATTATGTTTCTCACGTGCATGTGACATTATGTGAATTGACTCCATTATAATTTTAAAAGCTGCTAAACTTTATGGAAAAAAATAATGGAGGTACACAGAATAAGTCTATCTCATTGCAAAAGTCTAGTTTCAGTCCTTGCGAAACATAAATGGTATTTACATAATAATAAATTATTAAAGCATTTGATAGATATTTGCCATATTAAATATCATCTATCAGACGCTTTACTATTATGCCATGACATAAAGATAAAGAATAAAGACATTCAAATGACAGGTGTCATCTGTCATTATGTTTGTCATGTGAATGTGGCGTCCCGTGCCTCCACTGTAATTTTTGGAACTTTTATACTTTAAGGAAAAAGGAAGTTATAGCACACATAATGATTCCACATTTGGGGCAGAAGTATAGTTTTAGTCTTGGTTCAGAGTCAACCTAATATTTGTTTAAAAATAAGCAAATCTTCTTTTCAACGGTTTGCCCGTGAAGTTTTTTTGAAGATGAAAATTTACTGTTTTACTTGAGATACAAATGAAGAAAAAAAAAACTGTCTTCGTTTGCTTAGTTTTGCACTTGCTAATTAAGACAAGGCCAAAAACCGCATACCGAAGATGAAAGAAAACAGATTGAGAAGAGTCAAAGTTTCATAATCCTTTGAAGAAATGGTTTTTAAAAACTTTTGAAGGAAAACTAGTCAACACTTTACTTTACAAAATTAAAAAAACAACATAAAAACCTGATGACAGCGTTAAGATTCTATTTAGCCACATGTTCTGTTAAAAAAAGCTTTTGTATTACGTTTCTAAAATATTTTTTGCTCATGTTTTTACCGCTGAATGTTTCCTTATGGCATTGAATGGTTGCAAATAAGAAAGCACAGATTTTTATAAACTAAATAGATGACAATATAGCCTTTTTAAACAGACTGTTAACAACATGTTAACAATATCTCTGATCTGGTTGTCACGGACTAGTTAACAAAAGTTGCAATAAAAAATCTCATACAT